>CM065119.1:24302717-24685217 GCA_033026305.1 Cirrhinus molitorella | reverse complement strand
TTATTCATATACATAAAAATGTCTTATGCATGATAAACACAGTATTTGGAAATATATTTATAAAACACCTCATCAGTCAATATTCCTGCAGTTAGACTGCTCTCAAGTGGCTGTGTGAAAAAGAAAAAGGATCAAACTGACCACAGCAAAACAACACAAAAACAACTAACATGATGAATTAAGCGAACAGCTGTTACCTGTCTTGCCTAATGTGAAATGTCTTAAATAACATCTTCAATCCCTTCACATCTCAGAGTTTTTTGTGCTTCTCAGAAGCAATGCTGATAATTACTCTGGTTTCAGGACAGACTCTGTCACAGCAGGTTTTCCAGATGCTATCAATATTTGCTGTTTAGAGATTAATGATTGAAAGCAGCCATACAGATAAGCAAGTGTTGTAAGAACACGCTATACACAAACACTCCATATACACTACGTGTATTATTTAAGTCTCCTTTATTCTGTCAAAGGACAAGTGATGTCAAACTGATGCAAATTTCCAATAAATACGTCCGGACAGCTCACATTATAAATCATAATTATAAGCCAAAAAAAAAGAATGCAACCGAAAATGTTACATACTGAAGCTTAAAAAAAGCATCTGCTAAATAAATAAATGTAAAATATAATAGCCTTCAATAACATACACGCAGATCAGATTTTGATTTGAACTTTTGAGTATCATATGTCATATTTTTCATATGTATGTCAACAGACTGTGAGTGTGTGTGTGTGTGTGTGTGTGTGTGTGTTGTAATTGTGTGTGTTTTCTGTCAGCTGAAGCAGATGAAGGAGCTGGAGCAGGAGAAAGACTCCCTACTAGCTGGGCTGGATGTGTTGGAGCGAGCCAGAGAATGGTACCAGACCCAGATTCACAACATCACTGAAACGCAGAGACAAATCGGCCAGAGCCGCCACTCCACCGTACGTCCAGATGACTAAACCTCATCCTCAGTAGTCCAGCCATAATATATACACCATAATCATTAGGGATGCAATGATACCATTTTTTCAGATCCATTCTGATACCGAAAATTCGGAGTATCTGCCGATACTGATCCAATTCGATACCAGCACAGTTTTTTTATATAAATGTAGAATTTCTATACTTCTCTGTGTTGACTTGATCATCACTCTTTTGTGTATTAAACACAATCTACTACAAATAGACAACTTCATTTTAATGAAAAATAACAAATTAAAAATATATAATCATACCAAAATACTATTATAAACTAGGTTAGTAGATAATTCAGCGGATACTCTAGAAAAATCACATGTGCACAATCATTTTATAAAATCTAGTGAAACATTTTTATTTACAAATAAAAGTAAATGTGTATGACTAAATCTGGTAAATGTTACACATTGCTCTTTATTGTTGTAAAATACATTGTAAAAACAAGTAAATATATATAAATCTATACTGTAAAATGAAAAGACATTTATTTTAAATGTATAGCACAGTGAAGACGGCAACGTGTGATGGATACGACAGAACAAGAAAGACTATTAATCTTTAATTGCGCAGAAAAGTATTATAATACGAAAGGCTCAAAATACAAAGCAGGACAATGCACTTGAAGCAACAGGGAGTCACAGTGCACAGGCTGCGCAGCCCTCTGAGTCCGCATAGAAAAGCTACAAAGGAGAGAGATATTGTTTTGTAGTTTATTAAATCTGTGCATTTATTGAGCCTTTTCTTTTAACCTCAGATACTGTGCACTCTTGAAGAGAGTTTAATTGATTTGACTGTAGTAACCGAACGCAATATGCAGTTTGAATTTCCGCAGCAGAAAGAAGAGTTTATGTGAACTTGAATATAACAACTATTCTCGTATGACCGATTCCAGATCCAGCAGAAATGTGAGTATCAGAGCTGATACCGATGCTGAGTATTGGATCGATGCATCCCTAATAATCATAAGTCTTTCAGAGATCAAGACATTTCATTTGGAAACTATAGTCCAGAAACAGTGCAAATATTCCATAATTTCAGTCCATCTTCCATAATCTCTGACATTGTATTTAATTTCTTCAGGAGTTTGGTCAAAGTCAGTTGGATGTTGTTCTGCCTAAACTCCAGGACGTCACACGCTGCCTCAGCGATTTACTTTCATTCTCTGGGAAGGTTTGTATAAAATCTCCATTTTCTCTGATATATTATTGTTGTTACTGAGCTGACTGAAAAATGTGCTGTTCTCCAGACTTTCCCGTCTACAGGCTCTTCCAGCGCTCCTCCTGCTGCTCCTGTTCCAGCGCCGCCTCAGGCCATCCACATACTAAAGGAGCAGAACCGACTCCTTACACAGGTCTCACACACACATAAACACCCACAGTAAATATCACCTATAACACACCTATAACAGTGGTTTTCAGTCGTCAATGTGCACTATGACAAAGCATTTGAGGTGCTTCTGGAACACTTCATTCATGAATCCTTGGAAGACCAAGGGTGAGTTGGAGAGGCCATACTATAGACCAGGGGTGTCAAACTCAGTTCCTGGAGGGCCGCAGCCCTGCAGAGTTTAGTTCCAACCCTGCTCCAGCACACATACTAAGCAGTTGTCAATTAAGCCTGAAGGACTTGATTAGTTGGATCAGGTGTGTTTAATTAGAGTTGCATCTAAACTATGCATAGCTGTGGCCCTCCAGGACTGGAGTCTGACACCCCTGCTATAGACCCCTTGTTAGACACACCCAATTCCGGTCTTGCAGTCTCTACTAATGAGCTGATGATTTAAATCAGGTGTGTTAGATGAGGGAGACGCACAAAATGTGCAGGGCAGGGAGGCCTCCCCGACAGGTTTGAAAACCCCTGCTCTATACAAATGAAATTGACGTTGACGTGACTAACAAACACAGACTGTGAGATAAAAAAAGTATCCCATGAGATAAAGCATTTCTGTACATACATGCAGATGGGTAATGTTTGATATTAATGTTCATTTGTAAAACAAAGATAATTAATGATTTCTGTTATTTGGACAAGTGAGAATACATACATTTATATGATCCACAGTGATTTTTCTGCTTTAACTCCCTGGGGTCAACAGTCCCGCTGGCACGACCAGCTCACTTTTTTTTTTTTTTTAAGATCGGTGTGAAAGACACTAAAAATACTGTTGATTTTGGTCACACAAAAAAAAGTTATATGTGAATCAAAACTGTTAAGTGTATACTTTTTTGTGTGTATACTCACAATAACAACAACTTTGTGCTTAAAGAAAACAGACAGTGCTTTCTGTCTTCATGAACTGCTTTTAGAAACGCGTCACTAAAATGAACCAAAACTCAGTAATAACTCAGCACACAGACAGGAGAGCTATAACTATAGGAGAGATTTCCAGATCTTAAATGTTGACAGGAGAGAAATGATCTGACTTTGGATTTGTTGATTTATTAAAGGGTTAGTTCACCCAAAAAATTAAAATTCTGTCATTAATTACTCACCCTCATGTTGTTCTAAATCCATAAGATGATCTTTCATAGACAGCAAGGGTACTACTACATTCAAAGCTCAGAACAGTAGCAAGATGATCGACAAAGTAGTCCTTGTGACGAGTAGTTCAATTGTAATTTTCTGAAGCTATGAGAATACTTTTAAAACAAGATCTGATTAATGTGAATCTTATCATTGGACTTCTCTGCTAGATGTCACCCTCTTATTTACCTATATGCATGATTTGCAATGCTCAGTTGAAATGCTATAGTATTACTACAAATCTGCAGAAGCATTTGACATCATGCGTAAAGGCGCCACGCCATGATATCTGCAATGAATAAATGAATGTCGGATAGCGCAACACAATGTTTTGTTTACTTCACATAATAAAGCGTGGATGTTTGCGGTGTTTTCAGCTTCTGCCGTCTCTCTATATGATGATATTAACACAATATCATGTACAGCTGCTCTGAGTCACTTCATTAGCACCATTTAATTTTAGAAAACTATATATCACATTCACAGCAGCTGCAAGTTCTTCACGGCAATGCGTCAAAATAAAGATTTGTTTAATGTTAAACTGTGTCAGAAATATATTACTATTTAGCAGTCTTAAGACTAAATGTAACAATGCCAGTACTACTAAAGTATGAATAAATTTGTATTTTTAAATAAGTAATAATTTATTTTTAATTTTTACAGTACACCTCTATTGTGCAGCACTTTGTTTGCCAAAAAGTAAAAGGGTTTCATTTTCATTTGATCAGGATAAATCATTTTTGGGTGAACTAACTCTTTAAGGATGTCATATACACCAATGGTTACAAACCATAGATTTAATTTATTATGTTAATTCAATGGCCAGTTGGCATGAGTTCCTTGCTTAATACAATAGCAGTTATGCTTTCTAGTAAATGTGGTCAGTTTACTTAAGAGATGAAGCTAAATGCTGTAACTGGTTGTAGGTTAAAATTCTGAAGATGCAGAAATGTCTCTGGTGTCTCTTGCATTCTCATGTAGTGTTTGTCATTTGAATTTACAGGAGGTGACAGAGAAAAGTGAGCGGATCACTCAGCTTGAGCAGGAGAAATCAGCTCTAATCAAGCAGCTATTTGAAGCCCGGGCTCGCAGTGCTCACGACAGCAGCGCTCTCGACTCTACCTTCATCTGATCACCATCACTCCAGCGATCTGCTCAAATCACAATCATGATCCTCTCGACACCACACTACACACTAAACCATGGTTCATATGGTCACCATCACTCCAAAGATCAACACAACACCACACTACACACTGAACCATCTGAGACAGAGATTACAGGATTTTCAGTGGAATTTGAACAAACAGCAGTCCAATCTATGATATCAACACATGATTCCAGGAGGAGCTAGAGCTTCTGACCTGAAAAGGCCTGATCTCAGTCAGCTAAGACAAAATACACAAGATGAGCTGAAGAATAAACTGGATTCCAGTGCAGAAAGATCAGATGGAATGGATAAGCTCATCTGAACAAAGGCTGTGTTTAAAATTCCTACACTTTTCTCCTGTGTAGTCAATATGGAACTTTTATCTGAACAGTCGATTAGTGAACTTAGTTATGTAGACTTTTCCTTTTGGTTTAGTTTTGGCTATGGTGCTTTAATTAGCATGCTGTTTTCTCTGAAAGAGTAGTATTTTTTAATTCCTCTCAATCAAAGCACCAGATATCTTCTGTTAAAGAGGAAAAGTTAAAAAAGACTTCTTAAAGACAGGATTGTTAAAAGGAGAAAAGTTTAAAAGACTACTTAAAGACATGATGTAACAAGTAACGACAGATCTTTTCTGAGTTAAATTGATTATCAAAAAGAAAAAAAAATGTAGGGAAGGACTTTTTTCAGTCCATCGGTTGTCGATTGGATGGAGACTGATCTGATTGTGGACTGGCAGTAGATTGTAAGAAAGAAGCAAAAAAAAAACAACAACTGAGTAATCCTGCATATGTCTTTAGAGAGAAGACCATCATTTCACCAACTGTTATGACATTGATTACAAATTATGAGGTGAAAAATATTGTAAATGCACATCACAAGCCCTTGATTCTGTTCTCTGGATGCTGTATGGAGCTGCAATGTTCTTCTGCTTTATTTTTCAGTTGATCAAATAATGAATGCATTGTGATATTATGAATGACTTCAGTGACTTTTGAAGAATTGTTGTGACTAAATGTTTCCAACGTATATTTTCTATATCATATAGACATATACAAGCACAACATGGCATGAAAGTAAATTTTGGATCCGAATGTTACATTGTGAAGAAAGATCAAGAACTGGCTGAATGATTTTCAGCCCTGATAGCAAGAAGATCAAACTAAGAAAGGAAGGATGTTTGTGGATGTGTTTTGAATGAACATGTTTTTGCGATCATCTAAAGGTGTTTCACATCAGCGTCAGATGGAGGTAAAGTAGATGTAAAAGTAGATGTGGGCTTCATCAACCACCTCGTCAAGAGAAGGAGGCACTAAAAAAACAGCGCTGTTGATCATGGATTTGTTTCAATCCAGTGAATCGTTCAAACATGAATCCTCAGTCTGTCCACTTTTCATCTTTCTTTCTTAGCTTTAGAGTGGTGTTGAAGCATTTATACCTGTGTGCTATGTGAGATTTGCCAATAGTATGCATAATTTTACCTGACCTCTGTAAGGCCCTGATGATTTGCATTGTCATATGGTTTTCAGTTATTACATGGCTACTGAGTTTACAGGAGCTGAATGTGTGTCCATGTTCATGAAGAAATAAAGCAAATTCAGTGGTCATTTGAATAATATTTCAGACGATGACTGCAAATGTACAGTAGCAGCTAAAAAGTGTTTTCACTTTCATTGAGCTGAGAAGGAAACATTTACTGAAGAAGAACACCATGTTTTGTCCTCAATCTGCAGGGAGCGATGTTGCGTTGGAAAAATGATTGTTAAATGATCGTTAAGAGACTAAGAGAACAATCAATGAAGCTGGAGAGCACTAATGTCATTAGAGGCTTTATATTTGCCACAGCTGTGTTTTACATGTGATGTAATGAATCTCATCATACTGTTGATTTAATTTTCTCACTACTCTCCTTTCATTTGCATATGTAATCCACAACAATCTTTATGCTTTTCCATTATTAAAACAAGTCGTTTATTCTTGACATTCTGTCCTTGTGACATTTTCTTCTGCATCAGTTAATATTTTGCTTCTGTTATTTCTTTTCTATTTTATACAAGATTTTTGTAGGCTAGTGTTTTGTATACTTTTTGTTTGGCAAAGAAACAATATTAGGGCTGTCCTTCACTAAAGATTTTCTGGATGACTAGTAGTCATTCATTTTAAGCATTAGTCGACAACACTTCCTGTTGACTATAATTTGATATTCATGTCCTACTGGCACACAGATGAAAAAAAAAAAGGGGGTTAACACTTTACAATAAGTTTCATTTGTTAACATTAGTTAGCTATATTAACATAAACTAAGAATGAACAGCATTTATTAATTTTAGTTAATGTTACTTTCAGCATTTAATAAGGCTTATTAAAATTACAAGTTGTTGGTTAATGACTATATTTATTATTAACTAACATTAAAAATGATTAATAAATAGTGTAACAAATGTATTGTCCATTGTTCTTTCATGTTAGTTAATACATGTATTATAATACATATTATATTAATAACATAATAATGTTAACAAATAACACCTTTGTTACACAGTTAAAACAGTTTTTGTGAAAAATCTAATGTGCCTAAGACTTACACAGTATTGTATGTATTGCACATTTGATTGAGGCATTGATAATCGCCAACATAATGAGAGTAATAATGTGTTTTTTCTTATTTCTTCTACAAACAGTCAGAAGTGCTCATAGGCAGGTTCATCAATAAAGGACAAACTCAATGATAAAACTAAAGCTCACAATATTAATTACATAAACAGATTTTATAAACACTTGTAAATAATTGTCAGCAACAATCACTTGCTGAATCACCAGTTTCTGAGTATCTCTTCTTTTTTGTAATGTTTTTGTTATTACAGTTTTTACTTTTATCTTTTCTCTCTTATATTTGATCTGCCACTTCTCTGAACTTTATCTGAATGAAATGGCAAATTAATAATCAAATAAGGTGAGCAGAGCATATCAGAATATTGTGATGTGATCTGCAATGACTAATGTGAAGTTCATTTCTTTAATATGTGGCTGTGATAAAAATAGGATTGTTGAAAGTCCTTTTGCAAGTTCTTGTTTCATGCTGAAGAAGAAAATTGAAAGATGACAAAAGTGTGTCTGTTTTCACACTGAGACAAAAGACAAAAATGACAGAGGTAAAAAAATAAATAAATAAAAATCAGCCACTATTTGACAGTCTGTTTCCTTATTCTTCCATCCAGATAAACAGCTCCATGCCATCTTCATGTAACAAACAACACTTTGTTACACTGAATTTCAGAAGTATCCTAATGGACGGTTGCATCAGTTGTTTACCACCAAATTTCCACCAGGAGCCAATGGCGCGTTGCATCATTGCCAATCGCTGTTAATGATGAGGACTTGCCACTACATGTTTCTGAACAAATCCCACCATCCAATAACTCTTTCTTCACAACGCCAGTAAATATGTTGTTAGCATGTTATTTGTTCTAGAAACAAAATAATATGCAAATGTTTCTTCTGTAAGTGAACTATTCAGACCATACATTTCCATATTGGCCTTTAGTTTCCAGAATGCTTGGATCTGATTGGCTCCTGAAGCTCCCAGCGGTGTTGAATCATGGGACTAAAGGTGTTGTCTGTCGTCTTCAGTTTAAAATGAGCTGTCAGTCATACAACAAACTTAATACAAGATCTTACAGGTGAAGAGCATCTCTGACGCCACAGCAATTCATGAAAGGTAAGAGATACCGCTTATTATAGCTCCTGAAAGGTTTCTCTGCGTTTAGCTTTACTGACAGAATAAATGACACAACTGACACATTAGTTCAGTTGTACTGTAACTATAGACTGAGGCTGTTGACTACCTCAGCTTAATGAAACTATTGTTCAGTAGAGCTGCTTTACAGTTGAAGCCATAATGATATTTAAAATATCAGATTCCTGAAAACGAAGAACTTTCTGACACTGATGCTGTTTAATTCTGTGAAGCTGCTTTGTGACAATCAGTAATGTTTTTAAGTGCTACAAACGTGGTGATTTATATATATATATATACATATATATATATATATGCACACACACACACACACACACACACACACACATTCAACATATGCAGTACTCAATTTATAGTCAAATATATATGACGTGAACTTTTGTAGATGGCAGTAGTGTTTTACATGTTTTACATGTAGTGTTTTTCCAGGTCAAGATTTTAAGGTTTGACTGAGGAATATACATTTTTGAAATTAATATAGAAAGTGAACATTCTTCAAAAGAAGAAATTCAGAAAGCCAGTTCTTGCATTATGAGAGAGCATGACGTGATGCTGAATGCTAACATGACAGAAATGAAAGCTGGTTCAGGTTTCTGCTGCTGAAGACACTGATGTGGCATTTTGGATGAAACACATGTGAACGAGGACCAGAGAAGCATTTATGATTCAGTTTGGTTGTATTTAATCACTCTTTGTGTTTTAGCTGTTGATCTTGACACACAGAGAGGACGATGGCAATCCTAGAGCTCTTCAGATTCATCAACTCCTCTCTGCTCATCAGCCAGCGGCCTCAGAACATCTCATCTGCTGAGAAGACTGTGTACGCCAGCTGCGCAGACATGCCTGCTGTCCTTATCTTCTATCTGGTGCTGCAGTTCATCAACATGTTCCTGGGCATCCCGGCCAACATCATGGTTCTGTGGCTTATTCGTAAGAATAAGGGCGACTCATCCACCTCAGACATCTTCATCATCCACCTGGCCGTGCTGGACACCTTCTTCTGCCTCATTCCTCCGCTGGAGTTGGCCAACATTGTCTATCTGACCACCAGCAGCACCTGGTACGTTCTGCGCTTCTTCTATGGTGTCAAAGACTCGTCGCCGCTCTTCCTGTCCTGCATCTGTCTAGACAGATATATGGCCGTCCGCCATCCCATCACCTTCACCAACCTCAAAGACAAGCGGCATCGCTCTGTCTGCGCCGGCGTTGTCTGGTTCATCACTCTGGTCTATGCCGCAGCGAAGTGTGTGGGAAACATCCCTAACTTTGAGAAAGTGTTCACTGTCATGATCCTGGCAGCATTCGCGTTCATGCTGTTCTGTAACGTCTCTATTCTCTGGGCTCTGAGACAATCAGCTCCAGGTCGAGATGAGAGACATCCGGTGAAGAAGAAAGCCTTCAAAATGGTCCTCATCATCTTGGCCATCATTGTGATTAACTATTTCCCGCCAGTGGCTCTCTTTCCCTTTCGAGAATATTTCTCTCCGGATGTCTTCCGCTGTTATATCCACTACATCGCCTTCGGCTTCATGGACATCAGCAGCAGCATCCAGCCGGTTTTGTATCTGTCACGGGAGAAGCTGCCCAATACACTGCGCTGCTGCTCTAAAAACGCTGAATGTGCAGATGATCCCGTTTACACCGTCAGTCAGTGAGCGGCTGATATTAAACTGTTTCATTTGATGGAACGGAACTACTGTATGCACATAAAAATTGCAGGTTCGTGCATTGTGTTTATTCTAAACAATGTAATGTGATCTTATTGTTATACTCTTTTCTGACGGGAATCTGCAGCTGTTTTATGCTTAAGCACGTTCGCTATTGGAAAAATACATGGAAAATGTAAGTACCAACCTGCTAAACAGTTGCATATTTTGCGCATATAAACATGTTGTTATAAGCATATTTACTTAGAGTGGATTTTAGTTTTTCTTTTAAGTAAGTTCATTAATAATGTCATATCAGATTCATTAATTTATGTCTGTAAAATCTGGAATGTCCTGCAGTCTGTTCAAGACAGGTGCTTACACATGTATGAAACATGTTTTAAATGTAAAAAAAAAAAAAAAAAAAAAAAAAGTATATAATGAATATTTAATATTGTGAATAAATACATGAACGCTTGAACAATTTTGAACAATGAACAGTGTTTGCGTCTATAAAATGTGCTTATGTGTAAAAGTCTCGTTATCCCCCTATAAGAAGTTTGATGAAGTCGGCTTCATTCTGTTTGTAGTTATGCAGTGTTTACAGCTCGTCGGATGGGATCACGTGTTGAGCGCTAAATCCAGGTGTAAACGAGTCCATAATGCTTTGTAGTACAATCACTGAAGCACATTTGTGGTCGATCACACAGCTGCGTGCACTAGTTTTACAAGTTAATCATCTAACAAGTTAGTTTAACTTTGTAAGTGGATTGGTCTAATTTGATTTCAGAAAGTAAGATTTTCCCTTGGTAAATTTGTAGTTGGTCAGACCAGTTCTAAAGGTGTTTAAAATCCACTGTAGTGATGTGTCGTGGGACTTTATTTGGATGAGCACACCCAAGTATAGTATACAGGCCAGGTGTGTGATTTAAAACACAGGTAAAATGCTAGTGAAAACTTATTACAGAAAATTCCTTCATGTTAACATAGTACACTGTGCCCTAATGTTATGGACTTTGCTTAGAGTGTGGCATTGAACTTACTACCAATACACTGCTTAAAACTACAGTTGCTAATAAATGTGTTGTTTGACTAGTTATTTGGAAAAATACATAACATGTAATTGTTCAAAAATGAGTAACTTCAAAAATTCAATGTTTTATTTAAAAATAAAAATATGTAATAAAATGTGTTTATAGATCTATTACTTTTACAAATAATTTATATTAAATGTTTATATTATTTTTTTTTTTACAAACAAATCTAAATGAACGTATTTCAAATTTTATTTTTTTGCTGAGATTTGAGTAATTTCAAAGTGTATTCTATGCAATGATGCAGTTTTGCGCCATCACCATTCTATGATGTCACAACACCATTTAGCAACAAAATGACCTGCGTTTAGCAACTCTACCAGAAAATAAGTTGGCAACACTAGGAGAAAGTGAAGAAATAAACGAAAACCGAAAAAGAAGCAGCATCTTGCTAGATTTCAATAATATTTTATATTTGATTGCTGTGGTTCTGTGTTCAATTATTAAATTAAAGTTGTAAAATGATAAATAATAGCAAATGTGTATTTATTTATTGTTTGTTTGTAACGGAAAAATGCATAAAAATAAGGCTTTTATGAAACCACTAAATAAAAAAATTGCTTACCAACACACAAGCCATTTACAATTGCTAAATAGTAATAATAGAAGGCTACGGGTGATTGAAGAGCCATTTGGGAGCCGTAAGAGCTGGCTCTTCTAAGGGAGCCGAGCTAAAAGAGCCGAATCTTTGAAAAGAGCCGGACTTTCCATCACCACTACACTAGAACTGAACACTAGAGGGCACTGGATGACCATGAGAAACTACAGAAACGGTTCAATCAACTATGTAAAGAATAAGAATAGGTTGAAGTTTGAAGAGTATCTAATATATTGATAATTTGGGGGAAAACACACTCAAACTGAGCGAAAATGCAAATTGGTGAAGATGAAAAGTAAGATGAAATTCTTATGTTTCTAATGTAAATCAATGAGATCTTTATAACAGTGTAGCAGATACTTACATAAAATGTGACCCAGGACCACAAAACCAGTCATAATTGGTGTCAATTTTTCGAAAGAAAGAGAGAGAAAATGCCTTTAAAGATGTTCAAATTGAGTTCTTAACATTTAATATTGCTTAACAATATTTTAGTTTTTACATATTTACAGTACAGTACTTCATGTAACATGGATATTTACTTAATATCCTGATGGTTTTTGGCATGAAAGAAAAATATATTTTTATTTTAATTCTATTCTATTATAAATATCAGTCTTCACTCTATATCTCCAAGATGATATTTAAATGATCAAAACATATAATGAAATGCAATACAATCAATAATATCACAAAACCGATTAGCACATCCTCAAGTTATGCAGAGGTCAGACAGATTTGACCGCAATTTCAAAAAGAAGTTACTATGTCTGTTTTTAAAGCAACTGATAGCAAAATTTTGGAAGAAATAGGACAGAAAAAAGAGCAACCTTGAAAACGCCAACTAATATCAAATCTTCCTTTTATAGGCAAGATTATTGAAAAGCTAAACAGCTTTTAAACAGCTGAACTACTACTTAAACTCAAATGGATACCTGGACAATTTTCAATCTGGTTTCCGACCGCATCACAGCGCAAAGACAACGCTCATAAAGATAATAAATGATATTCGCTTAAATTCTGATTCTGGCAAAATATCAGTGCTGGTACTACTAGATCTCAGTGCTGCGATCATCACTGTCGATCATAACATTCTTCTATAGCAGGGGTGCCCAATCCTGTTCCTGGAGATCTACCTTCCTGCAAAGTTCAGCTCCAACCCTGATCAAGCACAACTGAACCAACTAATTAGGATCTGAAGGAGCACTTGATAATTACAAACAGGTGTGTCTGATCAGGGTTGGAATTGAACTCTGCAGGAAGGTAGATCTCCAGGAACAGGGTTGGGCACCCCAGTCCTAGAGAGACTGGGTCAGGCTTTCTGGGATGGTCCTCAAATGGTTTAGGACATAACTACAAGGGAGAGGTTATTATGTGAGTATTGGAGAGCATAAGTCTAAGTGGATGTCCATGACATGCCACAAAGCTCAATTCGTGCACTGCTCTTGTTTAGCCTGTACATGCTCCCACTGAGTCAAATAATAAGAAAGAACCAAATTGCATATGACAGCTATGCAGATGATACCCAGATTTACCTAGCCTTATCGCAAAATTACTACAGCCCCACTGACTCCCTCTGCCAATGCATTAATAAAATTAACCGTTGGATGTGCCAAAACTTTCGTTAAGCAATGAATAAGCTGAATTCATTGCATTTGGAAACAAAGATGAAGTTCTTAAGGTGAATGTTTACCTTGACTCTAGGGGCCAAACAACTAAAAAGTCAAGAATCTTGGTGTGATTCTGGAGTCAGACCTTAGTTTCAGTAGTCATGTCAAAGCAGTAATTAAATCAGCATACTATCATCTCAAAAACAAGAATTAGAATGTTTTGATTCCAGTCAAGACTTTTTAATGCCCTTATCACCAGCAGGGTGGACTATAATGGTCTCTTCACCGGCCTTCCCAAGAGCATTAGACAGCTGCAATTCAATCAGAACACTGCTGCCAGGGTTCTGAGTAGAACCAGAAAATTCAAGCATATCACACCAGTCATCAGGTCCTTACACTGGCTTCCAGTTATATTTATGATTGATTTTAAAGTACTTTTCGTTTATAAATCACTCCATGGCCTAGGACCTAAATACATTGCAAATATGCTCACTCAGATCATTAGGATCAAGTCAGTTAGACGTACCAAGGGTTCACACAAAACAAAGGGAATCCGCTTTTAGCTATTATGCCGCCCACAGTTGGAATCAGTTAACAGAAGAGATCAGGGCCCGTATTCACAAAAAATCTTAAAGCTAAATGTAGCTCATAACTTGCCCTAAGAGTATTTCATAAAGCGTTTCAGTACTAAAACTAGAACTAAAACTAAATCTGTGAAACATTAGGAGTAGTGAAGAGGACTCCTAAGTCACTAAGACGAAATCCCAACTATCCTAATATGGCTATTGCTGGCAATCTGCCTCAGAACTTAAACTCTTTAGAAACACTCTGCATTTACTTTTTTGGTTTTTGAGGTTATCTCAACTCCAAATTTTCCTTTGATATCCTTGTTTTTATTAGCAAGTTGGGCAATAAGTAACAGCTGTTCTTGTGTCCAGTTTGGTTTTCTTTTTCGTGTGTATATCTTAGTATCAGCCATGATTATTCTATTCTGTTAGTAAAAAGGATGTTTATGTGCATATCAGCTAATTGCATGTAAAAGGCTGAAAATCAGCTGAACATATACGTGTTTAATTAGTGACACTTAGCCTGCATTTTAAAGTCTTTATTCAAATGTGGCAACATTTTTTTAAAACTTTATATGAATATATCACTCTTTACAGTATTACTATGAACAAATCTCTGACAGAGAGCCCTCATATCAGCCAATTACTGCGTGCGTAGTTAGTAGGCATGCTGACATCATCCATAGCAACAAGGTCACCCCGAACTTACTTATAGCTTAAGACTTCTCTCTGTTCCTTAGTAAAAGTTTGTCTCAGCAGCTTTGTTAATTGGTTTTAAGTGAAAACTCTTAGCTAAAAGCTTTTTACTAAGCTTTTACTGCTATTTAGGAGAACTCTCAGTGGTAAGATAAAATGTTTTGTGAATATGGGCCTAGATGTGTTAAAACATTAGCCACATTTAAGTCCAGAGTCAAAACTCATCTTTTTTTGTTGTACATTTACTGAATGCTACATCCAAACTAATTGCACTGTTTTATGTTTAATCTTTTTGTTTTTAACTGTTTTAATGTTCCCAAATTCCTTGTTTTTATCATTGTGATTATTTATGAATATTTTAATTCCTTTTTTGTGTAAAAAATGTGCTATATAAATAAACTTGCCTTGCTTTGCGTTGCAATGATAATTGAGAGATGAACAAATAAATGCTCCTAAGTGAGATGTTTTCGAGGCTTTGGCAGATCATTCTTCCAGTGAGGGAAAAATTAAAGTAAAGATCCTGGAAACAAGTATTCCTCAAAAGCCTTTTTATTTGATTAAAAAAAGGTCTAAACTGTAAATCAGATAGCATGTAGTATATTGCTTTTGACAGGTTTAACAGCAAACTCTGACCATGTTGATCATTAAGAGGTCTAGAAATTCATGATCCAATATGATACAGAATCTTTATAGGGTTGATATATTAGTCCTTAATTATTTGGTCTAGTAAATCCTAAGATTCAAACAACACACTCCCCTATTTAAAAAGCTTTATTCTGTCACTGAAGCTTTGAGTTAACATTCAAGAAAAGTTGAAATTACTATTAAATTCACAATACAATACAGAAGATCTTATACAAGGTTCTTAAGTTAAATTGCATTTAATCTAAGATGTGCTTACATCATAACTGACCAGGTCATACAGGACAACAGCATTAATTTCCAATGAACATAATTAATACAGTCACAGACAGAAAACACGCTGTCTAAAGGAACGAAGACCCAGCTACATTATCAAACATCAGTACAGTATGTGTGCTGTGCAATGTGCCAAAAACTACCATGATAACGCCATGGTATTCCTTCAACATGAATATGTCAACCACTCAGTATTAGGTCCTTTTGTCCTTATAATTCAATGCATGTCAAAATTATATTTTCAACCATCATTCCAATCAAACAGTCACTGTAGCCCAGCAGGTTTCACGCTTATGTACGAAGTGATGCTGAGGAACATTACACTGCAAAAAATGCTTCTCTTAGATTTTTTTGTGTTGTTTCCAGCCAAAATATCTAAAAATTATTTTATCAAGAAGGATTTTCTAGACAAGCAAAAATTATTTTCTTGTTTTCAGAAAAAACGAGTCAAAATTTAGTGCGTTTTTGCTTAGAATAAGCAAAATAATCTGCCAATTGTGTAAGCAAAATAATCTTCAAACAGAAAACAAGATTCATTTGCTTACCCCGTTGGCAGATTATTTTGCTTGCTTAAAGCAAAAATGCACTTAATTTTTGACTTCATTTTTTTTTTTTTTTTTACTTGTCTAGAAAATCCTTCTTGATTCAAGAATTTTTAGATATTTTGGCTGAAAACAAGACAAAAAAATAAGTAAGAAAAACATTTTTTGCAGTGTAGGATGAATGAAGATGCAGAAACATGTTACGGTCTGGCCACTTTTACTCTGTGATGAGTGTAGCAGCAGCAGCGCTCTGGTCGCCCTCGCTCTTGGGCGTTGTGTGCAGTTTCTGGTGTTTCTTCAGAGACGACTGGTCACTGTATTTTCTGTCGCAGTGCGAGCAGCAGTACAGCTTCTCTTTGGTGTGGACCAACTCATGTCTCTTGAGGTGTCCGGCCCGGCTGAAGCTCTTGTCGCAGTGTGAGCAGGTGTGCAATTTCTCTCCGGTGTGTGTTAACTGGTGCAGTTTCAGGCTACTGGCCACTGTGAAGCGCTTTCCACACTCAGCACAGCCGTACGGCCTTTCGCCGGTGTGCATGCGCTTGTGGATGGTCAGATGCCCGGCCTGGCTGAAGGTCTTGGTGCACAGCTCGCAGCGGTACGGCTTTTCGCCTGTGTGGATACGGTAGTGTGTTTTAAGGTCGCCCATCCCGTTGAACCGCTTCCCACACTGGCCGCAGGCGTACGGCTTCTCTCCAGTGTGGACTCTCTGGTGGCTCCTCAGGTTCCCGGCGTTGGTAAAGGTTTTGCCGCATACGGTGCAGGTGTACGGCCGTTCGCCTGTGTGGGTCCGTAGGTGGACTTTAAGCTGGTTGTGTTCGTTGAATCTTTTGCCACAGTGCGGGCAGCAGTACGGCCTCTCGCCCGTGTGGATCCTCCTGTGGATGCGCAGCTGGCCCTGGTGGCCGTAGCTTTTCCCGCACAGGTTACAGGCGAAGGGTCTTTCTCCAGTGTGTGTGCGCTGGTGGTTCTTTAGGAGATCGGCTCGGTCGAACCCCTTCCCGCACTGACCGCAGATGTGTGTCTTCTCTGAGCTGTGAGATCTCAGGTGGATGTTAAGCGACGCTTCGTGCTTGAAGGTCTTGTTACACTGACCACAGGAATAGTTTGATCTCAGCTCTTGTGAGTTTGGTGGCAACGGCGTCATATGAAACAATCCAGAAAATCCCTCATCGGACAGTCCATCTGGATTGGACTCTTCATCAGAGATGATTTCAGTCTCCGGTGATGACGACTCCTCTGTAGCTGCATCTCTGCTACACTTGCTCTCACCCTCACTCTCACTGACACGATAAAGGTGTTTGTCTGACACTACAGTTACTTTAACATCACAGTCATTAGAGTTGATCTCTGGCTCCAACGGACGTTTAAATATAGTGTGACATTCAGAGTCAAAGTTCTCCTCAGTATCCTCTATTTTTATTTCTTTACTGGTGTATTTAGGAGAAGCATGAGGATTCGAAAGGTCAACAACACATCCATGACCTGTGTCTGGGTCAGCCTTCACAAATAAATATGTTGTTGCACAATCTTTGTTTGCGTGGAGTGATGTGACATCTGTGGTTTGTGATTTTGTACCGCTGCACAGTAAATCTCCTGCAATCTTCGTCTGGTCATTGTAATCACTCAAATGAGCAGACGAAGTCTGGCTTAAATTGTCTCTTAAAAAGTCAAGCTGAGCCTCAACAGAATCTTCATTTTCTGCAACACACACAAAAACATCTCGTTACTGGCCAACATATGTTCAAAATAAATCACGAGTAACAGAAAATCACGCAGGAAGAATTTAACTCCAGATGATTAAAATAGATTTTACAGATTTTACATATAACAGATTATAACAGAGAGCAGTTGTTTTGTTTGATGGATTAAATGTATGTTATGACAGAGTACATTGGTTTAGAAACTATATTTAGAAACTAATACTTCGCCCCTTGTCGCACGTTATATTATTTGCACTTACTTGTATATCAGATGCGTTTGTCAAACAAGCAGCACATAATAAATAAAACAAATGCACAGCTCTTCTGGGCAACATTATAATGTCTACGCATTAATCAAAAAACAGAACAGTGTATACTTCCTAGGACATAATTTTCCAATTGCACGCACCTGTTTTGATATAATTTGTCCTTTTTTCGTTTGCACAAAGTCGTTTTCTCAGATCTTCATTTTCGGACTCAATTCGCTGAATTTTACGCTGATATTCGCCGACAGTTTGTTCCACTGAATCCAGAATGTCACTGACGGTCGCACGGAATATTTCATTTAATGAAGATTCAAGAAAGGCTTTTAAATCGCCAAACTTCGCCATTTCCACAAAAACACGGAGCCGCAGTGACCGCGAAACAACCGCGAGCGCCACCGAACTCACCGCTGCCCCCTCAGGACTGGAAGAAAATTACAACCGCTCTTTTTTTTCGATGTTTCTCAGCGATTATTCAAAGGATATTTCTGCTAACAGTTAACAGTAGCAGCAACAGTTTTACTTCAGATAATAACATGTTTCTGTCCATTCAATTTAGCATGGTCGTATAATGCGTTATATGTTTTTTTAACGATTCTTTAAAGGATATTTCTGCTTAGTTAACAGTAGCAGCAACTTCACTTCTTCATTTTCCTTTTGTTAGTCTTTGTCTGTGTGACGACAACACAATCCATACAAAAAACAATCCGCTGTTATATTCTGTGCTTAACACGTTTGTGAACTGTACGCTACTGATATATTTTAAGATAGGCCTTAATGTGTGTTACTCAGAAGAGTCTAGAAGGACTGGCCATCAGGATGTTTCCCCGATTAGAGGACAGCGGTGTGTGTGGATGGATTATTGATGGAGATTCCTGACAGGTACCAGTTTTACCTGCCGACTGCGGAAAGTCTGACCTTCAGGTGGGCGGGGCTCTCAGGTGTCAGGTGTCTTTTCACTTTTGCCAACAGCCAATTGTACTATGATTTTCTTGTAGACTCGCATCGGTTTTTAATTCGTAGTGTTTTCACAGATTTCTCCCAGAAATGAGCCGGTGAGTGATTTTTTTTTTTTCGGTGCTGAATGAGTCAGTTTGTTTTGCCTTGACTTTTGTGTGTCTTTTGAACCGAAGCCCTACTCGCAAAATGCAAAAAATGCTGTTGAACTTGTTTGCGAATGATTTTTTGAAAACGACAGTCGCATTAAGTCGCAGCACGGATTTAATTAATTCATTTTAAAGATCTGATTCGGTTAAAACAAATTTTGTCTCTGACAGAGACTCTGTGATCTTGTGTGGTGTATTTCTTTTTTATTCATCTGCTCACTTGCTTGTGTGTAGCACAAATAATGCACATATTCTTTAAGTTCTCTTTAATGTCGTAGACTGTCCATTTAACTTTCGTGTCCTGAAAACATTAAAATCATTTTTTTTGTTCAATCATGCTTTTTTTTATTCTCAGTCCCCATGAATAGTGTTTAAAGTGTATTGCTATTGCTTAAACACAGGTCTGACCTTTAGAGATGATTAGATAAGGATTAAACTGTGTTGTAATGACTCAGTTTATGTCACTGGACTGTGAAAGTGTCAGAAACATGAGACGCCTTAGGAGGCATTTTCATATTTGTTCATGTTCTCTACAGCACAGGAAGTGTGAGGTGATGTGAGGAGCAGGAAGTGATGTGCTGATCTATGATCTATTACTGTTAGAGGGTCAGTTCATGTTTCATCTCAGTCTCTGTCTGCCAGGCTTAGATTGTGTTTATCTGCACCATTGGTGATGAATTATAGTGATTCTGACTACAAAAAACTCACTGAGTTCCACTGTATAGCAGTATCTGTCTTCATCTCGCCTAGCACCCTCAACTGTCTCTCTCTCTCTCTCTCTGTCAGTGGAGGTTGTTTGTGGTCAGGAAGTGTAAATGTGCCTCAGTGCTGCTTGAGCAAAAGTCAGTGCAGAGCACATCCGCTCTGTGTGTCTTTAAAAAAGGGCTTCACTGAAGGACACAGCTGAGGTGAGCTACATTCTCTACTTTTCTTTAAACCATTATCATATTAGATATTATAAATGCTTCACTGATCATGTGCTACTTGTTAGGAGAATCAGAACATGCAAACCAGTCATGTGGCTTATGAAGGACTCCATTGCCTTATGAATGACATGTAAAAAATAATTCATTGCTCATTTCTGTGTGTGGTCTTGACAGACTGTTTCAGTACAGCAAACACTGACTCTGGTCCTGTTGATTGGACTTGCATCAAGAGAAGTGTATAATTATCAAATAAATTTGATTCTACAGATGCTCTCCGCAATGTGTCGTATCAACATGATGGATATTGACTTTATTTATGTTGCCTTTGTTGTGTAAATGCTGAACACAAGTAGCTGTTCCACGGATCATCTGTTAAAATGACAGAAATTAATGTTTCAGCAGCCTCATGCACATGGCTGTAAAGTGCCGTGGTTTTGTGGTATCAGAGCGGCGTAGATATGATGGCTAATGAAAGTGTTTTATTTCTACCAGTGCACTTCAGACTGAAGTGAACATTTACTTGTTCAAAATGTTTGATTATATGCTGTACTGAATAATCATGATATAGTTGTAATTTGTTTTCTCAGGCTCTTGGAGCTTGTTGTTTGAAGATTTTGATCGGTGTGGGAGGAAACCGTGTTTCTGAACGTCTCAAAATGGTTGCCCTGCTTATCACGGAGGTCAAAGACTGAACATGAGTTCTTCCTAAACTCTTCATGATGACAGTCTGAATGAGAAGACAGGAATATGGAGGATATTGCAGACTATCAGGAATCTGAGCCTTACCTAGAGGCCATGCAGTACATAGAGAGGATGAAACAGGAGAACGAAAGCCTTGAGAATGAGACCATCTCAGTGCAGAGCTGCGTAGGTCTGGACGTGCCAGATCACGGGATGTCTTTGTACCCTGTCACTGTTCCCTGTGCTCCTCTCTCTTATGCTACTGTGCAATGGGATGCACCAGAAATGCCCGCAGAGCCTCCGGGATCATCTGAGACTGAACTAGAGTCCATTGCCGGGCCAAGGTTTGACTGGACATTAGATTTAACTTCCGCAGACCTCAACTGCATCCCAAATCAGGACTCCGTTGTTGATTTCTTACCTGAATCTGAGTCACAATCAGACGTCAGACTTGCATCTTCCCAGGTATGTCAGTGAAACCGGAAGGGCCTTGTGGTTTTTTCTGTTAGACATGTTCTTGTATCAGTAACTAGTGGCCTGCTTTCTTAATACTGTGTGTGCTTTTATATATATTGTTACTTTAAAGGAACAACTTTTTCGAATGAGTTTAACAACTTCAAAGTTGGTTTAAGATTGACCAGAAGAAAAAGATGGTGAATGAAATGAGTGAAATGAATGTCTTCTGATGTTTTTTTGCTCCAATAGACATGTGATGCTCAGAAGTCAGATATACAAAAACAGCCGACACTTTTACATGAAGAGCCCCCAATATCATTTGCAGATGTCAATGGTAATGTCTTTATTGTTTAAGTCTTTATTATTTGATCATGTTTTTGCAAGGTGATATGATTTGAATAATAGAAGAGCTTTAAATCATATTGGGGTGTGGTTGTAACTGTGTGATCGTTGTGAAATGGCCATGTGTTCGTCAGCTGTGAATGTTGAACTGTTTGCTGACTCAGTCGATTTGGCTTCCTCTCCATGAGTTTCGTTGCTTAACCTTTAAAATGTGGCCACAAGCACAGAAGTTTCCCATCAGCCATTACATTCATAGAGGTTTGAACATGGTGTTGTTTTGTAGGTTTTTTTTTTTGTTCTCAGAAATCAGTGGCATGGATGCATTTATCTGTGCTGTTTTCCATCAGATTCCAGAGCTGATGCGACTGAAGAGCATTTTGAACCTTCTGATGGTGTTCAGATCCTTATGGACGACTCAGAGATTCAAGACAGTTCACAGTTGCAGGAAGAGAAGGAACTTGATCTTCCCCAAGTGTTGGTCCTTCCCCAAATGACTTTTGCCCATGTGGAAAGCACAGATTCAGGCGGTAAAGAGCAAACAAAAGAGTGTACTGAGACCAAAGCAAATGGAGAATCATCAGATGAAACAACCGATATTCTGGACCAGATTCAAGGACCTGATCGATGTCTGGAAAAGGAAGAGTCAGTTCCTTCAGAGGTCCAGTTTGATCAATCACAGGATACCATCATTAAAGGCCCAACAGAACCACCAGAGCAGCAGTCAAAGCTCACGGAAGATTCTGTAGAACTTGAGAAAGAAATACTGACACAAGAGCCAGAAAAGATAAGCACATCTGTGACAATGACAGAGGTGAACCAGAATAATGGCACTTTACAACATCCAGAAGAGATCCAAGACCACTCAGAGCAACTGAACACACAAGACCAAGATTATGTAGAAAAATTTGTAAGTTCAGAACAAAAGTCTGAATCTGAAAATGAGCTGCCAGTCCAAGCAGAATCTGAGCTGAGAGAGCAGACCGAGCTGTTTGGATGTCCAAATGAGAACGAATCCTCAGAGGAGATCCAGTGTCCAGATGAGGAGAAACCCTGCGAGCAGATGGCACAGTTAGAGTTGGAGCCATCAGAGCATTCAGACGTATCCAGTGACATGAACCAACCTACAGCACTGGCAGATGTCGTACAACACGTACAGGATGTGACATCAGAGGGCCATATGCAGGACGAGCTGCCTGTTCTAGACACAAAACCTGCTGGTCCCTGCATCAATGGTAGCATTGAGATCGTGGACAGGGCCAAGGCTCAACGGTTGGCTGAGAAGCTCTACAGGTTGGACGGTTTTCAGCGTACAGATGTGGTCAGACATCTGGACAAAGAGTAAGTCTTAACACAGCATTGATTAAGTGTCATGCAAGTGTATGTGTTTCCACCAAATCTTACCATTTGCTGTATTTTTTGATAGCAACGAGTTCAGTCATGCTGTTGGGGAAGAGTATCTCAAATTCTTTGACTTCACCAACCAAAGTCTGGAGCAAGCGCTCAGGTAGGCTTCTCATTCCCAACATCTGAGCACACAGTGAGGAGATCAGTCAAGAGATTGCTTTTCAAACTAGGTGTTTTGGGCTTTTCCTGATTCTTAGGTCATTTCTCAAGGAGGTGGTTTTGATCGGGGAGACTCAGGAGCGTGAGAGAGTCCTGCAGCACTTCTCCTCTCGTTTCCAGCAGTGTAATCCTGACACATTCTCCTCAGCAGGATCCGTGCTCACACTCACGTGTGCTATAATGCTGCTTAACACGGACCTGCATGGACAAGTGAGTCTCATGTTACTCACAGAAAAAGATTAAGACCCTAAATAATGAGTCCAGGTGATGTCACCTGATCAGCTACAGTGTTTGTGAGTGTAACCCTTTTGTGTCATCAGAATGTTGGGAAGCCCATGTCTTCATCTGATTTTGTGTCAAATCTGGACGGCATGAATGGAGGCGAGAATTTCAGCAAGGACCATCTGAAGGTGTGAGCACTAAATCTTCATCCCAAGTTGTTCACGTGTTACATTATAAGCTCAAAAGTAATTATTTTCCTTCTGTCTCTTTTTAGAGTCTCTACAGCTCCATCAAGAGCGATCCGCTGCAGTGGGCCGTGTAGGTAAACTGACCCGCAATGCTAGTCTGCCTTTGATCAGATGTTTCATCATGTTTATCTCTGTTCCTAGAGAGGAGGAGATTCTGGCTAAATCCATGATGCTCGAGCAGGATTTGGACCAGGACGGACTTCTGCGCTCCAAAAGTAACCCGTTTCAGGATCTCCCTCATGACACCAAGGCCACCGTGTTCCATAAAGGCTTTTTAAAGAGGAAAGCACACGCAGACATTGATGGCAAACGCAGTGAGTAGCAGTGTGGAAAATGACAAGTGTGATGTATGGTTAGGGATGTACAATAGTCACTTGTTAGGAGGCTATATTCACCAGACAGCATGAAGACTCATTTCAGTGCGCAGCTTTTTAGTATCATAACTTATCAATATTCAACATAAAAAGAGCAATTAACTTTAACCTTTCATTCCACAAAACTATCATAGTCCTTCCAAAAAACAGTTTTTGCATAGTAGCAGCATTACTGCTCACAGCAGGCAATTTGAAATATGGTGTTAGTCGAATTTGTTTGTTGATGGTGGTGCCAATATTCACTGTGCTGCTGACATTCTAGTCACTCTAACGTGCATGTGGTGCAGAAGCAGCAAGGGCTTATTGTGCTTTCATATAAGATGTGTTTACAGTCACTACTGATACACGGCTGTATACCACAAGAATGCTAACTGTTCTGTCTTTGGCTGCACTGACAAGAACAGAACACTATTTAGAGTCTCAGCCTCAAAGGAGACAAGAAAGCATTGGATTTATTGATTTATTTACTGTATATTACACTTCTGCCACACAGTTCTAATATAAACATGCAATTTCTTTCCCAGCTGTTTACCTTCACAGACATAACTGAGTGTTTTTGTAACTCGTGTGTTGTTAACATAAACTTTATATTTGACCGTTTAAACGTATAAAACATGAAAGAAAACATAGTTTAATACTCACATGCCGTGTGACAGTTGCTTTCTGTGCATGTGCTTCGGATGTGTGCGCTCAGAAAACCATATATCATAAGTTTAAACTAATATGGTTTAAAATGCATGATATCAGCGCAACAGACATGATAATCAAACCCAAACAAATGTTTTTTTTTAGCAGAGTATCTGAGCTATGAGTTGTAAAGGCACAGCCCTATTCTGGAAAAGAGGGCAAGGAGCAGCAGCTTATTTGCATTTTAAAAGACATGCATAAAACCAGCGTGTTTCTGCTCTTATTCGAAATAAGCATTTTCAAAATTATATAATAAATTATCTGTGGGCTATTTTGAGCTGAAACTTCACAGTCACATTCTGGTTACACTTCGGCTTTTATTACATTTTGTAAAAAGAAGCATAATAGGTCTCTTTAAATATCACAAACATTTTAAATTAAAACCTACCCTTGACAAGTCTCGCTTTAAACCTAACCTAGATTTCAATTACAGTATCTTACAAGGTGAGTACACCCCTCAGATTTCAGCAACCATTTTAGTATATCTTCTCAATGGACAATACAATAGAAATAAAACTTGGAAATATAACAGCCGTTCTGACCAGTTTCTCAGAGGAAGGCATCATGTTTTGGTTCACAATGTACAGTACATAACAGAATCCATGTTTCCCTCAATGAACTGCATCTTCCCAGTACCAGCAGCACTAATGCAGCCCTAGACCATCATGCTACCACCACCATGCTTTACTGTAGGCAAGACACAATTTTCTTGGTACTCCACACCAAAGCATCACCACACATGCTGGACACCATCTGAGCCAAACAAGTTTATCTTAGTCTCATCAGACCATACAACATGGTTCTAGTATTTTGTGCTCTTGGAGCAGGTTGTCTTCAGCAAACTGTTTGCGGGCTTTCTTGTGAGCCAGCTTCAGGAGAGGCTTCCTTCTTGGATGGCGTCCATGCAAACCGACATGTTGCAGTGTGCGACATATGGTCTGAGCACTGAAAAGCTGACCTTCTACTTCTGCAACCTCTAAAGCAGTGCTGGCAGCACTCATGCATCTGCTTTTGAAGCCAGGTTCTGCACCTGATGCACAGAACGAGTGCTCAACTTCGTTGATCGACCCTTGCGAGGCCAATTCAAAATGGAACCCATCTTGGAAAACCTCTGTATGACCCAGGTAACTGTAGTGTAACTATGAGTTATAAATAATTATAATAATGAGTTATAGAACCTCATATCTGTAAGTTTCCTACGCCCCATGGGGCCTTATGTCAAACGCGGGAGCGTCTTCCGGTTCAAAGTAAACAAGCAGGACGTGACACTCATTCGTTCAACAGTTGACAGTACTAATGGGCAAATGAAGACTCGTGAAGCATGGAGAATTTCCTCTGACTGTTTCGGAAAAAGCAACAATTCTAATTCTCAAATCCTCAGAGAGTACTTCGTCATGAGTTGCCATGTTGAACATCCAGTGGTCAGTATGAGAGAATTGTACTCAAAGCACAAAATTTTAACTGCTCTAATACAAGATACACAACTTTGTATGGTCCTGTTAAGCAGACACAAACATGAACATGATGAAAAGGACATGTGGCTTTGCATGGCTAAACGACACACTGCTGTAATAACTTAGGGTGTACTCACTTTTGTTGCCAGCTATTTTGACAATAATGGCTGTATGTTGAGTTATTTTCAGAGGACAGTAAATCTATATTGCTATACAAGCTGCACATTGACTACTCTAAAATATATACAAGTTTCATTTCTACAGTATTGTCCTAAAATGTTTGCTGAAATGTGAGGGGTGTACTCACGTTTGTGAGATACTGTATATGCATTTATGGTGTAATCATTACATTTTGGTGTCAATCCATGTTCTTTTTTACCTTGAACAATGCACTGTCACTTTAATTTATCACATACAGCATAGCAAAAATAGACTCGGTGCAGAAACGCATTGCTGGACCACATCCATGTGCAGTGTGAATGCTCTAACCTGTAAACACAGGCAGAGAAAAAAAACGCACTACAAATTGAGTATGTGTTAAACGCTTCAAGAAATATAGAAGAATAATTCATTCCCTTTAGGACCACCACTAAAAATCTTGTGGAGCTCACAAATTTGCTTGTCATTAGGTCATTACTAAGTAATTTTTCAAATGTCTAGTCAATGAGTTGAGCATCCTGATCCCTAGAGCACTGGACAGGCAACATTTCACACGCTAATAACCAACTGAACTGATTTGCAGCTCCATGGGGGAAACGAAGCTGGAAGACGTTTTATGCCATGCTGAAGGGAATGGTGCTTTATCTGCAGAAGGTTTGTTGCCTGATGTTGATGCTGGATACTAGTAAGATGTACAGTGCTTCGGGAAAGTAATCACAGTGCTTCAGTTTTGCACATTTTGTTCCAAAATGAATTAAATTCATTATTTTTTCTTAAAATTCTACAAACAATACCCCATAATGACAATGTGAAAGAAGTTTGAAATCTTTGCAAATTTATATATATATAAAAAAACTTTATTTTGATTGTCCCTTTTAAACATTCTGTTCACACTAAATAACGTTGCATCTACATGTCAACTTATTGTAACCCTAACCGTACCAGTCTATTAATACTCTACTAACACTCTAATGAGAGTTAGTAGATATGTAGGTGCAACATTACTTATGGTCAACAGCATGTTGAAGAGACCATCAGAATAAAGTAAAACCAAAAAAGAAAACATGTACATAAGTCTTTGCTCAATACTTTAAAGCACATTTGCTACAAATTACAGCATTAAGTCTTTTTGAGTATGATGCTACAAGCTTGGCACAGCAGTTTTTGGGCAGTTGCTCCCATTCTTCTTTGCAGGACCTCTCAAGCTCCATCAGGTTGGATGGGAAGCGTTGGTGCACAGCCATTTTTGGGCCATTCAAGGACATTCACAGAGTTGGCCCGTAGCCACACCTTTATCTCGGCTGTGTGCTTATTGTCGTTGTCCTATTGAAAGATGAACCGTCACCCCAGTCTGAAGTCCTGAGTGCTCTGGAGCAGGTTTTTACCAAGGATGTCTCTGTACATTGCTTCTTTCATCTTTGCCACCACTATGCTTCACTGTAGGGATGCCTGGTTTTCATCTTTGGCACTTGGCATTCAGGCCAAAGAGTTCAATCTCTGTTTCATCAGACCAGAGAATTTTGTTTCTCATGGTCTGAGAGTCCTTCAGTTGCCTACTGAGGAGTGGCTTCTGTCTGGCCACTCTACCATACAGACCTGATTGGTGGAGTGCTGCAGAGATGGTTGTTCTTCTGGAAGGTTCTCCTCTCTCCATATAGAAATGATGGAGCTCTTTCCTTAGGGTTCTTAGTCACTTCCCTGACTAAGGCCCTTCTCCCCAGACCACTCAGTTTGGCCAGGCGGCACGCTCTAGGAAGAGTCCTGGTGGTTCCAAACTTCTTCAATTTACAGATGATGGAGGCCACTCTGCTTATTGGGACCTTCAATGCTGCAGAACTTTTTCTGTACCCTTCCCCAGACCTGTGCCTCGATACAGTACAGACAATTCCTTGGACTTGGACATGGCTTGGTTTGTGTTCTGACATGCACCGGTAACTGTGGTACCTTATATAGACAGGTGTATGCCTTTCCAAATCCTGTCCAATCAGCTGAATTTACCACAGGTGGACTCAAGTTGTAGGAACATCTCAAGGATGATCAGTGGAAAAAGAATTCACCTGAGCTCAATTTTGAGTGTCATGGCAATGGCTGTGAATACTTATGTACATGTGATTTATTTATTTATTTTTTATTTGTAATAAATGTGCAAAGATTTCAAACAAACTTCTTTCACGTTGTCATTATGGGGTATTGTTTGTAGAATTTTAAGGAAAATAATGAATTTAATCCATTATGGAATAAGGCTGTAACATAACAAAATGCGGAAAAAGTGAAGCGCTGCAAATACTTTACTGATGCACTGTAGATAAAAGCATATGGCTGCATTTATATATACCCTTTTCAAAGCATCAATACAAATATCAGTAAAAACGGTCACTGATCAGCAGTGTCTCTGTCTGTCTAGGATGATTATGTTAAGGACTGCCAGAGCTCAGAGGAAGTAGTCAGCGTTCATCATGCTCTGGCAGAACGAGCTCTGAATTACACCAAACGCCCTCATGTGTTTCGTCTGCAGACGGCCGACTGGAGGGTCTTCCTCTTCGAGGCTCCGTGAGTTTGTGTGCAAATTCTTCTTAAACCCAAATAATTGAACAGTTCCATCTGAGTGATTGTCACGTGTTCTTTAGTTCCACGGAGCAGATGAACACCTGGATCGGCCGGATCAACCTGGTGTCTGCGCTGTACTCCTCGCCTCCGTTTCCTGCTGCTGTCGGCTCTCAGAAGAAGTTCTGTCGGCCAATCCTGCCTGCGACGCAGTCCAACCTCATGCTGGTAATGGCCTTTCTGATCTGCATGAGAATAAGTCTGGGTGAATGTGGGTGAACATGCCTGACTACAATTTAAAATTTGGCTATAGTGGGTCACCAGCTTCCCTGTTCATTAATTTTTCTGGTTTCATTAAAAAAGTTGTTCAGCACGTGAAGCACCTATGTCTCATTAGGGTTTGGGTCAGTGTATTTGCATCTGTTATTGTTTTCCTCAGGAGAAACAGCTGCAGTCGCATGCGGCCATGTTGCACAGCTTCCAGCAGGACCTGACATCCCTCCAGCAGGAGGCACCGGACAGCAAAAAGAGCAAAACCAGAGAGCTGGAGGAGCTACGGCAGAGAGAGGAGTACTTACAGTATGAGGTGTGTGTTTTTCACTGCAAGACCTTCTCATAATACACAATGCATTTAACTCCAGAGGCCTGATGTACAAATGACACACACAAGATTTTGTGAAATAAAAAAGTGGGCTGAGAAAAACAAACACTCATGTTCTGAAAACAAGTCAACATTCTGCATCTCAGGTGAATTTCTACCAGCTTACTAGGATAGTTCACCCAAAAATGTTCATTCCTCTCACCCTTTTCCATGATGACAGATTTTTCTATTTTGGGTGAACTATGCTGTTTAGATATTTTTGGACATTTTAAACGTTGTACTGTTTACAGTCAGTATTATCTCTTGTTTGGTCATTTTTAGTACTGTTGAAAGCAGTAGTGTGACATGTTTGAACATTACATATGGAAATGATATGTAGATGATAAAACAGCATTTTATGATAATTTTGGGATGGGGAATATAGCTTTTTTATATGCAGTATTTCACTTCCTGTAATGTTTGTGCCAGATCTGGCAAACATAGAGTTTTAAACATTTTCATACAGAAGGCCCCACATGAGATGAAAACTCATTTTTAATGCTGTAAGTCAGTTTAATTCCACTGTAAAAAGTGTGAGTAAAGAGTGTTGTCTGCTGCTTTTCACAGAAGTCTCGTTATGAAGTCTATCTTAAAGTTCTGGAGGCCTGGCAGGCGTTGGAGAATTTTGATTCATTGGTTGGAGACAGACTGAGCGCATTTGATGAGGGATTGTGGAGAGGCGTGATGGATGAGCAGCAGGACGAGGCAGACGCCGGGATGAAGCGATCTCACTCCAGTCCGTCTCTGGAGTTAGAAATGCCTCCTCAGCCTGTTGTCAAAGTCAGACGCAACATCTCAGAGAGACGGACCTATCGAAAGATTGTAATTCCCCGCCGTAACAAAGAGCTTTGAAAAAAAAATAAGACTACAATGTCAGAACTCTTACAAACTTATTGAGAACTGCTGAAGCACTTGAATCCATCGATATTTTACGTCATTTAATATATTTTTAAAGTCCTGTCCAAAGTTAATATTGCAACAACTAGTCTTTTTATGTACAGATTTTTTGCACTATCCTCTTATAAATTGACCCTGTTCATACCGTCCACAAGAGGGAGATATTGCTTAAGTTGTTTAAATGAAGGTGACGACTCAAGTCATTAGTTCTTTCCTCACATCTCAATAAGAGTTAAGAGGAATGAATGTGTCCTTTGCAGAACCATAGTAAACAGAATGTAGATTGGATACAGTGTGGTTTTTTTTTTCTATGTGCAAAAGCAGCACTTTATTGCTGTCATTCAGAAACATGCTTGCTCCAGCCACATTTTCCTCTGATCGTGCCACTGCTGAATGGCTCTTGTATATCAAGTGTTTGTGAATATCTCATATCCTTGCATTTGAAACAACAGCCTGTCATTAAGCTCAGATGCTGAGGATGTGTGTGATGGATTGTGCCTTTAGGCTCTAGATGCTCAGGATGTGTCACTTGATAAAGATCTGAAAAGCCAATATCAGATAATGCCGCCTGTTGACACGTAAACAGATTGAGAGGAAAAACAATCAAACTGTCATTGAGTCAGAAAATGACTGAACGCCACTTAGAGACAGACTTCTGCTCTTATACCCCACTATGAAGCACCAATGTAAGTACAAATGTGCTTCTAACTATGGAAAGACGATTGACTTTATACTTGAGTGATTTGAAATCCTGCGGCTGCTGGATAACATTTATGTTTAAGAAACCATCAACACACATTCTTCATATAGTGTTAAAAATGACTACGTAAATTAAGAATGTGTGTTATTTTAAAGCATCCACAGCTACAGTCGAGCTGTTTTCACCGTTACATCTTTTCCTGACGCTCTTGTCTTTGCTCAACGTGAGCAGTAGCCGTTCCTGGTTCCACTGTTGGCGTAAGGTCACGACCAAAGCTCAGTACTGGAGCCGCGGAGCGTGACGTCTGCGCAGCCGCTTTTACTGGAGTGAGCTCAAGTTCTTCTGTGTTTTTGTTCCTGCACGTCTGTCTAGCTGAAGGGTTTTGTGGCCGCTTGTCAGGCCTGGTTGAGTAATTAAAAAGGCAAGCAGAGGCTTTTCTTCATTAAGGGTCCTAACCAACACTTCACTGCTCTCATTCTCGCTTGATCTATCACAAAAATTCTTGACATCATTCCTCTGAATTCCTCTTTGTGCCATCACTAGCACTCAGACTTGGCAGATGAAGCGTTAACTCTTGTTTCGATAGTAGCGGTTCTTCTCGCTCATTCTCCATCTGCTCCAGTGCTCTCACTGCGCTCATCATCGCTCCCCTGTGTTCGTCTCGTGATTTTTGTTGGAGGTCGGATCCCTTCCCAGATGGAGAGATGTGAGCGACCGTAAAAGCAAAGACTGTTTTAAAGACTATTGTGATTTTGCTACTAGTCTTTACCTCTGTGAGTAGGCACAAGTATCATCGTGTCTATTCATCTGTCCTTCTCCTCACACTTTACAGTGGTTTCATTGTCTTTTGTGCCATGTTAAGAAGTGATCTATTCTGATCAAACACTCCCAGTTTAGATGAGAATTCATATGTGGTTAAACTTAGCTTGGGTTCTTTTATATCTCTGAGCATTTCTTGTACTTGCAGACCTTAGGCAAACACTGATGATTCTATCCCTCTAGGGAGACTTTTATTTGTGTTGGTAAAGTGGGTTTTTGGTAAAGTGGCCCGGGGCGTCTCGGCCTGTGACCTGAGTTTGGCCTCAGTTCTGGGCCACATTCCCGCCACTCACAACAGCCTAAAGACACACGCCACCAGGAATAATAACAGGCAGCATTCTTCCTACTGGTAAGTGAAGCTAGCAAAATGTCTGCGAGACACGTCCTGTGTGTTTTTGCAGTTGAAGTACATCTTGATCTACTGATGCATTGACTGCAAACGAACAGTTGTGATTTGTCCTGTTCAGCACTGTATGCATCAAAATAATTCTAGGTCATTCTCATACAACGGTGACATTTGTGACCCTGGGCCACAAAACCAGTCATAAGGGTCGATTTATTTATTTTTTGAGATTTATAAATCAATTAAAAGCAGAATAAATAAGCTTTCTGTTGATGTATTTTTGTTAGGATAGGACAATATTTGGCCAAGATGAACTATTTGAAAATGCATATTACTAATCAAAAATAGTTTTTATATATATTTATGGTAGGAAATGTACAAAATATCTTCATGGAACATGATCTTTGCTTAATATCCTAATGATTTTTAGCATAAAATTAATATCAATAATTTTGATCCATACAATGTATTGTTTGCTATTATTACAAATATACCTGCGTGACTTACGACTGGTTTTGTGGTCTAGGGCCACATTTGTGCTTTATAATTTCAATTTTTTTTTTCTTTTTCTGTTTTGTTGGAAAAACTTCCTGAACTTTCAGGTGGTATCTCCCATTTACTACCCATGTTGTAACTGCAATATTTCTGAACATAAAGGTTTTTTAATGGCACATGCTTAAAATATTGACCTTTTTTAAAATGTTAAATAAGTCTTTAAAATATGGTAGTATAGCTCCTTCTAACACCAAACATTATACCTGAAAAAGAAAATATGATGCCATTCAGACCCTGCATCCAGTCCAGTGGAAATCACGCCTCTTTGCTGTTTTTGTCGTTTGGTGCCAAATGGAGCATAGCGGCCTCTGACACAAAGTAGATAAATATGGTATAATTCTGACTATTAAGTCTAAAATACAACCACTATCACTATCAAAAATAACTGCAACAGAGAGAAGCTGAGAGATAATGTCATATTGCAGAGTTACATTTATTACACAGAAACTTTTACTTGCATAGCAAAGCAAAAAAAAAAAAAAATTACTACAAAACTTTCACCTAAACTTGCAGGCAGTTCCCCATGTATTATGAAACAGATATTTGGTATTTAAAAAGAACTGTTTTCCTGACCATTTTTAATGTTCTTACACAATGTTTACGCAGCCTGCTTGTGACAATTTTTTTTTTTTTTAATTTTGAAAATTACTTAATTAAAAAAAGGAAAGAAAAAAATCTAAATCTAAATAATTGTTGTTTTGACTTTGTTGTAATTTACTTAGAATCATCTTGTAATTACTCACAGCCTATATGTGACCCTTGACTACAAACCAGTCTGAAAAAAGTCTCCCAAAAATCATTAGAATATTAAGTAGAGATTATGTTCTGTGAAGATATTTTGTAAATTTACTACCATAAATATATAAAAACTTTTTTTGATTAGTAATATACATTGCTGAGAACTTCTTTAGTCACTTTTTCAATCCTAACAAACCAGACATCAATGGAAAGCGTATTTCCATTATATCAGTTTTCAGATGATATATAAATCTCAGTTTAAAAAAATTGACCCTTATGACTGGTTTTATGGTCCAGTGTCACATATGAATATTATTATTATTATTATTATTATTATTATTATTATTATTATTATTATTATATAATGGACATCAGAAATAAACTGGTGTGAAATTATACAACAAATTATATTATAATGCAAATTATTTGGCTGCTTAAAATACATTTGGTTAATCAGTGATTCTTCTATTTTGGTAAATTATTTTTTTTTTTTTCATAGAAATGGTTGTTTAGTGAACAGTGTGATTGTGTGATTTCTGTTTCAATGAGAAAATGTGGCCAAATCCAGTGAGAGACTAGAAGACACATGACATGGGAACTAAGGAAATCTTTGTGCTGTTTTTTTCACACACATTTTCATAATGAACCTGTTTATAATGCAGGTTTATTAAGGTTGGATCTGTACTTTTGAGGAATGCTGTACACTCCACAAAAACCAAACACCCTGTGGAAGACAATAAACTCAAGAGAACTGATCGCTAATTAATTGCCATTGAAAAGGCTGCAAATTTGATGTCATAAACTGACAGTGTTTGCTGTTGAAATCAATTAATGAGGCTGGTGGGTTCATTCACCCAATCTGGGTTAAGTGCTTCTGTCAAAGCTACAATGACCCTCTTCACCCATAAATAACCAGCAGACTGAGGAAGAACAGCTTCATGATGTCAGCTGACACGGCTCTTAATTTATTTTGGCAGACCGACGGTTCTAGAGGAGACTTGGAGTTTGTTGTTGACTACAAACGCAAAGTTTCCAGGCGAGCGGTGCAGGACAGGGAGTGTAAATGTTTGGCCTCTCTTTGAAACACACATGAAGTATTAGCACACCAACAGTGAGCTGTCTTCTTGGCTAGAGCTCCTGAAGGGCCCCTGTCTGCCTGTTATTTGGCTCCTGTGATGATAGTAACACATGCCCACACACTCCTGGCCCCACTCTCTCTCTCTGTGCCCTCTGCCCAGCCCCATTTTCAGAGGCTTTGTCCTCTCTCAGCTGTTCCAGCCCGGTGCCCGTATTGTGCTGCCGGACTCATTACTGGCAAACCGACAGCCCGAGCGCCATGCTAATAGGGCTAGAGTCGCCCTGGGCAAAGGGAAGGGAGGGGTAACAGTGTGAATGAGGCACAAATACAGAAAGAGGCTGTTAAAAGAGACAGGGAGGAAGTATTATCATTGCCTTTATGGCCACACATTCTTGTTTTTCTCACTCTCTTTGGATTTCAGCAGCATCAAGGTTTGATAGTAGTGGTCATTACGCAGCGGGCAGGAGCCCAGTTGGCAGCGCTGGCAGACATTTTTTGAGGTTGATGACAGGAGGGCATTTTGTGTCATTTTTGCATCAATGAAAGGCACACACACACACACATACATTTTTATATTTTTGCTCCTGGATATTCGTTTCTGCTTGCTTGAACAGAGAAGTTTAAATGCTGAGAAAATACAACAATACAAAACTACGAAAAAGCAGCTCGTTTTATAAACTTGAAGTCAGGTTTGAAGTTACTCAGTTTTTCCTCCGGTTTTAATGTGAAAACGTAACTGGACAAAAACGCAAACGGACATCCCTTACGAAAGTTAACCATGGTTTTATTACATTAAAGTACTAACCACAGTTTTACTACAAAAACCATGGTTAAGTTACGGTTAGTGTAGCAAATCCATGACCAGTTTGTAGTTAGCTACCATGGTTTAACAAGAGTAGGCTAACCATGTTTTTTTTTTTTGTTTTGTTTTGTTTTGTTTGTTTGTTTTTGGTTTTATTCGTAGTAAAACAACATTTTTTTTTTGTAAGGGTGCGCACAAGAGTCAAAATGTGTGGCGCGGGTTTTGTCTTAAACGGTTTAAACTTTCCCTATAGAACACATTACTTCAGATGTCAGGGTTATTGATAATTAGTTGTACGATTGTATATGTTACAATTTAGTGTGGTAGGCCTAATAAAATGTACTTGTTATAAACATTTATTTTGCCATAAACACAAATTATTATTCTTTCCTAACTACACACTGCAATTCGAACTGGTAGCCTATAGTTTATGGGAAACGTTTTAATTCAAACTTACTTCAATCGTCAGCGAAAGCCTGCTGTCACACGAGGAAGGTGATGTTCATGTGTGATTTCAAATGTCTACTTCATTTCCAAACGGATGTTAACCTGATGTTTTTAACACACCCCGCGCTCCCGTAAATTTACACAACATTCAGTACTCATACAAAACAGAGTAAATATCGAGGGTCTTCGACGGTCAGTGTCGTTATTGTTCAGGATTCTCGTCGTGTACTGGAGCCCCAGGCGCTCGTGTTCTCGGTTTCCGAGTGTAAACGGCCGCTCATTCATCACGCGCGCGCGTTGGATCCAGGTGGGCCGCGGCACCGCCGAACCGTGGCCTCGTTAAAGAGCCATTATAATGAGGCCACAAAGAGGCGAGAAATAATTGCAAATAAAAGTACGTGATGCAGAAAATAAAAAAGGAAATTAAACAGATGCGCATGTTTTCAGGATCATTGCTTTTGTCCCTTTCATGTGTTCCGTTAAACCGCTGACTGGCGAAAAATATGCAACATAATAAATTATGGTTTTCAACAGGAAAATAGTAGAAACACCATAATCATCACGCCAAATACCCAGCAGCCTATGTAATTAGGCCTATATTAAAGTTTGATTTATTGAAGAATAATCATTCAAACTGTTCTTAGGCCTATATTCTGACAATATGGAATAAATAATTACTCTTATTATTATAGTACAAGACAAAAAAAGAGGAAAGCACATGAGTGGACTTTGTCATGCTTTATTTAATTCAAAATAATTCTGTAGAAATTTTTAATTTACATTTGAATAATATAATTAACAGTACAATAAAACGTAATCTTTGAAACTCAGAACTCCTTTAATCACAGAAATATAAGCATGATAATAAGCTGGAAAAAATAGACGCGACAATATAAACATTTTAAAACTAACGAAGCCCCACACGGTTCAGCCCTAATAATCATGTGTAGAATATAAATGATTTTCATTTTAATAGGGTTTTGCCTTCTCTACATTATTTACATATTGCCCCAAAACATTAAACTTTTGTAATGGATTGGACTGAATAGGCTATGCAGCCTCTGAATGTGATGTTTTTGATATGGATTTGGTGGACGATTGTGAAATACGGCCCATCGAAGACAAAAATATCCGCTTATTTAAATAGGCCTGGTATTTAGCATACTCCTTTTGTTTTTCAGTGAAACATGTTTCTAATGTTCCGTTCATATTTATAACGTTTTAATTTATATAGCTTAATTGTTTAGATGTGTGGATAGCTGTCAGTTTCGTAGTAGACTTTTTTGTGAACCGTGTAGGCGGATGCTTCAGCTGCTAAAAACAACGCTTGTGTCCCGCGAAGGGTTTCTGTCCATGAATATATGAAAACAGTTTGCAGAAATGTCTTTGGCTACAGGGAAATAAAAAACAGGTAAGAAATGCTCTGACTGGTTGATAAAGATGTAAACGTGTGGCTGTAAATGGCCTTTAATCGGGCCTTGAACAAAAGTCATAAATAGGCTAGTTTTACAGGCAATAAAAAGTATAGTCCGTCAATACGTTTTCGTTTTTATTCACTCCTCTGGACACTCCACTGTAAAAAGAGAACGTCATCTCCATTCTTCTCTGGTACTAGAGATGATCGTAAGCGGTGGTGGAGGGAGGCGGCGCTCGCGCGGCTGAACTGTAGTAATACGGGGAACCTGCAGGGGGAGACATAAAGGTGAGTTCATCAATATATTCTAGTGTTATAGTGAGGAGCCATATTATTTTGTATTTTTGAAACTTCAGTTGGTCTGCTTTGTAATTCTAATTAAATCACGAGCTGTAGGGCTAACGGCCGTCTTGTGACTGTGGCATTATTTCTTTCCACTGAAACGCTCAATAGCCTGAAGACACAAAAAGTTACTAGCAGAAGGTAAACTTACTTCAGAGGACATGTGACTGAAACGTTACGCAATAGTTGAAGGGCACGGCGGTCCCATTTGGGTGTATACAAGTCATTTTATTTGTCACATGTATAGTGAATAGACACCCACATTCACAAAAATGTCCTCAGAGACACACTGCTCGACGTACCTAATATGCTGGAGTTGGTGAATCTCCAGGCGTCGCTGTAGGTTGTGTATGGCGCGTGGCTGTAGGTCTGGCCTGTGTACTCTGGACCTGCAGGTGAACATATATCCGTTACAAACACATTAAACAAGACAACAGCAACAACAAGCATGCAGCAAACAAACTCCTTCGATGACAACAGATTCAGGTCTGTCTGTGCTTTCGGCAGCTTGAGCTCTAGCACATCATTCACTCAGCGGTTAAAGGCGCTTGTAAACCATTAATCCCGCAGGCCGGGCAGGTGGACCGGCTGCTCACTGGTGCATACAGTCAGTCTGCTTTAGCGTCTCTCCATCCCTCACTTCCTCCTTTAGCCTTTCATGCTCTCGCCGCCTCCCTCTGCCATTCTTTTTTTTAACATTCCAATATCTAATTGGTAATTATGGGAGCCGGATTGAATCCCCCCCTTCAGTGAGTAATTGTGTATGAACGCTTCCTCTCAGCGAGCCCACCAGAAAAATAATAAATCAGACCCTCTCATTTCGCGCTTGGCAGGGCAGACTTCATATGAAAAAAGAAAAGTGCATCAGAGTCTGAGCAGCTCCATCGAGCTCTGCTGCGTTTGCCTCGCACTCTTCCTGCCGTTTGTTCCTTAATGGAAATACTCTTTGTATATGCTTTCCATATAGATTGTGCATTCATTCAGGGGTTGCATTCCACCTCAGACTGTCTTTCTCTGTCTCTCTGGGACTGATAGTCATGATCCCTCAGTGGGGCCCCAGTGTGGTTCCTGTGGCACTGTGTGGTCGGGTGACAGGGGCCGCCGCGGGCAGCAGGGCGGAACTCCTGCTCCGTTCCTTCCATTTGCCCAGACCTGCTCTACCACAGCAAATCAGCTACTGATTAACCCACCCGTCCCTCTGTTAATCTCTAAACCGCCCTCCCGGCGCTCTCACACGCTCTGTGCACTCCTCACATTCACACTGCACCATGTTTATCACCGAGTGCTTTCAGAGAAACTGCACTGATGAGAACGCAGAACCACAAAACTAGATTTTTACATTTTCAGAAGTAAATGCATGTGCCTGTGTGAAACTCACCAGCACGGGATTATTGCTATGCATTTACTTTGAGCTGATGTTTTTATCCAAATGAGGAACCTCACAAGTGATTTGTCATAAGAGCCAGATTCATAGCATACAGTGGCAAGTTTAAGTCTAAACTAGACTAGTAAACAAGCTAGAGAAGGGGTGAAATGCAGAAAGGAAGACAGATGATTCTTTTAATAAATAGGAATCACAGTAACTGCCTTTGTGGTTGTGGATTTGTTGTGCGGTTGCTAGGCTGTTCTGTGGTTGGCTGGTCAATACCCTATAGTCAGAGTTGGGTAAATTACTTAAAAATTGTAATCTGTTACAGATTCCAAATTACATGACAAAAATTGTAGTCAATAACGTAATCCATTACATTACACAATTTAGGTAATATAATCAGATTACTTTTAGATTATTTTTGACATAACTTGTTTATCACATTGATTTAAATAGAATAATATTGTACCATATTGACGTAAAAAAAAAGAGCAAGAAAATATATTACATTTGTTGTTATTAACAACATAAAGAACATTAAACCTAACATTACGTCAAGGTTTCCAAAATTGGTGTTTGTGAAAGAACTGCATGAGTTCTTTATGAGACACTTTATGAGTTTAATGAAAAGCTAATAATTAATTAAATCATAAATGTTAAATGAAAACAAATCATTTTAAAATCAATAAAACAACAACAACAAAATAATGTAAACATGCAAATGTGATACTTAATTAAATATTTATTTTTATGTACTTCAAGTAAAAAGTCAAAAAAAGTTTCTGTGAATTTGTGCATTTAATGTGTTTGAAAGACAAAAGCCTTCCAAATACATATAAATACATGTTTAAATAATGTAGTGAGTGAGAATTCAAATAAAAAAAAAATCAATGTGTTCATCAGAAGTTGATAAAATCTTAAAAATTAAATGATTTTTATTAGTGGTCAAATGCTATTTCACCACTTGACTAATGACTTTCTGTGAATGTACACACAACTTGAGAACTTTCTGAATGCATATAGGCATAAGGCTAAAATGTAAAAGATGAAAAGAAGAATTGGGGAGAATCAATAAATTATGAACAATTTATTGCTATGGTTGTAAATAATGTGTAATCATGTAATTCATAAAAATGTAACTGTAGTCTGATTAGGAGTATTTTAAAATGAAATATAATCCAATAACAAGTACTTAATTTTTGGAATCTGATTACATAATCCAGATTACATGTATGTGTTTTTACGTATTTTAGCTAGGTGTGCTTCACAGACATACTGGGCGAATTCCAAACAGCTTTTTTGCACCCTTCAAGGGCACTTCGGGAAGGGGACGCCATTTGTAGGGACATTCCAAACAATGTGAGCAACTGAATCCCTTCAAGAAGGGCCCTTCCAGAAGTCCGTTAGCATAGGGAACATGCCATGGTCACTTCACAGAAGTGATTTCCATTTGTGATCATAAGATCTTCAGTTAGGATCTCTTGCGATGCCTTTTAAAGCAAATTTGGGGTTGATTTCGAGTTCACATAAAAACGTAAGTACAATAGGCTGATTAAATTTGTCTTTATTTTAATGTAATACAAAATATTTTTTGGAAATAGATTTATGTTTTTTATTTATACCGTTTTAAAACATATTTGAGAAATATGTTTTAAAACGGTAGTGTAAGCAGGTTTAAGCATATTTAGTTTTAAAAAGCTTAATAGTAAATAAGACACAGTTAGACAATATTTAAAAAAATAATAATAATGAGAATATTTGCGACAACTGGTCAGTCATTCTCTTCGTCAAGGGAGTTCCAAATGCTTATATGAGACAGAAATGCCCTACTCCCTTAAAAGAACACACTTCAAAAGGCTCTGCCCTTCGAAGGAAGGAGGGCATAGGGATACTCACTTCCGTTTGTCTCAACAAAACAAATTTGCTGTATTTTATACCAGTTTTTGAATTTAATTTCGAACTCTCTGGGTAAAATGGGTCAAGTTTGGTGGTTCAGATACATCCACCATAAGAAAAAATAAAGAGATTACAAATGCAAAATGTCCTCATTACTTTAATTAAATCTTTCCCTTATTTAGATATTTAAGGTTAGAATGAGTGTTATTTATTGAAGCTGTTTTCGAGCACATGACCTTCTGATATGCCACAACCAGACCAGATAAAGTCCTGCCTCAGCTGTAACCCACCCATCTACATCAGTACATAAAGTGCCTTATTTGAATAATTGTGTTTGATAGAAAGAAATCCTCTCTGAATAGTGACACTTGGCTTAACGAACACATGCTAAATGCATGAGAATTCAAAAAGCTGGTTTACCTGCTACCATCCCAGTGATGGTGGACGATGAGAAGCCCGTCTGCGTGCCCGAGGGAATGTGTGGAGGATAACCAGGCAGCATTGAACTTGCCACATCTCTGCCTGAAACAGTCAACAAATCCACTCATTGGTTATTCTTACAGTACCAAAAACACTGGACAGGCGGAGAAACTGCGATGAAGGATGCATGAGGGATGTGTGAAGCTTTACCTGTGATGAGTGGTGGGCTGCTGAACTGCCCGTGCACTGGGGCATGATGGGAAAATGAGCTGAAGCCATGAGATAAATGAGTGGCGTTGCTGCAGCTGTTAGCAATGGGCACTGATGACTGAGCCGAAATGGAAGTGAGCTCCAAGAAGGCTGCATTAGCCGTGATGTTGGGGGAGGGGCTTGAGCTGTTCACCTCAGGTGACATTTCCTGTTTCAGACAGAGTGGGAGGGGCTGTAGAGCTTCTGAGGCGGAGCAACAGGTTGACAGACAGGTGGAAACATGAATGTATGAATGTTAACTGATGTGCAACAGAATGGATCACATTAATCACAGACAGCATAAGCACATATGAAAATCAATGACTTAAATGGTGAATACAACAATCAAATGTGAATTATGAATTTTGGGAATGCAGGAGTGAGCACTTTTTTCTCTTGTAAATATTGCTCTGATGAGGAAAATAAATGAGGAATTGTGGTTAGTACCTGCAACCACTGTGTATCCCTGATGTGCTGCTAGGTTTCGACTGATAGCTGAAGCACCTTTACCCTCGTCCAAACTGCCATTGATGAGCGAGAGAGGATAGATTGACTGCAGGAGAGAGAGAGAGTCAGTAGCTGAACATCCATGTATGCGCCATGATCGGAACAACATTTTGATCCAGTACCTGCTCTGTTTTGCCAGATGCAGTCTGGCTGAACGTGTCGGAGCTGTAGTGGTGACGCTCAAAGCCACAATCTAGGCGCTGGGACTGGAAGTGTTCGGTTCTCAGCTGTTTCCGGGGTCCGGTGCTGCTGCCCTGAGAGTCCACACTGTGCCGACAGCTCTCCTGATCACCTGAAACACCAATGGAAGTGCATTATTTCTTTATTGAAAACAGACTCTCTTTAAAACATTTGAGTTGGATCTTATAGATTGTATACCGTGTGTAACGTTATATGTGACCCTGAACCACAAAGCCAGTTTTAAGTAGCACAGGTATATTTGTAGCAATAGCCAAAAATACATTGTATGGGTCAAAATGATTGATTTTTCTTTCATGCCAAAAATCATTAGGATATTTAGTAAGGATCATGTTCCATAAAGATATTTTGTAAATAGATTTTCGAATTGTTGTATCTCAGACAAATAATGTCAAATCCAAGTTATTTATTCAGCTTCCATATACAGACATTTCTGCAAAACCTTAAAAATGGGATGCAGCAGATACAGATTGACAGTCAAAGATTTTCTCCTGCTAACTGAGATGCATCAACTAACCCAGTTTCAATACATTTGTTCTTATTCCAGCCATGCATTTTCCTAAACTCGTCTCCTTGTCCTACATGGAATTTAATTTAATGTTTCAAGATCAAAATTATACCTCATGAAAATAGCAGTAAGGAACACTTGAGCATGTCATTGTTTGTTCATTAAACTTTACTGAGATATGCTTAGTGTCTGGAGGTTCTGCCATTATTTAGCACCATACACTAATAGTGTTTAAAACTCACTGTCATCGTGGCTCCTCTTGCCCTCAGTGCTGGTCTGTGGAATGCCCAGCAGGCCGCTGATGGAGTAGGTGGAGCCCAGAGAGTCCGACTGGGGAGATTCTGGAGGAGTGACGGCTGAACTGGGAACTGTGAATTCAGTAGACAGTTTATTACTTTATTACATTAACCACACTGAAATGAATCAGATATTATTGTGAATTAGTGGATGTTCTTACTCAGTGTATGTCCAGGACTGAGGCCTTTACTGTCTAGAGGCAGGTTGAATGGCTGTTGTACTTTTGTGCGAATAATCCTGTAAGAGAAGAAAACAGCATAATTTAAGGACAAAATTTTTGGACCAAGAACATTTTTAAGCACATTCTGTGATTTGTAATGTTCTTTAATAAGGCCAGTGCTCAGTACCTGTTGATGGAGCTAACACTGGGCACAGTGTCACCGTCACAAACGCCCTCAGCCAGCAGTCGGTCTCTGATCTCCCACGCAAACATGGTTGGGTTTTGCCGCTTGTACTCTGCTATCTTATCCACCACTTTAGGAGTTGCCACTTTCGGCTTTGAGCCCCCGATGACTCCTGGTTTAATGCTGCCTGTCTCATAGTACCTGCAGGAGAAACAACCATTAAAACAAAGCGTACACGCAGTGGCTGCGAATGAGTTTCACTGACTGCTTTCATTGCTTCCTTCTGTCACCAGTCTGCTAACTTATTCTTCATTTAGTTCTGCTAGATTCGATCTGCTACTCTCAGTCTAATCACTCTGCATGTGTATATCATGCACTGTGCTGTGTATCTTATAGATTATCTTATATATTGTGTGCAACATTATATGTGACCTCGAACCACAAAAGTAGTCTTAAGTAGCAAAAGTATATTTGTAGCAATAGTCAAAAATACATTCTATGGGTCAAAATGATACAATACAATGGTTCCATGAAGATATTTTGTAAATTTCCTACTGCAAATATATTAAAACTTAATTTTTGATTAGTAATATGCTTTGCTAAGAGCTTAATTTGGAAAACTTTAAAGGTGTTTTTCTCAATATTTCGATTTTTTGCGCCCTCAGATTCCAGATTTGCAAATAGTTGTATCGCAGCCAAATATTGTCATATCCTAACATCAATGGAAAGCTTATTTATTCAGCTTTTAGATAATGTATAAATTAAAGGTAATTTTTTTAAATGTATATATTTTTTTTTACATTACATATACACTAAGAGAGGGAAATTTTAAAATAAGTGAATGTGTTTGGGCCATCCTGTTGTTGTTTGTGTGTGTGTGTCAGTGTGAACCTGGTATTTATCACATTATGGGGACCAAATGTCCCCACAAGCATAGTAAAACTAGTACATTTTGACTTTGTTGGGACATTTGTGAGGCCTATGGAATGTCCCCATAAAACATGGAAACACAACATGTGTATGAGCATGTGTGTTTGTACCTGTGCATGAATGTGTCTGTGTGTGAGTGTTTTTACCTGCCCAGGATCTTGCTGACGCAGCCATGACTGACCCTCAGCTGGCGGGAGATGTCACAGGGTCGTACGCCCTGGTGCGCCATGTCCACAATTCTCTGCCGGATGACCTCCGGGAGCGGGCGTCCGTTCACAAACATGCCACCTAGTTGATTAAGACCCCCATGACCTGGGGGTGAAAGGACATGAACACACATAAACATCACACCAAATGTGCAAACATGCACAATGAACACTGCCTCTATCAGCACAGATTAATTTATTTTTGCCTCATTACAGAAATCTAGGTAATTACTGATTCACATTAACACTCTTCTAAAATGTTATGTACATTCTCAACAATGTCCACAATAAAACCTTTCCAGATTGGACAAACTCGAAAGACTTGAAAAGATGTAATGTCATCTACTGCACTATGATGTCTTCAGCATTTCCGTTTTTTGTTTTTTTTTCCCCTCAGTTTCTATAAACCCAGCAGATACTGTCACCAATTCCACACTCAAAACAATCATAAAGCTCCATTTCACCAGGCTAGTATGCAGACAGCTTCTGGTCTAGACTGCTGTGTGCAAGTTTGCAGGAAAAGGTTCCAAATCTATATCTTATGCTATAATATTTTGATTTACTGACTGCATTACATTTGCCTCAGATATAGAAGAAATTATGAAAATATATAAACTGATAACACCTACTCCTATTAACAGTTTTAGACATTAACTTTTTTCGTGTCTTTGAGTATAAATAACCTGTACTAAGGCAAATAAAACTATAAAGCATGTACAATTCTATCAGTGGAAAAGAATAATGTTTGAAAGCAATTCTTCCTTTGCACTGAAAAAATGGAGCGAGAGCCTTACTAGTTAAAATGTAAAAGTATTTAAATATTAAACCTACAATGTTCACAAGGGAACTATTCGTCGGTTATACGTAATTATTATTACTAATATAATTGTTTTTGCTTTTAGTGTCTGGATAATAGAATTGATGATAAGCAGCAGATGTTAATGTTCGTTTTTTGTGTTTTCGCCATGCGCCCTTTTGTGACGAAATTTGTCCGCGCTCGTGTGTCGTGCTGAGACGCACCAGTGACTCTCACAAGCGCCTCACTTTTAATTTAACCCATTCAGTCTCTTCTTCCCCTTTTGCTCTTTTGCAGCTTTCATTTCCACATCAAACGGTGCTATTAACGGTGTTAGCGGAGTGTGTCAAACTCTCCTCGCCAAGAGTCAGCAAGCGACAGGATATTAAAGCAGAGAAACCCCAGGAGAATAGACACACACACATATACACACACAGAGAGAGAAAGAGAGAGAGAGAGAGAGAGAGAGAGAGAGAGAGAAAGGGAGAGAGATGGCGGCCTTTCATAAATTTCAGTTGTTGTTTTTTTTTTTTTATTTTTATAAACAGCTAGCTATATAAATACTAATCCACACTCTAACCTAACAGAAAACTGTATATATATATATATATATATATATATATATATATATATATATATATATATATAATTATTATTATTATTATTATTATTATTATTATTATTATTATTATTATTATTATTTAAATAGCCTACCGTTTTCACAAATAAGGACAAATGACATCTGCGTAATTCTGGGTACAAATTTGTTTCCAAAATGCTTGTTTTGTGTATAATGGTTTGGGAACATTTTATGTAAACACAATCATGCCATTAACACAGATTCCAAATGCTGTACCAATTTAAGTTCGTTTTACGTTCAGTTTCCCGCAGCCAAATCTTACAGCCTAGTTTTATTGGTGGATTTTAATTATGCAGTTGTTAATGCGACTTGTTTTGGATCATGACCTGAACTACAAAAATATATAGCGCATCGCTTACAAAATGATTTTAACTAATTATTTACAGTGATGTTTACTTGCTACACTGCAAATGTTAGATCCATTTTGTTCTGACATTATGCACAGTTGATCTATTACATTTCAAGTTTTTGCGCACAATTTCAGTACGCAATAAGGGTGAAAAACATGAGACGAAATTTCAACAAATTTAGACCATAATAATCGTGTTTTAATGAGCAGTTGAATATAAAAATAATTTAAATTGTACATTAGTTTAAAAATATGGATAACAAAATGTTCAGGTAAAATATGAAACCGAAATCGTAAGGTGAAAATCTTCACAGAAGTGCTATATATGATGTTTTAAATATGAAACGATTGAAAACATATTATAGAAAAACAAACAAACTTGTGAAACGCATCACTAATACCATCAATAAAGTAAATGCCATTATTCAAAAGAGAAAGTCAGGAAAGCGGTTTTCGTAGCCAAACACAAAAACCGAATGTTGTATTTCTACATCGCCGCTCTTATATAGACGTAAATTGGGGGAATATATATATATATCATTATTTATTTATTTAATTATTTTGCGAATGTCAATAAGCAACAGTGTCCAAATGTCTATTACTAAAATACTGGCAAAAATCTGTGTTAGAATGCGGTTTCTGGAGCAGGTTTACTTTCTCAATTGCTATAAGCTTTTATTGTTGAACTGAGCACCAAACTGATTTAAACCATTAACCTCTGAAGGAAAAGTCAATATCTGTGCGAGACTAACTACTCTCGAGATTTCTGCTCCCTTCTTCTGCACTCCAGTCTTAGAAAAACTATTTAAACAATAAATTCATTAGAAAAGTTTTTAAAATCGGATTTGTGTTATGAATGTGGAAGGATCTCATTTTGTTATTTGTTATAAATATATATGTCAGCAAGTATTGCTCATATAACATGAGATCATGCAGCGATACATATGACACATAACTTCCTATAATAAAATGTCAAACCACTACTGCCAAATTTACATTTTCTATATTTGTCTTACAATTGATGATGAATTAACAGTAACTCCTTGTAAAATAAACTAATAAAATAAAAAGCAAGGTCTGACTGATATTCGCTGTATAGCCTCTTGAACTGAATGTCAATATGGTAAAATCTAATTTAAATTAATAAATTTAGACATTTCATGTGATTACAGATTCCGCTATAGATTTCAAAATAACTCGTTTATTGTTTTTACCTCGCCCAGTTGTGTTGGACATTTCTCAGAGAAGTCTTGGTCTCTTGATGTCCTGGTTATATGTCCGAGTGTCCACTCTCACTTAATTTGCTGTGTTTTAGTCCATATGAGGTCTTGCGTGAAAATATTCCTGCGTGGATAGTTTTATTCCCTGCAAAAGGACATTTTATGGTGAACCTGACAGTTACGGCTATTGTTATATATTTATTAGGCTATTCCTAATATTTATTAAATACTATTTGCATCAAACAGCCTCTCATATTCGATAGGTAAGCACTTTATGTTTAGTCGATGAGTTATTAACGCCAAGTTCCTCGTTTTTAAAGAGACTTCGCTTGTTTTAACTGCGTGTTATAGGCCTATGAGGCACAGAAGTTGTTGTCTGAACATTCTGCAGTTATCAATAAGTTTACAGCTGCCGACCCCATTAAATCCACATCAAATCAATGCGCAAAATGATATTTAATGCATGTTTTACCTTTTGGAGAGGAAACGCTTGTAAATATCCGACGGCTTTTATCCAACGCCACAGTGTCAATTAGAATGGCACATATTCTGTTTTGCTGCTAGGTCGGATGGATTAGAGTTCCTCCGGTATAACGGAGCCGTAAGAGCGCCTGACGGGCCCGGCGGAGGTTTTATCCAGGCGGCTCTCGGGCGCTCAGGACGCGCTGCGACCATTGGACGATGGATTTAGGGGCGGTTCGTGTAGCGTGACGTTTCCATCGGGGTGTCGCCCAGACCAATGTGTACGGATGAATGATTCTGGGTGTTCAGGCGCTTCCAGAACACAACAAAACACTGAGCGATACGTCAACGTTTACGGAAATATTTGTCAAGGATCTGGCTTGTTTTCATTCACCCCCTCAGTGATTAGATGTGAGATGTGACGCGCCTCCTGGGGCGATGTGAACGCACTCATCGTTCACACACAATTGGACTCATGATTTGCTATAATCTGTTATTATATCATGACAAATACCTGATCCCTTACTTGATGGATACCAGCACTTCAGTGGGTTACCTCTCACTGTTGATAGAGCAGACGACAAAATAATAATTATTGGATTGTATCAATTATCAGTTATTTATTTAATTTATTATAATTATTAGGCCTATTATTATTATTTTTATTATTGCTGTTTTTTTATGATGATGATGATGATGATGATAACAATAATAACGTTATAGTAATTCTCTGTAAGTAATTCTTCCTAATCTCTTGCATGTAAAGTGTCTTTAGCTTTAGTCCTGTATGAAATTGAGCACGCAAGGTCTTCTCGCTCCCTGTTTTGACACTTGAGAGCGGCTGCCCGTGAATAAACTAACTCTCAGCAGGGTAACTGGATTTCCGAGCATCTTCACACAGTTTATGTTGTTCTCACAACTTTAAAACAAACAGAACAACCCGAATTACTCATTTATGACAGCCCGTTGTTTGGCCTTTGCCATATGGCGCGTGGCATTGCAGAAAGGAGCAAATATTTCATTAGCACATTTTGACACCAATGAAGAAGACATTAATTAAGAAGAGCTAAAGGTGGAGTGTTTATAAAACGAACTGTGCTTCCGTTTGACTCAGTACATGGATGTGGCCTCAGTAGAAGACAATTAAACCACATTAAAATGCATAAAAGAAAAACAAGACAGGCCAAATGCACTCCATATTCTTATCTCATTATTCTCTGAAGGTTCTTTCATTTCATTCATTCGTATTCAAGCCTTCACTCGGTGCGTAGTGTAAATACAGCGAGTGCAGAACAAAGTGCTGGTGTTTTCAGATAAATACAGAGTGAAGAGAATCACAGTAAATGGAAGCAGAAAATTCCTTTCTTAAGTGCAAAAAGATCGAATGAAGAACAAACGCCTGAGGAGAGGGCAGAGAACGGCAGAAAGAAAGAGAAACAGAGGTTACCGAAAGTTTAACAAGGGATTAAACCCATGAGCGATAGTTATCTGCCATATAATAATGTAAAAAAATATGTTAGTACTAAATTAATGACGCATTAAACGCCTAAAAGTGGTTAGTTATTTCTTTAATAGAGTAACCACTTATGGGAAATGATTGGAAGCTAAGTAAAGGAAAAACGCAATGTTCTGAAGTGTTTTTCGTGCGTTCTGTTTAAAACAGTTGTGTGTATACTTGGTATTTGTACCAAATATAGTACAGTTGCCTAATACCAGTAAATTTTGACCATGTGGGCACTTTTTTTGATCCTCATAAGGAAAACAGCATATAAATCACATAGAATGAAATGCTTTGAAAATCTAAAATAGCAGAAAGTTTCCTGTGAGTAGGTTTAGGGGAAGGGGATCAAAAATACAGTTTGCACAGTATAAAAACCATTATGCCTATTGAATGTCCCCACACAAAATGTAAACCAGTAGGCCTATGTATGTGTGTGTTTTACGGCTTTATGTTGAGTGGCACATTTTAGATATATATGCCTACTATTTGAACTCAAGGAGTTACACCGCAGTGCTGTTCAGATATCAAGAATAAGCTAGACCTGTTTAACAAAGAACAGTTATGGCTGAAAAAATTCAGACAGAGACAAAATATACTGCATTATAGTGTAAAATATTTGAATTTCATCCCTGAACTGTTGTTTCATTATCCATCAGTTAGTATATAATTAAATATTTTAAAAGGACAGACTGAGCTTTATTCACATTCTGCTATGGTTTACATCTCTAATTTATTGCATTTGTTTTTAATGGACAGATATCGTCTGCGATAGCGGTTCAAGAAACATTAGCAAGGTCAGTTTATGGATTACTGGAAGAAAGTTTCTGTGAAACTTACATTGATCAACACACGATAACGCTGGAAATATCGCCAGTCAAAGAAAAACTGATAAACGCACAACGATTAAAAAAAATGCATAACCTGCACAAAGGTCTATACTGTTATAATCTATAAAGCCCACAAAAGTGTAGCATTTTATTTTTAATACTAATTAAATAATATAATAATAGGCCTAATAATAATAACAATAAGTATTATTACTATTTCTGTTTTCATGGATGTTAAATGTTCATATTCTTAAGTGTGACTGAAACCCTTGAAATCTGCTAAATTATGCTGCTAAATCAGTTTCCTCTCGCACTTTTCTCATTCCCACGGCGATCAAGATAAAGTGCAGCGCTTCGGGTGTGTCCGTATGGAAATCAGAGGGCAAAGGTTCATGTTGTTGCATCTTTCAAGTCCAAACCGATCAGAAGAGCTGAAACAATGCGACTGTTGTCATGCTGTCATCCACTTTACCTCATTACATCAAGTAATGCAGGTGACCCCGGGTTTAGGACAACTTTGTAATTCAACAAATCCTTGTGTTATGAATGTTAAAAAAAGGTTTATTTATTTATTTTTTTCTTCGAACAATATGCCTTGTTTTGAGGTGATGCTAATATATGCTATAACTCGCAATAAACAAAGTCCACAATGCCATATAAATAATAATTAGTCTCATTATCTACTCGTGCAAAACATGTTTGTCAGTTGTAAAACTTTTTTAAGCATTTTTCTCATCCACAAGAAAGACTTTCAACAATCATCTAAAAAGTCTGTAATTTACAATGGTTTAAAATATGGTTTAAAAAAGAACAAAACGTTATGCAATTTGATTAAAGGATAGGCTACAAGCTGTCGCGTGCTCGTTTTCAGTCTCGTACATTTCAGCTTGCGCTTACCTGAACCAGTTCTTTAGCCTCATAATAATTCGATCATTAAGCACATAGGAAACGCTCCAAAGATGACGATTCCTTTCGGTTTTCGATCTTGTTGTTTTTGGTTTTGTTTTGTAAATATGTGTTATTATTCTTCAATGTCTGACAGACAGTTGTCGTGTTTTAAGTTTTAAGTCCAGTTAACAGCTCTTGTTTAGGGCTAAAACGGTTTCATCCATACACAACACAAATTTCCAAACTGTTTTTTTCCTACAAAATGGTACAAAATGGTAATAACTGATATTTAATTATCAGTCTATTCCACCTTTTGTGAGCCTGTCTCTTGATATTACAGTGGACCATATGCATTTCACGCAGGCACAGATTCTCTCCTGATTGAGGCTTTTCTTCTGTTCTCTTTCCCTTCTTTAACCATCTGTTTTCAGCTCTCTCTCTGTTCTCTGCTCATCCCTGTCTTCCTGGTGTTTTGTGCGCCGTCGCCCCCCTCCATCTCTGTCTGCTGGTCCAGCCCTCAGCATTGTTCAGTCTCTGTCTCCCATTTCCGCTTCGGCCTGTGACCTCTGACCCCAAACCCTGTTCTGATCTCCCCTTGTTTCTTAGACCTGCTCCTTCCTTTATTGGTCGCTCGCCCCTAAAGTTTGGGGGTCTAATAACTGTTTTAGAGAAGCCGTGACAAAACCTCAGCATGCCGGCCATTGTACATGCCACAGTAATGCAAAAGCATTAAAAGCCCATTAGCAGGAGGACTGAGCGCCACCCGGCACAGGGCAGAGCATGTTCTGGGTGTTTAAGAGACTCATCTAGGGTTTGAGGAGTCCAGGTGAGGTCATGATAGATACATGATAGATCATTTTAAAGCTGAAACAGTACAGTATCAGTACAGAACAGTTAGTAAGTTTTAGATTGTCATTGCAAAAGAAACGATACAGAGTTTAGTGGTAAGACATGGACACCGAGTCAGTGGTGGACAGTAGAAGACTGGTTGTGAAATCATTTTGACTTTCATGTTAGTTTCTGCTATGCGTTTTTTGACAGCACGATTTTTGGTGAGATTTTAAGGCAGTATGTTGACATGTTCAGTATCAAAGGAATTAAAACTGATTCAGTAAATTGAGATCTAGATCTGTTTCCGCTCTGCTGATTGACTTTTCACTGCCAAATCATCTTTTAAACGAGAAAAAAAAACAAAAAACTATTCTGTGTCATTTTGCATTTGGATGTCATCTTGATTTAAACATAATTGTACTTCACATTTCCACTTACTAACGGATAAAATCTCTTTGTGTTTGTGCTTCTCTCACTGATGTTCAATGTTTGATATGTGAGCAGATATTTCAAGATATTGTCTTTTAATACATAAATTAATTAACACATTAATTTTAAGGTGCAATAAGAGCATCTAAACCAGAGATCAGAGGTCAGAGATCAAACATATTCTTATTTATTATTGAGGGTCTATTATTGCCAAAAAGACTTTTAAGGTCAAGCTGTTAAAGGTGGAAATAAAACGGTTATGTGTAACCCACTGAAGCGATGTGGGTCGCTGTAACTGGCGGCCATTAGGAGTGCAGTACCAGTAAAAAGGATTTCATCAAATACAGAGCTAACCAACTAACCAACACTGTAGAATCTGAAGGACACCCAATCTTTTTTTATGCCTTACTGACAGGAAAATAAAAAATGGATGAAGATGTCTGCAGTAAGATGGGCTTCAATCTCTTAAAACACAAAGTAACACAACCCTAAACTTTAGTTTAGAGAGTTTAAACAAGCATTTCATGCTTGAACATTCTGGCTGATAAAATCCTTGTCACACAATTTTACAGTGAAAAACAACCATGAGCGTCTCATTCTCTCTGCTTCAGTCAAATATATTTATCACCTCTATGCACTAAAACTGAGCTGCACTTTATATTCCAATTAGCGGTCGATGCATTTCAGAGTCGTTAAGTTATAACAAGGGAGTTTTTCCCCGTCACACGAGCGTCTGCAGGAGATTTACTGGTAGGAAACCCTGTGGAGAAATCCACTGAGCTTTACAAACACTCTTGTGTAAATTCAGCGCAATTAGGCCTTTATAGTCCCGTAACTCTCCATCAAATGCTTGTCAGTGTGTTGTTTGTTGAGGGCAAGAGAGAAAATTGGATTCGCTGACCTTGGTCGAGCCCTGTGATTATATAAACCCCTTATTCGCAGCTCCTCAAGAATGTCAGGTCAATGTGTGACAAGAGTTTTACGAGGACTGATATAGGGCAGAACACTAATACTCTTTGGGTTTGGCTCATCAATTCGGCAAGCGTTTGGCCTAAAACTGATCAAACATACTAGATATGTCGATACCGCTGATGATGAAGTTCAGGCTTTATTTATGACTTCAAAAACACACAGCAAATGAGATAGACTGAAAACAGAGACACTTTTACATACAGAAAATGAGTGAAATGCAACACATTTGTTTGTCACGACTAGTAAGTTAAGTCATTAAATCACCGGTTCTCCCATTGTCTTATAGGGATCATAGTGAGCCATTGTAGATGTGACTGAGATGTGTGTGTGTGTGTGTGTGTGTGTGTGTGTGTGTGTGCGTGCGTGCGCGTGTGTGTGTGTTCACTGTACACATATAGACAGACAGAGAGAACGAGAGCGTCTTTTCAGTGGGTCTCGAGTGTGTCGGAGTGAAGGCTGAATCTTTTCCTTCAGTGACTCTATTAATTTACCTCATTTATCTTAAACCTCACATACATACTCACAGTATCCGTGTGTGTGTGTGTGTGTGTGTGTGGCGCTCATAGTTCCTTGTGTGCTCACGTTTGGGTGTGTGTGTGTGTGTGTGTGTGTAAAAGAGGATAAAAACACAACTGCTTCCCTTTTCATTCCCAGAGGACAAATCCGTAGCGGAAAAACTCATTTTCCTGCAAATAGTTTGTCAGTTGAGCTAGAAGAAGTGATAAATTATCACAGACATTTGGAGAGAGAGACAGAAAGAGAGAGAGAGAGACAGGCAGCAGTGGAGCAGTTCTCTCTCCTCGTTCTCTCCTCTCTGTCCTCATCTTCTTCCTTTCTTTATTTAAGAGCACTGCAGAGTCCACCTCACACCTGTCTGTCTGTCTGTCTGTCTGTCTCAGATACAGCGAAGGGTTATGCTGTGACTCTCTGTCCAGATGACGAATTGACGGCCAGTAAAATGTATTTTTTTAACACATCAAAGAAACAATAATTCCACAGTAGGAATGTGGCAGATGATGGATGGAGCTGTAGAGACACATTGTGCTGTTACTATAAATGCTGTGGAAATAATCAACAGTTGTTTTGATAGTTCAATAACTGACAAGTCATGATGGAGATATGAGGATTCACACATTTATTATCAGTAATGAAGAACCCACACACTCCTTGTTCAGATGGCAGGACTTCATCAAATAAAAATGTTACTTACATCTGCAGTTTTGCAGGTAAAATCAGTTTTTCGTCAAATGTATGTACATTCATCACTATGGTTGTACACTTTCTGAATATTTCAAGAGCAGAGATGTGTTCAGCTTAAAGTTTGATCAGTCATGTTGTAAAACAACTGATATTCAGAGCAGTGTGAATGCATTGTTGGAGAAACTAACTAGTGACAACTGTTTCCTGAAAATGTAACTTTATCACACATCTGTTGTTCAAATCACATTGGTTAGAACTGTTGTTAATGACATGATGAATGTAAAGGAATGAAAGATGAAAGAAACTGCACTACATGTTAGCTTGCTTTTGTGCAAGCTAATGAGCATAAACCCTGCTTCTAGTCACAGGTGGAGAGCTGTAGTTTCAACCACACACCTCTGAGATGCTGTTGCAAATGTTTGTCGGACCAACAGATTTGGGAAAAACCAAACTGTTGAATTATGTTTTTGGGTCATTCATGGGATTTGGTGCTGTTTGTGTCCCCAGTAATCATCATGATATTATTGCCTTAAAATTTTCAACAACATACATTTTAAAGTTGTCTTTGACATAAATAACACCTTTTTTTAACTTTAAGCATATTTAATGTTTTAAAAAATCTAAACATTATACAGCATTTTAAACCACCAAATATAACCATTTTTTCTATGTCACCAGGGCTGTGTCTGCCATTTTGATGATGAATACAAGAGTATATGAATGATTTTTTTTTAGATTTCTTACGTTGTTTGGTAAGTCAGTAATAGTTTTCTCTACTGTATGTGTGTGTGTGTGTGTGTGTGTGTGTGTCTATATATATATATATATATATATATATATATACATTGTCCACCCTGTTATTCATTTCACTACTGGCCCTTTAAATGAAAGTTAGAAAAAGAAAATTACATCATATCAACTGGCTGACATCATTTAACTGGAGGGAAAACAACTAGGGAAGGTGAGTGAGAGCCTCTGATTTGTTAATTGTCTGTTTTTACTTCTGTTTTTACTGCTTTATCTTTCCAAGCTAATGAAAAAAGTGAATAGAAATTCTTATTTGGAAAAGTAGCATTAAAAAAAACATTCAATTCTTTATTCGACAGAGAATGTTATCATTTTATTGCTCTGACCCTGTTCAAATTATAATTTTAACAGGGTGGACATATTTAGTAAAGGTTGATCAAAATAATTTTTCACATGTTTTACATCTCCCTATCATAATTACATAATAATTGGTTTAAATAATGTGTTTATTTTTTTAAAATTTATGTCAAAGACAACTTTAAAATTGATGTTGAAAATTTTAGGGCAATAATATCATGATCTTTTCTGGGGACACAAACGCACCAAATCCCAATGATGACCCTTTTAATGATGGAACATGCAATGCAACTATAGTTGGCTATCAATGCTTTTGCTGTGTGAGAATCTCCTTTTGAAACTTCAGTTATGACATCATCCTGCACAAGCTAACTGAACCACGCTAACCAGACAAATCTTGAGCTCTTGATATAGAAATAACAATTTAAAAAAAGTGTAGAAAGAACATAAAAATGTGTCGATTCTCATCTGACAGCGACAGCAGCTCAACTCATTTCAGATAACCTCAGGAGCTATTTCAACCTGATTTAACTGATGACTTAACATATCAAATAAACAGAGCTGGGAGTTAGAAGATATATCTAATTTGTTGTTATTAACATCACGAAGTACATTAAAGGAGTCATGTTCAAACAACATGCTTTTGCATGTTGTTTGAACATAAATGTGTGTTGGCAGTGTGTGTACACATCTACCCTATAATGATAAAAATCCACCCAGTGGTTTTTATTTAATCTGTAAAAATAATCAAGCCATTCTCAGCTTCTTATCAGTGTGTTGTAACACAGACAGAGGCCGCTCCTACGATAGACTGATTGACGCAGGCATCTTACCTCAGACCCGTCCTAAATGAGCTATAACAGTCCAATCGCCATTGTTTCAATGCCGGAGCAGGGATGTAGACAAGAATGTCTCCTAAGCGATTGAGGCATTCATTTGTTGGATGTAGTAATGAACATAGTAGTCCTCATTTACTCCCAACATCTGAGCCGCCGAAGACGCAGTGGATTACTTTTGTTTGTGAATGGAATGGCCTCCCGATCTACATAAATGTGTCTTTGATAATCTGTGATTCAGCTTTACTTACAGCAGAAGTGAGTATATGCTTTTTTTTTATGAATCTTTGCAATGGCCATTCCTAGTTAGCAAGTTTCGCGGTAAACATGCTAATGTAATCAATGGCTCGTCACTCCACAGAGAGAAGAGAGGGCGGGCAGAGCTAATTTGCATTTAAGGTAACATGCAATAGAATCAGTTGATTTTGACAAGGTAAAAGGGTGTTTTTTACACTACTATTGAGAATTTTGAACCAAAGTATATTATATACTTTTCATTAAGACCCTAAAGAATCATATCAACTTGCGGAAAATGGGCATCCGATGACCCCTTTAAAATATATTATGTCAAAGTTTACCAAATTGTTTGTAAAGGAAGTGTTTGTGAGTTTAATTAAAGCTAATAATTAATTAAATAATAAAAAATGTTAAATTAAAATAAATAATTGCAAAATCAATCAAAATTAAAAAAAAAAAAAAAAATACTAAAAACAATAATATTTTATTTGTTTACTCATATGTCATGTGACCATAACCAACCAGAACCATGAACATGCAAATGATACTTAATTATTAAAACATTTATTTTAAAATCTCAGAGGTACTTCAAGTATAAATATATTAGGTAATGTTTAATGTGTTTTAAAGGATCTTTCCAAAGACACAATACATGGTCAAATAACCAGTGATAATTCAAATAAAAATCCATGTGCTTATAGTTGATGCAATGTTGGAACATTTCTTAAACCTGAAATGATTTTTGTAAATCCAGTGGTCAAATGCTGTGTCACCATCTGACTAATGACTGATCTTTGTGAAAATGTCTACAAAACTAGAAAACTTTCTGAATGTATATGAGTGGTAGGCTATTTTAGAAAGGAAAGTTTTAACTATAAAAAAGAGGAAATAGGAAGAATCATTAAAATATGAATGATGTATTGCTATTGTATAAATAATATGTAATTATGCAATCTATAGAAAAGTAGAGGAGACCGGAAAGTGTTGTAACACAGCGTTAGTTGCAACACTGTCAGTTTGACAAGTCAGAAAGGAGTTGTGGTGATGTCATTAATATCATACACTCATTCACATTTTTAATGTTACAGGAGAAGTGGTATGTGAATGTGAGAAACATTGTAGATTTTATGACCAAAAAACGATTTTCAGGAAAGTATTTTTTTTTTTTTTCCATTAAGATTATTTTTTGCCTAGCAATCATTGTGTTGTAGATACAATTATTTGACTTACATAACCTAGCTGTTTTACTTGATACTTTGCATTCATGCTAACTTAAAACCCACATGCTAAAACAGCATGTTATGCTATGTTATGTTTGTTTGGGGTGGGGATAGTTGTAACAGTTCATTAAAAATGTTACAACCAATGTCTTATGATGATTCCGATGAGTCCAATTATCCAATCGCATCCTCTATTGAGGCAAAGTCATGTGATGTTTTTGTTGTACATCAAGGGATTTATGTAAAATGTGTTTCCATCATAGTTTATGCGCATCTTCTTATTGGATAAAAACACTATTCGCTTCAAATGAGCCCATACATTTTGTTTGTGCACATGTTTAGAATTCATGCACATCTTGACATCCAGAATTTTTTTAAGTATATGGCAACACAGCTAGTAACTGAATACAGTACACACTCACACACACACACACACACACACACACGCACGCACGCACGCACGCACGCACACACACACACACACACACACACACACAGAGCAATTGTTTTTGTGCTAAATTTAAAGTTCTAAAATGATTGTTGTATAATGTTTTTGTCACTTTAAATGGTTCACTTAAAAAAAAAAAAAAAAAAAAAAAAAGAAAAAGAAGAAGAAGAAGAAGAAGAGGAAGAAGATTATTCTTTGTTTTTCAATCAAGTTTTTGCAGAAATTGTAAGTGTGGGTCTTATTTCAGCAAATTACTTCACACTACATCTGTCCCCAGCATGTGTTACAACTCACCCAAGTAGTGGGGTTGTAACAACGGAACACTTTGTATTTGACATTAACTCACATAATCTGTGATTATGCAGTAGCCTACATGTCCAAGTGAGTTTTATTTGCAGTAGACAAATGTGGCTATCATACATAAAAGTTTAAGAGATCTAGTAGGCTACAAACAACCACTAAGTATACTGATGCTCAAGCAAAAAGTGTTACTTTCATCCCCGTTGCCCCCAGTCTCCCCTAACTGTAGTCTGATTACGAGTATTTTAAAATGTAATTTAATCTAATCTTATTTTTTTGGAATCTGATTACCTAACCCACAATACATGTAAATTACTACCCAGGTCTGCACATAAATTTCAATTCTAACAGTAGTTTTACGTCACTTTTTCAGTATCGTCCCGTAGCGAGGTTTTCTTCTGAACTGCAAACCTGCGAAAGCGATCACATTCTGCACAGACTCGACAAACACTCTTAAAAAACGATTATTTTATCCGTCAGCATCTGTCTGTCTGTAATTGTGAAGCGAGTTTGCTGTCTGTTCAGTTTTGTTATGACCGTTTGTCCTGCAACAATGAATAGTTTTCACTGCAAACGCATTAGAACAGAGGATATGACATCATCATCATAACCATAAACGGGATCATAATCGCCATCATCACAATAACAGTTATAATCACACGCTCTCATTTCTCAGTATATTCACTGAGACTCTGAAGGCAATCCGGCGGTTTTAGTGGCTCGTGTCCGCCGGAGACCATATGCGGCGATTTCTGCGCGTAAATAACGTGCCTTTCTACGTTTGTGTGTTTTTGTGTCACATCATTGTTTGTTGTGTGGAGCTTTGGGCCTGTTTTTAACAATATCTCTTTTACTCTCCGTACCCCCTCTCTCTGCCGTGATTGATGGAGTGAAGCATGGGAGCGTGTGGCCAGCGGTCCGAGACACAGAGGGAGAGAGAGAGGGAAGGAGAGCAGGAGCGAGCGGCGCGGGAGCGGGAGGAGCTCAGCTGAAAGCTGCAGACTTAATTCTATGCATCATTAAACAGTCTCACTCAATGCAACATCCCCTATACATCATCCACGCTCAGTAAACACAACGATGACATTACATTAGCAAGCGCAAATGAATTTTCTTTTTAGAGGGAAATTGAGAATACTCTCTCTCTCTCTTAGTCTCTCTCTTTCTTTCGTTTTCTGCTTTCCCTCGCTCCACGTCACACATGCTCGCAGAAACAAACCATTAAAAGAGAGATATTTAACCAAACACAAACGCCGTCTCTCCTCTCATTCGCTTTCTCGTACACTGTTAAAATCCTGAAGCGCCCTGAATCTGTCCTTTATTAGTGGATGAGACTCATCATGACATCTTGAGGTATAATTACTGGCGTTTTCACAATCGTTTACAGTCTCAATACTGAGGACACATGAGTTCATCATCAAAACTCCTGTAACACAGGAAAAAAAATCATTAAGAAAGTTCCCTTTCCTTGCTTAAAACAAAATATTTGTGACATGTATTGAGAACATTGGATTTCATCACCAAAACAAGAACGTAATGAGCTTGTTTTAGTTTAGTAAATGTAGTGATCAGGTAATTCAGTAGTGAACAGGATAAGACCCACCCAAGATCTCCTGAATGACAGGTTGAAACACTTTGATTGTCTATGCTCCTGCAAACCTGATTCATGACTGTCCAAACTGCACATCCAGATGGGGTTTATTCAGAGAATGCATATTTAATTGCCAACAGAAACACATTTAATATATTGTTGAGAAGCATGTGCGCTGTTCTTGCTGCAACACCTAAAGTATAAACAACCAGACAGATGACAAATGAGGAAACCATTCAGATTGAGACACATGAGCAAATATCTGATTTTAAAAGAAACCATTACATTTCCTAACCAAACTGACATAAAAATCCATAATATCTACCCAAAAGTTCTGATGAATGAAGTCACACAAATTCAGGGTTCTGTCAGTACCAAATATGAGTTCAGGGATTTTCTTGACAAACTGTTCTTAACATGTTTCTAGATGGTGGTGAAGTGTGGAAGCTTCTGTCATTATCAGGGCCCTGATGATTCCCACCTCCTTCACTGGGACTGATTGAGAAAACATGGCATGAATGTGAAGGATGTGATCTGTGAATGAATTCACAGATACAAAAAGAAAGAAAAACTTTTAGTCAAATTTGCAAGTGTGTATTAACACTCATTGTAGAAGAGCAGCATAATGAAGGTCCCGCCTTTAGATGAAGATGAGCCTTGTGGTGTTTGTATGTGAGCTGAAGTTCTTTCTTTAGCTGGCAGTGACTGACGCACTCTCTATCAGAGCTGATCTGAGGGCGATCAGCGCTGCCCTGCACTCAGCCCAGCTGTGTGTTTGTGTAATGACGTGATTCGCTGGCCGCAGGACTCGCACGCGACACTATTTTGTCAAAGTGCCTCTTTTTTGTCGCTTCATTTCCTACTTAGGCCACGTTTGACGATCCTGTCTTATTCAGACGGCGGCGAATGTGAATGGCATAAATTACAGGCCTAATCAATTGAATAATTATGTTTTTATTGCACACATTATGTCTTTTTCTCCCTAAAAGTGGAAGGCCTGTCTTTTCTCTAAAGTTGACAGAATCCATTAAGAGCAAGCTATAGATCATCACATCTGTCTCGGCGTGTTCGTATATATCGCCTGGCTCGTTTGGAGAATATCGAATCGGTTACACTAAAGTAACCCCCCGGATTTGGCCAAATGTAAAAATCTATTTCTTTCATGCATGCGTGAGGAGCTGTCATCGCGTGCCGTAATGACGGATGGTGGCGGTTCTCTCTCGCGGCGAGAGGTGATAAAGAGTCAAAGCGCAGACAGACAGAGTGACTCGTGAGGACTTACCGACGAACGGCGCAGGAAATGAAAAAAGATTCTTTCAAAAATGAGGACGATCAGTCAGCAAAGAGGACTTGATTTTTGTGACTCCATGAGCGATGGCTGCTGTCTCACGGCTGGCGTGAGTGAAATCTAGAGTCAGAGGTCAGAAAGGAGTCAAGATCGTGACCTTTGACCTGCTGAGCTCTCATTGATTCTTCATGCTTTTTCATCCATCCTCAAGCAGTTCCAACGAGTTTGGAAGTTGTAATTATGATGTGAGAAGAGGTTGAATGAAGAAAACATAAAAAAATTGTTCATTCTTGTTCATTTACTGAAAAACTTAAGAAGCTTTTTAACATTGTTGCAACAATATGAAGCTAGGTATGTTATTGATGCTTTATGTGTTTCATTATCCTCACAACGACTGGTCATTTCAACCTATCAAATGGCTAAATGTGAGGTATTTTACTAAAAATAATGATTGTAAAACTTAATATGACCTACACTGATCAACTTCCATCATGTGCCTTTATTGACACACATCCCATTCAAAAACTCTCAAAAATAAAACCATTTAATACAACATTACATAAAAATCAGAAAGATTAAGAAAAATGTCCCTTGATGGAGTTTCACAAGTTTCCTAGAAAGAAAAACATCTCATGACAAAGCTGCAGTTTGTCTTTCTCATGTCCCATACTCCTAAAGCTCTGCATTAAATGCTGCAAAAACTTTCCCCTCTCACTCCCCCATGTGATTCCTCTCCATCCAGCCACTATCTCCTCATCTGTCTGCTTCTCCATACCTTCAAACAGAACGCTGGACCCCCGCTGGGCCCAACGGACCGCCCCATGACCAACTCTGAGGTGCGATCTCTGTCCTCCCCCTCCAGTGTTTATGGTCTGGGCTCCGGAGGGGCGACACGTCAGCAGCTCTGGCTCACATTGCTTTGCTTTTATCATACCGGCATGTGGCAGCGTAATCAGTGGATGATGATGGAGATTGTGGGATTGTCTCTCAGTGGGACTGTTATGACACTATAAACAGCAAAGTTTGATTGAAAACAGTTTACTGCTTTAGATGGTGTGAAGGAGCTTGGTTGCAGTTCCTGACTTTACTTGATGTTGAAGGAAAACTGCATGTTTACTGAGAAATACATTCAAATGTCATTGGAGGGTTTCTCAAAGCACTAAGCAGCACATAAACTTTACTTTAGCAGCACATAAAGTGAACATGATATTTATGGCACGTATCCTAAAAGCAGCTGTTTTCTGAGTAGTGCATATAACAGTATGTACATAAATGAGAGCTCAGACCTCTAGTAAGCATGTTAGTGCAACTCAGACAATACTTTCTCCATTCTTTACAGGCAAAGGGATGAAAGACAAGATAATGCACAGTTAGTCATTATCTAGATTAAGAAAACACACAAAAGGCTTATGTCACCCTGAAGGAGTTTATTTTGTGAAAATAGCTGTACATTGTTCAACTTACTACGGCTGCTTTCATGCTATTAAATCTAAACTGAAATCATGCTATCATCCAAGCACAGTCATAAAAGAATAATACTTGAGCACTGCATGTCCAATTACAGTCAGGTAGTCAGAGCAAAGTCTAATGAACAATATTACTGAATTTACATTTTTTCAAAGTAAAATACTTTGCACTTTGTTTTACAGTCCTGTTTAACCTTATTACAACAATTTAAATAACAGGGTAATAACTAAGTAATAACCTTGAACTGAAAGTACTCATACTGTAAAATAACCTAATATTGTTGACGTACAATACATCTGAGAATAATGGAGAAAAGTGTGATTTAAAAAGAGGGAGAGAGAGAGAGAGAGAGAGAGAGAGAGATAAACCCACACTGTCCTCTGGTGTTCATTACGCACATAAAGAGAGAAGAGACAAGAGTGCAAAAGAGAAGAGACAACAATACTGATGGACACCTGTGAGTGGCCTAAGCTGATCAGCTTGGTTCATGTGACTGACACATGGACTGTTTACACTGGGCATTAGCATCAGTTTTTCACACTCAGTGGTAAATACAGGTGTAAACAGGGTCTAAAATGTTTTGTGATTAAATCATTGAAACCACATATGGAGGTAGCCAGGAACACATGTGAACACATCATATGTTAGCATAAAGCCAAAGTACATTTCAGTAAAGGCCCATATTTATTTACTGTATTCTGCTTGTCTAGCACACAAATAAGAATGAAAATTAAATCTGCAATCCAGAGCAGAATGTGGAGAAAGGAAGTGTACTTTTGTCTGAATGCACAGCCTTTATACTCTGTTTGAGAGCATGTTTGAACACAGGCACTCAACACAGTGCTGAAAGAAAATGAATATGTACTTTTTAAAACTAGAGTTCAACTCTTAAGCCCTTACACTGCACTCATCAATGCTATTGTTGCGAGCTGCGCCTACAGAGTACATGTGGTTAGAAACATTGGGCTGCGCATGTACAATATGCACATACAGTTGCACTGAAAATTATTCAACCTTACTGACCTGCAAGACATTTTGCTGCAGAGAACAAAATTTTGTGAAAACAATTCAACAAGGGCATCAGTACACTGTTAGAGAAAGTATTTTTAGTACACATTTGATTAATTCTGAGAATATAAGGTAATAAGTAATGCAAAATAAATCAATAAATAAATAATTAATTGGCTCTAAACATTCATGTTCACACTTATTAATTAACATTCAAAATTCAAATTTGGTGCAGAATCTTTTATTCTTTAAAACCACAAATAAACGCTGCTTGGAAGTGCTTAGAAGCTTCTGTCACCTCTCTACTGCAATCTTGGCCCATTCCTCTCCTGAAAAAGCTTTAAGATCACTGATGATCTTTGGTTTTCATTTATTTTGCCACTGCTTTCTTTAAATTCAACCAAATCCCTGAACCAAGCTTAAATAGATTTGGATGTTTATTTTCAGATGGCTGTCCAGCAGGAAAGTCCATTGATCATCAGCTTCAGTCTTTGCACCAAAGGCATCACAATTCTTCAGAAAATGTATGAAGGACATCATGGATTCTTTGAAGTATTAAGCCAGTCATGATTTACACTTCCTGCAACAGTAAAACAAGCCAGGACTGATAGCAGGACTGATCCACCTCCATTTTTGATGGTTGAGATGTTCTTCTGCTTTTAAGTTTTACCTTTTTTGCACCAGACACACCGCAGATCCATGTGCCCAAAAAGTTCCAGTTTGGTCACTTCACTCCAAAAAAACATTCTTCTAGAACTCCACAGATCTATCTAAAGAAAAAAGTCAGCTTTTTTTGTTGTTCTTGGTCAAGAGAACATTCTGCAAGATGCAATTTTTCCTTCAACACTCTCAATGGTTTTCTGGTACAATACATTTTAAGCTAAGGAATAAGGCTTCCAGCTGTGTCTCTATGAACTTTTAATGTCTTGGAAATCTTCATATTATTTCTTCTCTATAGCTTTTGTGAGAGCTCTTTGCCATGAGAGTTTTTTTTTTTTTTGCCATGGAGTTTCTTCCAGTTTGAGAGAGAACTGTGCAGTGTTTGCTCAACTTCAGCATATGCATGGGCTAACTGTTTGTATGTGTAACAGCTCAAGCTAATTCTGTTTTCTATAGAATTTCTAAAGGTTTAATTGTTTTAAGACAAATATGTTCCCCACTATACAAATAAGTGACTTAGAAACAGCAATGTTGAACAGGGGTTGAATAATTTTGATATAGCTGTGTTATTAAAAAGTCCTAGTACTCAAAAATATTACATTATATTACTTTAAATATGCCAGTAATCTGTTATAGATGCAATTTTTATAAAGTACTGGATCTTCCGAAAAGCGTGTATTTGTAAAGTTCTACAGGCTCTGGGGGGTTGAATAATTTCTATTGCAACTGTATTATGATGACCATGAAATTTGCATCATGCACACTGTATGCAATCCCTAGCAAGTATAGTAGGCAATATTTAAAGTGAATCAAAACCTTTTATCAAAGTTGTCCTAAAACCAAAACAATACCCATTCTTGTTGTTTTATGACAATTTTGATTAACTTTTTTGATCAACTGCAAATGTTGACTACTGTATACTTACATGCTTATCTATCCTGATTGAATCCTGGACCTCGGTGGAGCTCTGCCTACTCACCAACACGTGACTTCTGGGACAAGCTATGAGAAGGTGCAAGAAAACTTAACATTTGTGTGATTCAAACTTCACTGTAATGAACACAGAGATTACATTTGTAACCATTGCTGCTATCCTTACTCTTTTCATTTGCTACCTTTGCCACTCATTGGTAACCTGTGTAACATGGGTTTGTTTATTCAGTAGTGTTCAGTAACCCTGGGATAGTGATGTAGAGTTAGAATAAGAAATAAGAGTGGGGATCTGAAACCATAGTGCACATTATCGGATGCACTCATTATAATTGTATAGGCTGGGTACAGCTGGTGTACAGCCTTCTTGAGCTCAAAAAGTAGAGTATGGTGCTAGTATTGGCATGGTCATTGGTTCAATACCCAGGGAAAGCCAGAACTGATCAAATGTGTACCTTGAATGCAATGTGTACAGTAATGCTTAATCTAGAATGTGCTGCCAACACTATACTGAGTTTAAGGTTAGGATTACAGGTTAGCATTTGCTTCATCATTGTGTAGCCAATAAGCCCTGTGACTGATATGATGCTTAACTGCAGAGTCTAGTTCCAATTTTCCTAACATACCTGCTTGAAAGATTGAAGATAAATCTAAAGACCAGGATTGCTTTGGTTTAGAAGTTTAATGGAGGTTGGAGCTCATAACGGCTGGATAGTGGCTCTCATCTGTGCTGATAGCCTCGTGGGCTGACATACAGTGCAACCGCATCTCAAGTGAACTGAGTTCAGTTCCCAGCTCAAGATCCTTTGCCAACAAGTGTTCCATTACCCTCTTTCAGCTCCATATTCTCCGATCTGATCTGCACTATCCTATTAAAAAAAGGCCCTCCAGGAGCAGGGTTAGACCACCCCTTCATTTGTATCAGTGGTTCCCAACCCTGTTCCTGGAGCCCCCAGCACTGCACATTTTGCTTGTCACCTTAATTAAACATACCTGATTCAGACCACCAGCTCATTAGTAGAGACTCCAGATACCTGAAATGTGTTCGTCAGACAAAGAGACATGCAAAATGCTCTAGAAACATGGATCAGAAGCATTAGTATAAAGGGTGTTTTTGAACACATTAATTGACCTAGATTCTTGAGTTACATTCAGCATGTAAAAAATATAAAAAAGTAAAAAAAAGAGTTACTCAGAGTACAAAGAAAAAAAAATCAAACCCACTTTTAATTTTATTTTGTAAAATCAAAAATTTCATTTTCATGGCTGCAACACACTCCAAAAACGTTGGGACAGAGGCAAAATAAAAGTGAAAAGGTTATAGAATATCCAAATTAAACTGTTTTGAAACAATTCACAGTAAGCAGGTGAAATGGAAATGAGGATATTATGTTTGGGTAAAAGGAACATTTTAGTCTTTTCAAGCAAATTTGGATCATGTCTCTTCACTGTGTGCCAAATTTCATGACAAAGTGTCAAACAAATCAAAAATCACATTTCTTAATAGAAAATCACAAATATTATAGGTTTTTCACTAATTACCACACATGATTTTGTGAAAAGATGCAGGGAATCCAGAGAAATGTGGTCATATACATGACCTTTGAGCCCTCAGATGGCATTGCATAAGAAACCATCATGTTGTGGTGTTCAATATAGTCACATCGCTTAGTGAGAGTTAAATCTTAGTACTTCGGAAAACTGCTGTCACTTAACACATTATGTAGCTATATCAATAAATGCAACTTGAATTTCTCTTACTCTAGCAGAAAGCTATAAATTAATTCTATGCAGTGATGCCATGGGGTTCTCTGGGCCAAAGGGACCATCCAGACTTTCATCAGTGATAGACTTGAAATCAGGGACATTCTACCAGAAACTTACATTTCCAGTTAAAAAACCTTAGAAATATCTAATTATTAAATCTGAACATTGTGTCATAGAGGACATGTTAAACTATGAGAAACACATATCATGCCATCCCATCATTTTTTTATGATTGAATAAAATACATTTTTATATGTATTTCACCCCTAAAATGTCAGGCCCCGTCACAGACAAGAAATTTGTATATGTTAGAATGATTTCCTAATGAATTTCTTTCATACAAATAGCATTTTCTTATTGGTCACATGTCCCTGATTGCATCTAACATACCTATAGGGGAGTGATGGGGTGAAAGTTGTGGGAATTGCTGATAATTTAGTCTTTTTTGCTGTTTAAACAACATACATATTTTAGGAGAGACTCTGCCATAAACAGTTGTAAATTCCCTTGGTGTTATGGGAAAATTGTATTTTGTTAAAAATTCCTCATATGTAAAAAAAAAAAAAGACCATCGGAATTACATATTTCATTTAAATGTAATCAATAGCACTTAACTAAATAGTGCAATGTAAAGTAACCGTGGTTCCATATCACATTAGCTCAGTAATAACAGGGTAATACTATGTTAATATCTACACTGTTACTTAGGAATTACATGGTAATAACAGAAATTGCATGTAATTTTATGGGTAATAATGTAGATATTCGCATAGTAATAAACAAGTAAATGAGACTTGTTTATTACTAAAAACCATCAGTAAATTGTCAGACAGAGACTGTCCTCATCAGTGATCGGACGAGATAATTAATGTGAAAACCTGGGCTATAAAAAAAAGCTTCTCTACAAATAAATACTGTACTTGAGCATTCCATCAATAAAAACCCCAGCTTGTGCCTGTCATTGGCCATTTTGCAAACAGGAGAACATGGTTCCATATCGTATTAGCTCAGTAATAACAGGGTAATACTGTGGTAATATCTACACTGTTACTTAGGAAATTACATAACAGAAATTGCATGTAATTTTTAAAGTGTTTTAATAAGGAAACAAATATCTGAAAACCTAATGAATGACATATTGCTTTACAGAAACAACTTACAGAAACCAACCATCAGTCAGTTTTTGAAAAAAAAATTGGATTAAATACTTTTTATGCACTGTAACAAGTCAAGGACAGATTTCTGGTAGAATGACCCATGAAAGCATGTATTGGGATTGGACAGACACATATACTGCCATCAAGATGGTTATCAGATCAAGACAATGTCAAGTCTCATTCTGCATTCTGCTACAACATTGTGTCAACTTTTCTTTGATTGTGAATGGATTATGTAGAGAAAACAAGCAAAGGACACTCATATTACGGCTCAGTACAGTTGACTGGAAATAACTGAGCTGGCTTGTTTAAATAAGGAAGTAATCCGTGCATATGGTCAATTGGGGTTGTAATTTGACAAACTACAGTTGATACAGGGTTCAGCACTAAGCAGCGATAGTGTTTCCTTGGTTACTGCTGTACACAAAGCTGCGCTACGCTTATTAACACTGCTTTATAATGCATTAAACAGATGCTAGATTAAAAAAAAAAGAAAACGCCATGTGAACTTAAAGCAGACAGTGCCCTTCAGAGATACATTCATTTAAACTCCTACCCCCAATTAATTATTTAGAAGTTTCTTCCAATATTTTGTGCATCGTGTACAGTGAGATTGATCTGTCTGCTACAGTTTTTTCTTCTCTTTATGTCCATCTTTAGTGTTTATGGCCTTTGTTAAGTCTTTTACAGACTAAGTATAATAATAACTTAATATTTCCACACAAATGACATTTTAGAACATGAATGCAGGGCAGTAAATGTACGAGTTTCCATATCGTTGAGACCTCTAATAGGTAGTTAATCTGCCTCCTTTGTTGTGGACTGATGAACCGACAATTCTTCCTTCTATTTCTTATCTCAACATAGTGAATTACTTTCAGTTTTTTTTTTTTGTCAAGCCCATGCACGAGTTCCATTCGGTTCAATGGCATTTTTTGACACGCGTTCAGTTCTGCCACAATGGCCGACTTCCCTAGAAACCCAGAAACCAAAAAATAAGTAAGTATTGGAAGAATCAAATATCTAGAACTGTTTTCCCTTCTGGGTCCCTTTTTTTTTTTAGGTAGGATATGTCTAATTAATTTAAATCATTAGGACTTTAAGAATCATTACATCCTAGTGTATACAGACAGGGGTTCTTTGCTAAAGAGTGCTTTTCTCTTCTGTCTGCAGTCCTGATCTGTCCGTTCAGCAGAACTCCCTGGCCGCACCATCTGTCTGAATGCTGACTGCTGATTCACCTTGAGCTCCAGCTGAGTGTCCAGCTCCGGACGGAGGAAGAACGCGAGAACACACACAAGTCAAGGCTGGGCCGCTGGATTTTCATCATGGCAAAACACTCAAATCATGTAGCTATGAAGTGGGCTATATAAATGCAAATTGTATTGGAGATCTATTAGAGGTCTTGGAAAGAGAGTCGTATGTAAATGTCCCATAAGAGCAAAGCGCCGCGCCCGAGCCGATTACCAGAGGAGAATGCCAGCGTCTCGCGGTAAATCATGGTGAACAAGGTGAGAACTCTGGAAATTGAATAGTGAGATGGTGTGTTTTGATTTATTGTAAATGCAAGAAAAATGCACAGGTGCAAAACAGAAGAACTGCAGGCAAAAATGAGCACTGAAGGAGTGTTTTGCGGCACAGAGGCCTGTGACACAGGAAGACTCCTCTCATTGATCACTATTACCATTAAACGTGGAAAACACACAACTGAACTTGATTGCGGTAATAGATCTATTATTTTAATAATGTGCTGGTGTGTGTGAAAATGGGTTTCTACCCACCACAATAATAGTTTCTGCAGCTCAATAATAGTGAACGTTGAGAAAGGTTTCCATCTAGTGTTCATCATGAAGAACTGCAGGTTCATTCAGAGAAGGGATTGAAAAGACAAACACAAAGAGGCACTAATAGTGCTAAATGAGACTTGTTTATTACTAAAAACCACCAGTAAATTGTCAGACAGAGACTGTCCTCATCAGTGACCGGACAAGATCATTAGTGTGAAAACCTGGGCTATAAAAAAGCTTCTCTACAAATAAATACTGTACTTGAGCATCCCATCAATAAAAAGCCCAGCTGGTGCCTGTCATTGGTCATTTTACAAACAGGAGAACACGTTCCTGCTGATAAACATGTTACAACACAGTATAGAGGGGCTGTACAGTAGCAGCACTGAATTAAGATCAAACTCAAACTCTGGTCAGTCATTTCTTCCTGGTTGGAATATTCTTGCAGAGCCAGACCATCCCATCCTACAGTAGACAGACAGCACATCTACATCAGTGTCTCTCACATGAACACTCGTGTGTGTGTGTGTGTGTGTGTGTGTGTGTGTGTGTGTGCGCCTGGTATTCTCTATGTTATGGGGACCAAGTGTCCCCCAGCAGAATAGCAACATTTTTTGGTCCCCATGAGGAAAACAGGTTATAAGTCATATAGAGTTACGTTTTTTGAAAATGTAAAAATACAGAATGATTTGTGTGAGGGGTAAGTTAAAGGTAAGGGCATAGAAAACACAATTTGTACAGCAGAAAAACCATTACACCTCTGGAGTGTGTATGTGTACTTGTTTTGACTATACTTGTGAGGACCAAATGTCCTCACACATGTGTGTGTATGTGTACCTGAACTCCCTCTGCGGTGAGAGCGGAGCAGGGCTGGATCTGCCATATCCGGTCGCGTATGGTGTGCAGATTCAGGCTCTCTGCAATCTCTGCCGCTGTTGCTGCCGTCATCATGTCCTGCTTGTTGGCAAAGATTAACAGGGGCACCATGTTCAGTTTCTCCTCATCAAGCAGCTCTGCCAGCTCCTAATGACGGTCAGCATTACACACACACACCACACACAGAGAAAGCTATCATTTAGCGAGCCTGGGTTTTCAAGAAGCAACGTCACCAGTATCAGACTTTATTAAAGGCTGATGGTCTCCACATATTGCAAAACAACTTCTTCATATTCAATGAAATGTAAATGACAGCTTCCTGTCAGCTGATATACACTACCAGTCAAAAGTTTTTTGATGTTTTTTTAAAGAAGTCTCTTCTGCTCAACAAGCCTGCATTTATTTGATCCAAAATACAGCAAAGCAGTAAAATTGTGAAATATTTTTATTATTTAAAATAACTGCTTTCTATTTGAATATATTTTAAAATGTAGTTTATTCCTGTGATCAAAGCTAAATTTTCAGCATCAAAATTAATCTGCAGTATTAATTTTACTTTTATTTAGCAAGAATGCTTTAAACTGATCAAAAGTGATGATCAACACATTTATTATGTTACAAAAGACTTACAATAAATAACAAATTAATAATAATAATAATAAATGCTTTTTGAGCAGCAAATCAAAATATATTACAATTATTTCTGAAAGATCTTGTGACTGGAATAATGATGCTAAAGTTCAGCTTTGAAATCACAGGAATAAATTACATTTTTAAATATGTTCTAATAGAAAACAGTTATTTAAAATTGTAGAAAATATTTCAAAATTGTACTGTTCTTGCTGTACTTTAGATCAAACAAATGCAAGAAAAAGAGTTAACAACAATACAAATCTTATTGTTCAAAAACTTTTGACTAGATAATACAGACAGTGAGTCTTAAGGTCTCACCTGTGCGGTTTCATCAATGCGTTTTCTGTCTGAGCTGTCAATCACATAAATCTGTAATACATCAACAGTCATTAGCAAAATCTCATCTGTTTTTTATAAGGTTAACAGTGGCCGAGGGAAATAATACTGGATTAATTAAAAACATACAGACATACCACGGTATAAAGCCTACTGTCAGAGCGACCATTTGCATTCCACGCAAATCTATGTTCACTTCATATTTAAGCGCAGATTTAACTATATTTTTAAATGCAGAAGTAAGCTATTTTGTGTGAATGTGCGAGACTTCAGATTCATCAGCTGCTACAAGTACATAACCAGAATAACAAAGTGCAGTAAATAGTGAAACTATTTGTGCTACTAACCAGCGTGTTTATAATTGTGACAATACTTTAAAATAATATGATAAGAAATACCAGTTAGTCTTTTCATAAAATAACTGGAAGTGGACAGAAGTCCTGCATATTTAAGATACAAATGAATATGCCAGTCTTATGTCCACCAAAAGGTGGATACTGATATTATAATGTTAACCATTATTGAATTTTTAATTAACTAATTAACTACTGGCAAGTTCACATGAACCAGCACCCAGTATAACCTGGGTAATATCAGCAGAGATTAAAATGTTTCAGCAAGATATTACATTTTGATGAACAATTATGAAGACAAACGTTACTTTCTTTAGAGGAATGTCACTGATGAATTATTTCTAATAAGAGCAGTAACACAGATAAACCAGTCAATGCTTTAACAATAATGACGCAATAATGTTTACCATACACACTAAAGACTTTCCAAAAATACTTTACAAACAAAACATAACAGACATTTGTGACCCTGGACCACAAAACCAGTCTTAAGTAGCACAGGTATATTTGTAGCAATAAGTAAAAATACATTGTATGGGTCAAAATGATCGATTTTTCTTTTATGCCAAAAATCATTAGGATATTAGGTAAAGATCGTGTTCCATAAAGATATTTAGTAAATTTCCTACCGTGAATATATCAAAACGTAATTTTTGATTAGTGACATGCATTGAAAAGAACTTAGTTTGGAACTTTAAAGGCGATTTTCTGAATATTTCTGATTTTTCAAATATTGTCCTATCCTAACAAACCATACATCATTGGAAAGCTTATTTGTTTAGATTTCAGATGATGTATAAGTCTTTAAAATGTAAAAAAAATGACACTTATGACTGGTTTTGTGGTTCAGTGTAACATTTAATGAACTATAAGCACCAGGAGATCTGTGTTCTCAAAGTAGTTCCTCCAGTAAGGTCTGATCTTCCGCTGGCCACCGATGTCCCATACGTTCAGTTTGAACCCTTGAGACTGGACACTCTTTATGTTGAAGCCCTGTTTAGAAAGACATCAGCATGCTGAAAGCGAATGACACTGCAAACTGACACTCAAGACGTTTAGTCAAATAAAGTACTGCTGTAATCTCTGTCTGACTGACCTGTGTGGGTGTAATGTGGCTGATGTCCTCTGACGCCAGCTGCTTCAGTATGGTGGTCTTGCCTGCATTATCCAAACCCAAGAGGAGGATTCTAACCTCCTGCTCAGGAGAGTGCTTCAGTCTCCTCAAGACCGAAAGCAGGCCCTGATGCACACGGTGGGTTTTAAAGAACTTTCCGTAGACATGATGATTTTTATACTGTACAAACTTTATACTCTATCCTCTAAGCCTAAACCTTACAGAAAACATTGTGCCTTTTCTGTCTTTTCCACAAAAAAAAAAAAAAGTGTGTGGAAGAGTCTTCATGAGGGAATGACTTACAGTAGTAGATATTAAACCAATCACTTTGTCTGGCCCTAACATTATACTGCTAGAACAGAAATAGGGCTACTTAAGGTAAAAACATCATAACTTCTGTCTCTCACAGTCATCCTAAGAAGAGGAGCTTCTTCCAAACCTCACCTAATCACACAAGTCTGATCGGATGAGCCAATCAGCTGCTTTGATTAGGATTGACACAGATTTAACATGGAACTCCACGTGCTGCTAACCAAAATAAACCTTAAGCCAGTTTCTGTGCCATATGTACTGTAAACACTTAACAGACACAATAATGTCCTTAATACTACAGTCATATGATCTAATATCTACCTTAATTTAAATGAGAAATGTGAAAAATCAGTTCTGTTGTGGCTCTTGCCGCTTATTCAGTTGAATAGATGCGTATAGACTATATAATGGATTTACAGTGTAACTTTGTACCAATACTTATAAACAAACAAACAATTTTCAAATTATTAGTATATTAATGTTTGTTATAATAAAATGTTACGAGCTGTTCTTTATTACTATAAAGAATAAAGGAGTCTCAAACAGTGGAGAGGTTTAAAAAACAAACCTCTAAACAGTGTTCATTTGAACCGAGTGACAAAGCGCATTAATCGAACTGTTCATCATATATATGAATGAGATGAGTGTGTGTATATGTAAGTGAAAGTATGTGATATCAGCTGAGATAACGTTACTTACCATTCCTCAGAGCACGCTCCCGTTGTCTCTCAGAACGCGCGTTTGATGTCATCCGGTTGACGTCAGGGAAATAATATTATCTCAATACTGCATGTGTTAAATTTAAAATAGGCTATCTTAAAATATGCAGAATGTCCGCGTATAATAATAAAAAAACATATTCATTAAAATATCTATATCTATATATAAATATGTATTATATATTTTTAATTACAATTGTCAGTAGAACGTTTAAAAATGTGTAATTTATGTGATTTGGTGTTGTAAAAAAAATCAACATATTATGCACATTTTTTAAATATTATATTATTTAATAGACCTATAAATATAACGTAGAAGTCACGTACTTACAGAGATGAAATGAGAAGCAGCAGTGCTTCAGCAGCTTCAGTGCCGCTTTTACGGTTGTTGTTATTGTGGCTGGATGTGATGTTGCTGCCCTCTGTATGTGGATCACATGAAATCACATTTATGAACACAGACATGTCGCGCGGACGGTCATCACGTCTGTTTAACTGAAGCTTTATGATTCCGCCCGAGTTTGGAAAGAAAAACGCAGCAAGATGCAGCAGAAGCTGCTGGGCTTCGTGATGGGGCTTCTCTGCACAGGGTCATGTTTAGTTCAGGTAAGCCGTCTGTGCGGTCTCTGAGGCGGGGAGCGTTGAACTCGAGCTCCGGGATCAGCGCGGTGCTAGGCCTGGATAAACAACTCAAATAAAGCCATAAACCAACATCGTGTAACAATGGTTATACATATCATATGTACTTTCTTACTAGATATACATTTTTTTTTAATTAATATAAATATTTTACATTTTAAATCAGACTTTAAGGAGATGAAAAGATTCGAGACAAAACATTGTCCTTGTTGTTGATGGTTTGTACTTCAGTGTTTGTGTTAGGGTTTCTGCAGTGTTTTAGTGTATATGTAGAGTGATGTATGAGTTCGCCGTGTGTGTTTGTAAGGGTTTAGGTTTGGTATTGATTGTTTTTAAAGGTTATCGTGTAGATAAAAGATACAGCGCTCATCATAGCTAACAAGCAAATTTATAAAGACTCACCTGTCCAACAGGCAACACAGCGTTTCCTATTGATTATACATTATTATATTTGAGGACTCACTTTCATTGCTATTATTATATAATGGTTAATCTTTTAATTGATTTCAACTTTACATGCATTGCTTTGTCCTTTATAATTTCAGATATGTGACCCTGGACTACAAAAGCAGTCAAAAGGGTCAAATTTTTAAAATTGAGATTTATACATTAACTGAAAGCAGACTAAATAAGCTTTCACTTCATGTATGATATGACAATATTTGGCTGAAATACAGCTATTTGAAAATCTGTAATATGAGGGTGAAAAAAATCAAAATATTGGAATATTTGCCCTTTAGAAGTTGTCCAAAGCAATGCGTATTACTAATCAAAAAATTAAGTTTTGATATATTTACGGTAAAAAATTCACCAAATCTCTTTATAGAACATGATCTTTAATATCCTAATGATTTTTGCATAAAAGAAAAATCAAAAATTTTGACCCATACAATGTATTTTTACAATGTAAATATACCTGTGCTACTTAAAGAAATAGTTCACCCAAAAATGAAAATTTCCCCATTATTTACTCACCCTTAAGCCATCCTAAGTACATATGACTTTCTTCTTCCAGACGAACACAGTCGGAGTTGTTTTAACATTTATCCTGGCTCTTCCAAGCTCTATAATGGTGGTGGATAGTGGCAATTATTTTGAAGCTCCAAAAAGCGCATATCCATTGTAAAACTAACCCATACACCTCTGGTGGGTTAACGCATGTCTTCTGAAGCGGATCCATGGGTTTTTATAACAAAAATATATATATTTTTTAAATTATAAACTCAGATCACTGACTTCCGCGTTCACGAGAGAGTCGAGTTCCTGGTCGGTGTAATGGTACTCCAGTTCAAACAAATAAGGCTGTGCAAAAAGCTCAAGCTGCTCTTCTCTTTTAATTTGTTACTGGCGTTTAGTATTCTCATTTATTTATATGTTTTGTATGTGTATGTTTTACCTGAGCTTACACTGCGAGTGTGGCTTACATCATACACAGAGTTAGAGGTCAGGAAAAAAGCCAGAAATTGACGCTCTCGCGAACCACATACGCCGTTGCCGGAAGTCAGTGATTTGAGTTTATAATTTTAAAAATATAAACATTTTTGTTACAAAAACCCATGGATCCGCTTCAAAAGACATGTGTTAACCCCCAGGAGGTGTATGGGTTAGTTTTACGATGGATATATGCACTTTTTGGAGCTTCAAAATAACAACCACTATCCACCACCATTATAAAGCTTGGAAGAAACAACTTTAAAACAACTCTGACTGTGTTCGTCTGGAAGAATAAAGTCATATACACCTAGGATGGCTTGAGGGTGAGTAAATCATGGGGTAGTTTTCATGTTTGGGCGAACTATTCCTTTAAGACTCGTTTTGTGGTCCAGGGTCACATATGTGAATTTTGACACAGAAATCAGATTTTAAATGGCGAGTCTGGTTTTCAAATGATGAATTTGTCTTTGTGCTCGTAATGAAGGAGTCACACTCTCTCTCTCTGAGTGTTGTGAGTGTTTACTGTCAGTCCTCAGACACAAACACTGATGTAAAGCCTGGAGTGCGCATGATGAAGAGCTCAGATCTGTGCTGTTGTCTTTCACTGAATGCTTGTGTTTGTTTGACAGGGGAAGGAGTTTTGTTTCGGCGTGAACAATGAACAGTACCGCTGTGAGATGGGCTACTGTTGTGGCGAGACCGAGTGCTGCACGTACTATTACGAGCTCTGGTGTAAGTGCAGCAGCTTCATGTGTCTCACACACAAACACGTACATATGTGGTTAAGGCTTACACGCACGACAGTACAATGCTATACAAAGTTTGAAGCTCATTTTAGGGACATTAAGATTTATCTTTTTTGCATTGACATTAAAACTATATTTAAATTTGTTTTGTCAATATATTTATTTTATGACTTTATGTCCAGTGAAGATCCTTACTAGGAATTTTAATAACTGTTAATGTTAAAGCATGTGGAGAACTTCGGTATATGCCGTATATATCACTGGCATATGCAGTGCACAGCATAAATGAGTATACTTCCTCTGAACTAATACAAAAAGTGTGTTTTACTAATGACCACTAATACAATTAATGGAAAGATGGTGAAATTTAAATGTTAAACATATACTTAATAAAAACAGAGCCATGTTTGTCATTTAATATTTGTAAAATAAGGAAGTTAGCCAATTTATTTTAAATGAACACTTGCAGAAATTATTACACCCTGGATTTTAATTCAACAAATGTATAATATTATAGTACTCGGTATGTTGTCCAATAATTTTAAGTACACTGCTCTGACCCCTCTTGGCACTAAGTGTACAAGTTCATTATAAATTGTTGCATCTGTCCTGTTTAACTTCTGGATGATGAGCGCCCTGATCTCTAATGGAGAGTGTTGCTCAACTCGTCTCTACAGAATCCCCCACAGGTGTTCAAGAGTGTTAAGATCATTAACCTCTCACACTGGGAGAATGAATATTTTTATTGTCATGTTGAAAAAAATGCTCAGCAACACAGGGAATGAGGAGAGGTTTTTGCATTACATCACGCAGTGGTGTGTGAATTTATGACAGCACTGATAAAGCACAACTCTCTCACATCTTCAGTACTCACACATCCCTATATTAAAGCCTTACTGTCACTTAACTTCACTGTGGGAACAAGGCACTTCTCACTGTACTCCTCCTGTAGCAACACCATCAAGTTTTAGATGCTGTCAGATCCGAAATTGACTTGGTCTCATGAGACCAGAGGATGGTTTCCCAGAGGTCTATTTTTTGTAAGAAGATGTGGTGTGGATAAACTCTAACTCTGTTAGATAAACTGTCACTCTTTTCATAGATATTGACAGCTCTGAGACACTTGCTTGGTATTTCTCCTGCTCAAAACGTTTTAACACTTTCATAAGAATCTTATTTTCCCTGAATAATTTTGACATGCTTCTTTGGTAACTGATCAAGCAGAATTGCTGGAATATCTTTAAAGAACCCTAATATGTCTTCTAAGTAAAGAGTAATTGCTGGAAGTTTCAAAGGGGGTGTACTCATTAATGTTGTGCATTGTATGTATGTACACAAGCATCATTACTGTAAATGCTGAAACACATTTGTGCCGAAATGGATTAATCAATTAATCTGTTAAATCAGTTATTGGTATTAAACAAGTCAGAAGCTCACATGACACTGGAAGTGAAGCGCTGCCTGTTAATCATCAAGAGATCATTTAGTGGCAGCACTGATCACATAACTGATATTTAGAGCAGTGTGAATGTATGCAGGACTGATGATGATGATGGTGTGTGTCTGTAGGGTTCTGGTTGGTCTGGACCCTCATCATCATGCTGAGCTGCTGCTGTGCATACAGACACAGGCGCGTCAAGATGCGTCTGCAGCAGGAGCAGAGACAGAGAGAGATCAGTCTGATGGCATATCAGGGAGCCTCCAGTTCCTTCATCACTCCTCCTCCTCTCAATCTGCGTGAGTACCTCGTCCACACCACACCATCACAGACACATAACACATAAGCGTTTAGCGGGTCGCCATAGCATGATTAATCTCTGCCGTGAGTTTCTGCACATTATTCTCATCAGAAATGGCCACCTTGCACTGTGAGTACAGCCAGGAGTCTTCATTCATCATCTTTAAAGCACAGAAATATCTGTAACACATTCAGCTATTGATCTCATCTGTGTGTTTGGATGATTTCAAATGAAATTTTACTGAAAAACACAAAATACAGTAAATGTTGGTGTCACTTGACAGAGAGTTCAGATATATGCTGTGCTGTGAATTAAAGCGCTCGTTCACACAATTAAATTCACAATTAAGTTCCCCTTATAGTGTTATCAAGAGTTTTACATCAAAAAACATTATAATAATTTTTAAGTAATAGGCAATTTTCTGTTTTTAACCCTACCTCCCCCCATCAGAATGCTCTGTTTGAATAGGCATGGCGGATTGTAGATTCAGAACTAAACGCCCACTGCTTTGATTGGCTAACAGTTGTCTGTTTGTCATAGACAGACGCTGCTGTGATTTAGTTCAAAAATGCATAAGTACATATCAAACAATCCGTTATAAGACAAAGCAATAGTCACCCAAAATAAAAAAAGTTACTCACACTTGTGTGTTGCAAGATTACTGTCAGATCCAATATATTCGGCACAGCATCATCTTTTAGTTTCAGTCTTTTTGATAATCCCGCATTAAATTGTGGCTTGTTTTTAAACGAATCCATAGTAAAATTAATTTAACGAAGAAATTCTTAGGAATGCAATCAGGAACTTCGTTAGTAATAAAGTTCATCCACTTTTTCCTAATGTTGAGAATTTCCTGTTTTTTTTTTTTTTGTTTGTTTTGTTTTCATTGTTTACATATGATTCATTTTCTAAATACCCTACTTAATTAGACAAACCTCCAAAAAAATCATATTCTCCAACCTCAGGCATTAACAACCTTTTATTATTTTCAGTTTTCTCAGATTTTAGACTTTTCTTTTTCCTCAACCCCTTAATGGTCAAAAAGGGATTTGTTTAAAAAAGGATTTTACATAGAACTTATGAAACATCTACATACTGCTCATGTGTCTCTGATCATTTAATGATAACAAATGTAACATTCATCATATTTTTCACACTTTTCACATGGTCTCTTTATTTTTGTTTAAAAAAAATATATATTTTTAATTTAGTTTAACTAAACCACAATTTTAGTTTTAGTTTTAGTATTTAACATGTCAGATAGTAATCGGCAAGAAATGCTTTCATTCTTAATTGTCTTCCCTAAATTTCTCAAAAATATTAATGTGACAAGGTGTGACAAGGTTGAAGTTTGTAACACATTTGAAGGGATAGATTGCTTTGTATTTTAATTTTTTAGGTTTTTTCCCCCTCTTATATTGTCCCCTTATTTCTGGGTCAACATATCTGCATGCCCAACACTGTCTTTCTGCTGCAAATGAGGGTGCAATTTCTGATGTAGGATGCTTGTCTAAGTTTAAGTCTAGTTTAATATTTATATCAAAAATGAGCTGTCATGATTTTTGGTAAGTATGTAATTGCTGAAACCATGACTATTTTGTACTAATCAAAATTATTAATAAATGAAGTAAATAACTCAAGTCACAAGTTTACAACCCTGTAAGAATGAGAAGTAAATACATTTATTTCAGTAATTCAACTCAGATTGTGAAACTTGTGTATTAAATAAATTCAGTGCACACAGGCTGAAGTAATTTAAGTCTTTGGTTCTTTTAATTGTGATGATTTTTGGCTCACATTTATCAAAAACCCACAAATTCACTATCTCAACAAATTAGAATATGGTGACATGCCAATCAGCTAATCAACTCAAAACAAGGAATTTGGCTACAGTTGTCATATTCCTCTTGTTAAGCCACTCCTGAACCACAGACAATGTCAGAAGTGTCTTACCTGAACTAAGGAGAAGAAGAACTGGACTGTTGCCCCGTGGTCCAAAGACCTCTTTTCAGATGAGAGCAAGTTTTGTATTTCTTTTGGAAACCAAGGTCCTAGAGTCCGGAGGAAGGGTGGAGAAGCTCATAGCCCAAGTTGCTTGAAGTGTTAAGTTTCCACAGTCTGTGAGGATTTGCGGTGCAATGTCATCTACTGGTGCTGGTCCACTGTGTTTTTTGAAGTCACTGCACCCGTTTACCAAGGAATTTTACAGCACTTCATGCTTCCTTCCGCGGATCAGCTTTTTAAAGATGCTGATTTCATTTTCCAGCAGGATTTGGCACCTGCCCACAGTGCCAAAAGCACTAAAAGTTGGTTAAATGACCATGGTGTTGGTGTGCTTGACTGGCCACGCCGAATTGAGGCAGTAATTAGAAGGCCAACAATTCACTATTTTTTTTTTTTTTTTTATTGGTCTTATGAAGTATTCTAATTTGTTGAGATGGTGAATTGGTGGGTTTTTGTTAAATGTGAGCCAAAATCATCCCAATTAACCCTTTAACTGCCATTAGCTATTCAAGAAGGCTGTTAATGGCAGTTAAAGGGTTAAAAGAACCAAAGGCTTAAACTACTTCAGTCTGTGTGTATTTAATTTATTTAATACACACGCTTCACAATTTTCGTTGAATTATTGAAATAAATGAACTTTTCCACTACATTCTAATTTATTGAGATGCATCTATATATTTGGACTGGGTTGAGACTTTTCACTCAAAATGGCCACAGCTTCTCATGTAGTGTAGAAGAATAGACCATATGTACTTATGGATTAAAATAGAATGTTGAAAGATAATCGTTTTTCATCTTAATTGTTTAACTTTCTTAACAAAGAAAAAAAATCCAAAGTTTTCAGTGGCCAACTTTTAATTTTATTTCGTAAATGTAACCAAATTTAGATTTTTATGGCTGCAATTTTATTCGTTGTACTTTAGTCAGTTAAATAAAGGTTAAAGAGAATGAACAGATAACATTCTTGATTTTATGGCAAGAAACGTCTCAACTTTTCTGGAATTGGGGTTGTGTTAACTATTTCCTGCACCACTGTTATAGAGACCAGAATGATGTCATTTCTGGTAAATGTCACATATGAGCAGAGTCTAAGTTATTATTGGCGTAGAATAGTTAGTGTGATATTCTTCACAAGAAAGGAACACAAATAAATGCTTACAGTATTGCCAAAAATCACAGACACTATGCTCATTATTTTAATAATTATCTAAGAACAATCTCAGTGAAGTGCCTCAGGGAGATGACAAAATGCTTGAATTAAGATGGATACAAGACATTATTTTATGCAAAAAAAAATATATATATTAAAATGCAACAATTATTTTTATTCATTATAATGGTCATACCAAAGTATTGTGAAAGGCTTCAAACTATTAATTTTGGTAAACCACCACTTCAGAAACACTGGGAGACTGAAATATTACAGAATCCCAGGAATGTTTTTAGACTAACAAGAAAGTTTTGAGTTCTGAAACTCACAGGATGTTTTTATATTACAGTGATCTCCTATATGTCAAAAAATCAAGGGAATTGTGGTTTCTTAGTTCATGACCCCTTTAACTATTTGCTTATTAGCATGCATGTCACTAGCATATTGGCTGTTTATTAGTGCACATATTAATTCCTTATTTTGCATGATCATATTTTAGTTCCCTTAAATCTACACCAAACTTAATAACTACCTTACTAACTATTAATAGGCAGCAAATTAGGAGTTTGACAGAAAAGGTGTAGTTAATAATTAAAATTGGACCTTAAAATAATGTGACCTCATTTACTCATCTTTATGCAGTTTGTTTTTCCATGACACAAAGGAGATGCTAGGATGTCCTCCGTTAAATATAATGTAACATTAACATTGGCCCATAGGACTCCAAAGCTGCTATTTTTAATTGAAAGCACACATAAATCATGTCGGAACAAAAGAGTCATGTGAATGACTGTTATGATGCTTTATGGTATCATTTAGATTTTTCTTGTCATGTGTGCCTTGATAACCAATTCATTTCACCATTGTACGACACTTAATTGCTGTTTATGGATACCATAGAAATTAATCTGAAGTGCCGTATAATGAATTGCACCTGTCACAAAAAGTCAGTTACCTCTCTTGTAAAAACACTTTTTTTTCGGGATAAACTCTTAAAAATAGTTAAATCCAAAAGTATTGTTTGGTATAAAACATGTTGCAGATAGGCTGTTGATTTATTAAATTCTAAGCTGTTTCCTCTAAAAAGCTTATTAAGATTATTCAGTGTACTGAAGCCCCTCTTCCAGTTGACATCCATAAAAAAAACAGCCTTTCCCAGCCAGTCTCCTTTCCCACGTACAGCCAAACCGGAAGCATAAGCAGTTACGCTTTTCTAGTAATTCTAGTGGCTTTGCTAGAAGGCTACAGACAGGTGAAATTTATAAGGGTTAATGCTAAACTTTGCAGGAACACAGTCCATCAAATTTCTTTCCTTAAGACCAATCAGTTAACTGCATTCGCGCCAGCTAGTCAGACACATGTAGACACTCGTCCAGTTTCTACTGGTGTGCTCTTGTCATCTGTTCAGTGATGAGAGGCTGTAAACACGTCATGTCAGCTCTGACACGATCAGAGCAGCTGTCTGTGCGTCTTTTATTTTGGTCAAGTTGAGCAACACACTGATCGTTTGTGTCCATCACTTTCAGGGTTCTGGACAGACTGTAAGCTGCCCGACTATGAGGAGGTGATTGCCCACCCGCCAACGCCACCTCCACCCTACTCAGAGTCTCCACCAGACGTCCCAGCGCTCAGCAGCCGGACTGAGGCGGCCGTGGTTCTGGAGCCGCCCGCACAGGAGACGCCTGTGGAGGAGGACGAGGAGACTAATGGCCGGCGCAGACATGTGACTGGCGACTCAGGCATCGAGGTGTGCGTGTGCCAGCTGGATGTGGACGAGGGTTCGGGGCCCGAGGAGGAATTGATGTGCCAGGGAGCCAACAGTGGCTGTTGCTCTGAGCATGAAACCCTCGCCAGCAAAGAGCTCTCACCCGAACCAGCTGCTGCCACCGACCACCGGGTGTGACACACTCGTGTGATGGCCTGTCGGGATCAGGAATGAGGGAGTAAGAGACTTTGACTCCTGAGCGTCATAACGGCTTCAGTGCGTTTCTACAGTCTGACTGCATAGTGTGTGTGTCCGTTTCCCAGCATCCCTCTCACTTTCCTCCGACAGACTAAGCGAATTATCCAGACCACTGTTTGTTTCCGACAGCTGCACCAAGATTTCAGCCCAGAGCGACGCCCGTCTCCTCCCGCAGGAGAGACAAACACACGTACACACAGAGCGACGCGCGTCTCCTCCTGCAGGAAACACACACACAAGTCTCAAACACACACAGGGTGGCACATGTCTCTCTTACATGTTGTTTGTGTGCTGAGGAATCCCATGAGCACTGGTATCGCAGATAAACAGTCAGCTTATTGTCTCGTGTGTGTATCTCATCGTGGCCTTACCTGATTCACACACCTGATAAACAAGTGTGTCGAGCAGGACGTGGCGTCCCGTGTGTGTGTGTGTGTGTGAACTGCTGCGTCAAATGACTCGCTTCTATGATTTATGTTTATTAGTGAAGCACAGATATGATCAGATGACGCCACAAATGAAGGCGATGTGTGTCGTGTTGTAGAGGCTGATAGCTGCATGAATCAGCCTTCGTGTCCTGTCTGATCAGACAGCAGACGTTTACCTGCATTAAGGGCTAAAATCAAGATCTGAATGTTTCAGGTTTTTTTTTTTTTTCTCAAGTTTTCGTGTCCATTGCAGTTTTTTTTTTTTTTTTTTTTTTCTGTGAACGTGTGTCTCAGTCAGCCCTCCGAATGCGGCTGCAAACCCTGGTTTTGTTCCCTGTTGCACTGAAGGACACCGTTGTCCTTTCAAAGTTCTTCAACTCCATCCCAGTTTACAGATTCTGTGCCTTTCCCGGTGGAGATCCAGATTAACTGGATATGTAACTAGGCTATGCAAAAAAACAAGGACTCTCCATTGTGAGCTGCAGTAGCTCTGCAGTGTCTGTTTTAGCAATACTGTTTATGTTCATACGATCGATTCCTTTTCTGTGTAATCAAATCGAATGCGTTCATGTTTCACATTTCTTGACCGGACACTTATTACTGTGTCCTTCTGTCATGACGTTTGTTTCTCTTAGTTTGTCTACTAACTCTGTGTTCATAACGCCTCTGTTTTGGATGAATTGATCAGGTGAAATCTGAGGAGTTATGATTTCAGGCGTTTGTTTTGAGCACCGCTAGTGTCTGTTGCATTACGCAGGTGCTCTCAAATATGAAGCCTTTGACATTAAACGGCTCCAAGTCTGTTGTCAAATGTCTGTTTAATAATAAAAACATTTAATATCAAGCCAAATCACAGCGCAAACCTGCATCACGGCGCAGTTCTTCTATAAGCACGTCGAGCTGTTTTTGACTTCATACTCATTTATAATAGTAGTGCTCCGCTGAAGTGTAACGCATTTACTTGACTCATCTGACAGTCCGTGAGGTTTTCTGATAGCAGCTAGTGATGATGATGATGATGATGACGATGATTTCTGCCAAACAGCAGCTGATGTGGAGATGCTCACAGACCTACAGACACGTTTGTGGTTTCAGCACTGAGAGCTGTGGTGTTTCTACTGTCGGTTCTTTAGTAAGACGTCTGCTGTGTCTCTATAGTCATTTGTATTTTATTTTTGTAATAAAAACAATAAACCAGCTTTGGCACTGAGCCGTCTGTCTGTGTTTCTGATGTTCATCTGCTCACATCATGTTTGACCAAGACAACATGATGATGACTACTAGTCTGTAATGTGGAAATAAACCTGCAGGCCATTCTTGACCAGCTTAGTACCAATAACTGAGAAAATCACTTATAGAACTTGCAGAACTTGTGCTGTAAGGCTGATAATCACACTTCTCTAATTTTTTACATCAAATTCAGTGTTACGATTTATCAACAATTAAAGATATTTCTAATTGAATACAACATCATTTTCAGCATTGATATTCAACTGTTTTGAGAGCTAATACTAGTACTGTTGCTGCAGTATTTGCACTTGTTCCTTTTCCTTGTCCTCAATCTGGCAACTCGCAGGAGAGTCGAGCCTGAGGATGAAGTGCAGCACCTACTTCAACTGCTAGTGGTCGGTATTACATACTGCACCTTTAACATGAAGGCAGCACTCCCTGTTTTTACCTTGAAAAAGTAAGACTTGTTTAAGATTTTAAAAGTATGACTTGTTTAAGATTTTAAATGTCTAATGTTATTATGTAATATTTATCATCTTTATTGGATTCCTCTCTGGAAATTCAGATGCCATTTTTACAGGCATCTCTGATTTTGTGATCTCAGATGTCAACAATAACGATTTCCACTGGGGCCATTCTAAAATGGGAGAAAAATCCATGAAACAACAAGGAATCCACTTTTTCACAGCACTCACGCCCTAGTGTCGTTCTGCATTATTATCTACAGGTCTTAATCTTCTCTTGCAAAAAAAGCCTCAGAAGGTGATTGAAGAACTTGAGACAGACATTCGCCTGTATAACTACTACAGGTCCTGGCATCTGTAATCTGCTTTTTTTTTTTTATTCAGTGCAATCATTGTGGTCATGAGAACTAAACGGGTCCCACAGAAACCTGAGCCACAAATACAGACCTTTTGATTTGGCCAAGTAACCAACCAACTAAAAGCACTGGAGCAGGAGAGTTTCTGATCAGACACTGAGTGCCAGGGTGATTCTAGGATTTTTTTTTAAACTGGGGGGCACATGAGGGGCCACAATAAATAATATTATGTTGTGTATTTATATGTGTAGTTGACAAGGTAGTACATCTTTTTTTGAAGAAGAAGAAGAAAAAATGCATACATTTATGTAGTATGAAGTCTGATCTTTGAGAAAATTAATTTGTTTTTTGACCCTCTAACTCTAGCAGTGTCTATTTCAATTCTTACAAACGTTTCATTCTCTATTCTTTTTTATATCTTACATATTTTCTATCTTTTCTTTTTATTTATTATACAATTAACAAAAAGCAAAATAAATAAATAAAAATAAAAATAATAATTCAAGACAAACTTTGCTATAATCTGTTCATAACTGTTATAATCTATTCATAACATTATGATATGCTTAAGCTGTTTTGCTATAAACTGTTCATAACTGTTGAAATTTATAACATTTTAAGGAGTGATATATCTCCCATATTGCAATACTCAACTAATTTTTTCAAAGATATCTTGAGATAAAAACAAATCTCTGCTTATTTTATGTGCGTCAAACCATAGGACATTACGTCACAGACCTAGCCCTGACTGTTGAAATGCAGGGCAACAACACTATAAATGCAGTTATGACCTTAAATTAAAAACATTGGTGTAAAAAATGCCCATCTATGTGTTTTCCCCCTCATAGCACACGGGCAAGAGCAATAAAAGCGAGTGCTGATTTTGTAGGCTACCGATCACACAAATAAAAATAGACCCTTTACAGTTCTGAATGCTGTTATTTTACCTTTATGAGCAGGTATGATTTTGATGGCGTAAAAATGTTTCCAGTGCAAGTGATCGCACTGGCGCCTCCATGTCCTGTAAAGCGCCCTTCTGCTTCCATTCTCCCCATTGCATTGGATATGCGTCTAACAGCGCACATTTATATAGGTTAAGCGTTTAAACTAACATTATGATATGCTTAAGCTGTTTTATATTTAGCCCTATAGATTTTATTTTAGGCAAGTCCTGCTGATTTGAGAAGACTAAATTGATCAAACATAAGCTATGATCAACTCACTGTCTGCTGCTGGCCGTTTAGTCGTAACTTTAAAAAAAAAAACTTACATTTAACGAACAAAAATGCTCCAAACGTTTTTTCTAAATTAACTTAATACAACATTGAAACGAAATATAGGGACACTCAAGCGCAACTTTAGTTATGGAGTAAAAGCTTACTGCTTCATTTTGCCATACAATATTTGTATACCTTTTCCATCTAATCAATCTCAGCGTGCCTTAATTTTGTGTCGCTAGAGGTTTCGTCATCTTAAATTAAAATGTCTTTGGTCTGTGCTTTGGAAGTGTTCTGCTAAACCTTAATTACTAAAACGCCAGCCACGCCACCTCACCTAATAACAGCAATAGCTTTTTTGCTTTTGGTGCTTTTAATATAAAACAATGTCTCAGCTTTAAATTTTTTTAATTACTAAAGCTAAAAAAAACTGTAACTAAACTATAAAAACTAAATAAGCTAGAAATCTGTTCACAAAATACCCTAAAAACGAAACTAAAATTAACAAAACTAAGAAAAACCTAACTGATTTTTACTGAAACCAGTCCTGCATATACTTCATATTTTACATATTATTTAATACAATTTCCACAAATACAAAAGAATTTCAAAGAAGCTTCGAAAAGGCTTACTTCTCCCTGTGAGTACACAATCCGTTCCACTTGCACGATCCGTTCTGCGCATGCGCGTAATTACGTAAGAGAAAACGTCCGTTCCACCTGCACGATCCGTTCTGCGATGAAACACTTGACGGCCAGACGGCACTATTGGAGGCATATTTTTGTAGGCTACATTGTGTTTTTCATTTAACAGTTCACAGCGGGTCTGTTTTGATGTTTTTAAATGTAGCTTACGCTATGCTTTACGATGTGTTTACGTGGTTGCAATTATCCAAAATAATAAAGTTGTTACATGAACATACACGATTTTGGTTACATGTGGAATAAAGTCTGAGACTTTCTGTCACAGCAAACCTTCAGTTTCCTCCTCCCCTTTGCGATTCGTTGCTGTATGGCATTAGGCCTACTTAAACTTGCCTTGTTTCGATCTGAGGTCAGTAGTATTGTCAAAGACTGTTTGTGTTGTTTTTTTATTAAAAGCTGCTAATATTAGTTAACTTTAAATTGATTAATTTTGTATTAGTATGGGTCTATATAGGCTAATTTATAATCTAAATGAGGAAAATAATCCCTTCAATGGTGTTTACAGAAGACAATAAGGAACATAATATGCATTTCTACCTAGACTATCTGCACTTACATTAACAAACAAGTCTGGGGAAACAGAGTATTTCAAACTGACAATGGAAGTGACTTGAAAGAATGCATAGTGTGCACACAGAAGTGACATGAGACCAGAGGTGGACAGTAGTGAAGTACATTTACTTGAGTATTGTCCTTAAGTACACTTTGAGTATCTTTACTTTATTTAAGAATAAAAAAAGATTAGAAAAAAAAATTATCACTCTAACAAGCAGTGCGTGGGGTGCACAGTCACCCAGGCACACTCACGCACACTAATAAACTGCATATGGGTGACTGTGCACCCCACATCCAGCATTTACTCTCAGGTTGAGGGTGTCTCTGCAAATAATCATGAACGTTTCCATGTCCTTGATATTTTCAAAAATGAACGTAAAAGGCTCCTTGGCATCCCACTCCGTCGACTCCATCAGCACCCTCCATGCTTTCATTTGGTCATTATGATCCATCATCATGTATGACGGTTCTTGCACCTTGCCAGTGAAAAGCCCAGGACTGTTCCTCACAATGTATTCCGCCTGGTACATGTGTTTCAATGTGAGGGGCAGCTCCTCCATTTCTACATGCTCCTCCTTTGATAAAGTAAAATACCATAAATTAAGACTACCCTTTAACATAAGATGTTTTTTGTCTTTCAAAAGGGGCCTAAAGACATCTTTTCAGCATAAATTAAATAGTTATTATGAGTTACGGTTTGTATATTATGGTTTTTCATTAGGATATTAACTGCTAACTTTTGTATTGTTTTTATTTGTAAGCCACTTTGAACAAAAGCATCTGCTAACTCATAACCATAACATGCACAAAGAGAAAACGGGTAGGTCTCAAAAAATTAGAATATTGTGGAAAAGTTTGTCAATTTCAGTAATTCAATGTAAAACGTTAAACTCATACATTATATAGATTCATTAGACACTAAGTAAAAAAATTCTAGCCATTATGTGTGTTAATTTTGATGACTATGACTTGTAGCTAAAGAAAACACAAAATTAGAATATAACATACAACCATTAAAAAAACAATACAGAAATGTCAGCCTTTTGAAAAATGTTCACATATATGCACTAAATACTTGGTTGGGCCTCCCTTTGCTTGAAATACTGCATCAGTGTGACGAGTCATGGAGGCAATCCACATGTGGCACAGCACATGTGGCACAGCTGAGGTGTTATGGAAGCCCAGGTTGCTTTAAAAGCAGCTTTCAGCTCACCTGCATTGTTGTATCTCGTACCTCTGATCTTCCCTTTGGGGTTCAGGTCAGACGAGTTTCCAGGCCAATCAAGCACAGTGACTCCATGGTCATTAAACCACATATTGGTACTTTTGGCAGTGTGGGCAGGCTCCAATTTCTGAAATTCTGGATATTCAGTTTTTTGTTTTTTCTTAATTTGCAAAAACTTCTACAATTCTGTATTTTTCGGTCATTATGAGGGGTACTGAGTGTAGATTAATGAGAAAAAAAAAATGATGTCTCTAGGCTGCAATGTAACAAAAGGTGAAACATTGAAAGGGGTGTGAATACATTCTGGATGCATTGTAATAATGTATGTGCACTAAATGTAACCTGTCCCAAATGTCTTTTTATATACCTTAAATGTAACGCCACTTGGCCCATGGTGAAACGTTGTTTTGTCTCACTACACAGTGTATATGGTTGAAATGACAATAAAACCCACTTGACTTGACTGTTGTATAAATCTATATAATGTATGAGTTTCAAGTTTTACATTGAATTACTGAATAAACTTTCTAATTTTTTGAGACCTACCTGTATAGAATGCATACGTGAAAATGGTTGTTGTCAGTTTGGCCATACCTTGACTATTTGGGGTCGAGGAATCCTATAAATAGGTGGTAGGGTGCCTGCCATCAGCTGTTCTGCCTCCTCTGTCCAGAAGGCAAAGCGCTGTCCGAAGTGCTGCCCATGCCTTTTCAAAAGTCAGAGTATGGTACTTTTAATATAGCATGATTGTAAAGCAGACCAATGTTTTACTGCTTGAAATGTGTCCTACCTTGCAATTGACAATTCCTCCAGAATCTGGAGACACCTCCATTTCCGAATAGATGGTATGTCAGTCTGTAATACACATGCAATATTGGAGTCTTGCATTGTTTTTTAACATTCTTGGATACATACACTACCAGTCAAAAGTTTGGACACACCCTCTCATTTAATGTTTTTTTTTTTTTTTAAGAAGTCTCTTATGCTCATCAAGGCTGAACTTATTTGATCAAAAATACAGATAAAAACAGTAATACTGCAAAATGTTACTACAATATAAAATAATGGTTTTTATTTGAATATACTTTACAATATAATTTATTCCTGTGATGTAAAGCTGAATTTTCATCAGCTGTTACTCCAGTCTTAAGTGTCACGGGATCCTTCAGAAATCATTCTGATATGCTGATTTATTATTAGAATTATCAGTGTTGGAAACAGTTGTGCTGCCAAATATTTTTTTGGAACCTGTGAGGATTCTTTGATGAATAACAAGTTAAAACAAACAGCATTTATTCAAAATATAAATATTTTCTAATAATGTAAATCTATGCTATCACCTGTTATTCATTTAACACATCCTTGGTGAATAAAAGTATTAACGTTAATTTCTTTCAAAAAAAGAAAGAATAAAAATGTACTGACCCCAAACTTTTGAACAGTAGTGTATATTGTTAGAAAACCTTTCTAGTTTAAATAAATGCTGTTCTTTTTGAACCTTTTATTGATCAAAAAATCCTGAAAACACGTGAATGAGATTAACGACTAATCACATTACTGACGAGATGTGCATGCATATCGCGTCCGTATATCGGCACAGTCCTATTGTTAACTAAAAAAATGCTAATATTATTTCAAATACCCACACTCACTTACCTCTTATAACGAAATTTGCAGCCATTCGTGACACCTTCTTCTTCAAAGCCGCATCAACCAGCCCGTCAACCAAATAGTGACGGGTCGTTCTTGAACGATTCGTTCATTTTGAACGAATCTTTTATGTGATTTGGGAAGAACGAGTCGTCTCGGGGAGTGATTCGTTCAGTCGCGCATGCGCAACATCCTATTAGTTCTGTTAGTTCACCTGTTTGGAGTCGTTCATTCATCTAATGGGACTGTCACGTGACGAACGAACGACTCGAACTAGAGGACTCAAAAGACGAACTAATCAATTCTCTTTCCGGCTCATGCTGCATAGGGTACGCTTATGGGGATGTCACGTGATGAACGAACGACTCGAACTAGAGGACTCAATAGACGAACTAATCAATTCTCTTTCCGGCTCATGCTGCATAGGGTAAGCTTATGGGGATGTCACGTGATGAACGAACGACTCGAACTAGAGGACTCAATAGACAAACTAATCAATTCTCTTTCCGGCTCATGCTGCATAATTTAATTTTATGGGACTGTCACGCGATGAACGAACGAAATAAACCCGAAAACATGTCAGATAAGAGGTGATCAGCATAGCCAAGCACACAGGTAAACAATGAAATAATCTTTTCTGTTTCTTATAGCATTATAGTTTCTTGTTTGTAGTGTGATTAACGTGTGTGGAAGCAGTAGATGTGTTAGGGAAGTAAAAAAGTAACATTTTAATTATATTTTGCTAAAATGAACGGAATGAACGAAATGACTCGAAAAAAGATTCGTTCATTTTGCTGAACGAGACTCAAGAGTCCGAGTCCGTAAAATGATCCGAACTTCCCATCACTACAACCAAATACTGCCTAACGGCAGCGTAAAGGACAGACTTATCTTTTCTTTCTTTTTTGCGCAAGCGTGGAACAGATCGTGCAGTGTAATAAATCGTCGCAAAGAGAATTATCATTTGGGCATGCGCATTTTCGACTAGAAAATCGTGCAGGCATCCCAGATACTGACACTCCCTTCACTAACTACGATGTCACGATGTGACGTATCGATCTGCTGTTGGTCACACGTTTCACGTGACATAAGTTTGCAGGTCAGAGTTCACCAGCCTTAAACTTCGGAGCTCGTGGAACGCCAAACATTTCGCACGTGTTTGCTTTTCTGAATGCAAGTAAATGTAACGAAAAGTGTAGTGGTACCGACTGGGAGAATCTCCTTCTCACCGCACACTACACGATGATTATGAAGAAGAGAAGAAAGACGCCCGACTTAACGTTGCAAACGAGCTATCATGCGATGCGGCTACTGCGATGTGTGTCTACTAGAGCCCAGCAGCTCATGGATTCGTGTTCTCGGGTTTGATGGAAGAAGAAGAGCCAACCGCTACTGTCATGAGGTGAGTGAGAAACTGTAAACAACAACAGCAGCAGCAAAGTAACCTTAGTCGTAATAGTAGTGATAGCAGTAATTTAGGCCTTCAGGTTAAGCCAGGATTTGGTCATACTTTAAATCGGACATATCTTTTACAAAACAATGGCGCTGATATATTTCAAGATATGCCAATGCAAGTTTTTTTTTTCAGTTAAAACAGCCTTAGAGGTGTTTTTTTTTTTTTTTTTTTTTTATTCCTTGTCCGAAGGATAGAGTAGCAAGTAATAATAGAATATTTGTGACAAAAATGAGTTTAAAATAACACAGCAACAAAAATTAAACTTAGAAATTAAGATATGAATCTAAAATTATGTCAGTAATACAATTTATTAGTATTAAATGTCTAAAATAATACATACACAAAGTAATTAGCTAAGATGGGCCCTTAAATAATGCCAATGATGTAATATGAAGTAACTAATAATACAATAACAACATGAAAATGTGATTATAATATTATACAATAAATACAATATGAATTAACACAAAATAATAAAAAAAAACAAAATAGAATATATATGAATATAGAAAGAAACTGGTCAACAACTCAGATTTGGTAGTCTAAGCATTGCAGCTCCCTTTATCACAGAGCTCAGTGGGTGATGGATTGGCCTGTGTAGTCAACTTCTCGTGATATTGCTGTCTTGGATGGTGGTGTATAGAGTTGGGTGGTGAGTGCTTTCCCATCACACCATATCTATGGGAATGACCACAGCGTCAGGTGGTGTGACTCTCTCACTCGCCCAACTCTCACCTGAAGCACTCTTACCATAGCGAGACGCTGCTTTAGATTCTCGCACTGACAGTGAGAGACCAATAGTGAGGCATCGCTCGGTGGGTGACGGATGGTGTCAAAGACAGCTTCTCGCAAGATTGTTGACTACAAAAATTCCTTCAGTTAAAACAGCCTAGATGTGCCTTTTAGTTTTGTCCCTTGTCTATGAAACAGGGGGATGGAGTAGAGTTAAAATAACACTGCAACAACAATAATAAAAAAGAAAAATAATTACAATATGAATTTAAAATATCAATGATAAAATTAATTAATATTAAATGTATAATAAGTAGTTAAGATGATCCATAAAATAATACCAATGACGACATGTAGAGTAGCTAATAATAAAATTGTATATTAATCACTTGAAAATAACTAATGATAATATACAATAAATACAATATAAATGAACACAAAATAATAATTAAAAAAAAAATTTAATATTTCTGAATATAGAAAATAAAAATAAATGCTGGAATTGCAGCTTCCCTTATCACAGAGCTCAGTGGGTGATGGATTGGCCTCTGTAGTCAACTTCTTGTGATATTGCTGTATATAGCGTTGGGTGGTGAGTGCTGTCACATCACACCATATCTATGGGAATGAGCCACGGCGTCAAGTGGTGTGATTCTCTCACTTGCCTAACTCTCACCTGAAGCACTCTTACCATAGCGAGACGCTGCTTTAGATTCTCGCACTGACAGTGAGAGACCAATAGTGAGGCATCGCTCGGTGGGTGACGGATGGTGTCAAAGACAGCTTCTCGCAAGATTGTTGACTGCAAAAATTAATACAAATATATTTGCAAATAAGCAGCGATGTAATAAGCAAATAAGCGATGTGACGACTACCAATCAGGGTGCAGAAGATGATCTATTCATGATTGAATACCACTGAAAAATTACCAAAAAAAGTTGATGAATACTTTTGACAATTTTCAAATAAAAATGCAGTAATATGCAAACAAACAAACCAAAAAATGTAAAGTACAAGGCAATGTTTTAGAGTGAACAAGAAAATAAAAAAAAAAATATTCTTAAAGCACACTTCTCACTTTCAGTAATTTAATTTATATACTAACAATGTCCAACACTAGACATCGCAAGATACACATCTGAAAATAATTATGTGAAATATATCTAGGTCATTATAGCATATTTGATAAATATTTTATGAGGCATATATTTCTAAATTTATTTAATTTCACCCTTTATATAGCAAAATATATTTTAAAGTATATTTCAGGGGCATAAACATACATTTCCTATTTTACAGTAGCCTATATTTAGGCTAAATACAAAAGTAGATGAAAATGATTTAATAATTCCATGTTTTTTTATTTTTTTTTATTTACTGTAATAGTCTTGTTTTTGTAACATTGTAAATTGTTTTTTTTTTATTATTAATCAAATTTTGATGTTACTGAAAAAATGTGTTGTGTATGAATGTGTTTTCTTGGATTTAAATATGTGACCCTGGACCACTAATCCAGTCATAAGGGTCAGTAGTTGTTGTTGTTGTTGTTGTTGTTGTTGTTGTTGTTGTTTTTTGTTTTTTTTTATTGAGATATACAAAGCTGAATAAATACACTTTCTACTGATGTGTGATGTGTTAGGATAGGACAATATTTGGCCAAGACACAACTATTGGAAAATCTGCCATCTGAGGGTGCAAAAAAAAAAAAAAAAAATACTGTGAAAATCTCCTTTAAAGTTGTCCAAATTAAGTTCTTAGCAATACATAATGCTAATCAAAAATTAAGTTTTTATATATTTACAGAAGGAAATGTACAAACTATCTTTATGGAACATGAATTTTAATTAATATCCTAATGATTTTTGGCATAAAAGAAAAAATTGTAATTTTGACCCATATCAGTGGGATCAGTAAGATTTGTACTGTCTTTTTAAAAGAATTCTCTAATGCTCATCAAGGCTGTATTTACTTGATCAAAAATATAGGGAAAAAATGTAATATTGTGAAATAAATATTATTACAGTTTAAAATAATAGTTTTCTATTTTAATATATTTTAAAATATTTTGTTCTAGTGATGCAAAGCTTTCGTAAGCCATTACTCCAGTCTTCAGTGTCACATGATCCTTCAGAAATCATTTTACTATGCTGATTTATTACTTGTATTAACAATGTTGGAAACAGTTGTGCTACCAAAAATTTTTTGGAACCTGTGATGCATTTTTCCAGGATTCTTTGATCAATAAATGGTTACAAATAACAGCATTTATTCAAAATATAAATATTTTCTAACAGTATAAGTTTTGCTATCACTTTATCAATTTAACACATCCTTGGTGTAGTATTAATTTCTTAAAAAAAAAAAAAAAAAAAAAGTAAATTTTACTGACCCCAAACTTTTGAACAGTAGTGTATATTGTTAGAAAACCTTTCTATTTTAAATAAATGCTGTTCTTTTTAACCTTTTATTGATCAAAAAATCCTGGAAAAAGGTATCACAGGTTCCAAGAAAATATTCAGCAGCACATCTGTTTCCAGCACTGATGATAAATAAGTATATTAATGATTTCTGAAGGATCATGTGACAATGAATACTTCTGTAATGATGCTGAAAAAAAGTTTTTTTTTTTTGGTTGGTATTTATCAATTAAGCGCGGCCTTGAAACTTACTTAACAGCATTAGAAACTTATTTAAAATGTATTAAAATCATACTGATCCCAAACTTTTGACCAGCAGTGTATGTATGAGTGTATGTATGTGTATATATATGTATATATATATGTATATGTATATGTATATGTATATGTATATATATATATATATATATATATATATATATATATATATATATATATATATATATATATATATATATATATATATATGGTTTATCAGTTGTTTCCATGCTTTGCCTTTTTGTCTTTGCAGGCCCTCAGAGCTTTCTGATAGGGATGCATGACATAGGATTTTTGCCAGTATCCAATATGCCCATATTTTTCAACTCATTTTGGCCAATAGCCAATGACAATACATGTCCTTTTGTTTGGAAACGACACCAAGTCTCTCCTGTGCGGAAATTATAAGCAAATTATTTTTAATTGTATAATTATTTTATAATGACAGTACAAGGCTGTTGATACTGCCACTGCACATTCTATTACTGTTTACTCTTGTCGTACACCGAACACGTCATTCTGTATGTGTTGTAGTTTGGAGTGAAATTATGAGACAGAGAACCTTTCAGCTTGTGGGAAATTTACTGAACTGATTTATATTTGTGGGTTTGATGGAAGAAGAAGAGTCAACCACTCTTGTCATGAGGTGAGTGAGATACTGTAAACAACAGCAGCAGCAAAAGTAGTCGTAATGGTAGTGGTAGCAGTAATTTAGGCCTTCAGGTTCAGCTAGGATTTGGTCATACCTCAATTAGGACATATCTTTTACAAAACAATGGCGCTGAAATATTTCAAGATATGCCTATGCATGTTTCTTTCTGTTAAAACAGCATAGAAAATATATAATATATATATATATATATATATATATATATATATATATATATATATATATATATATATATATATATATATATATATATATATATATATATATATATATATGCCTTGTCTGTGAATCCGAGCGATAGAGTAGCAAGAATATTCGTGATACAGATTTGTTTAAAATAACACGGCAACAAAAGTAAAACTTAAAAATTAAGATATGAATCTAAAATTATGTCAGTAATACAATTAATTCATATTAAATGTATAATAAAATAAACACACAATAAAATAATTAACTAAGATGGGCCCTTAAATAATACCAATGATATAATATAAAGTAACTAATAACAGAATATTATACAATAAACAGGGTGTGTTTTTGCACCATACTCGATAATGTCATTATGTCTCACAAATTCAGTATTTGCGTTAAACCTGCGCAGATTTGGCTTGCATTAACTTCCCCAAGAAATTAATGAGTAAACATAACTTACGAAAAGTTACAGGCCAAATTGGCTAGTGATCTGACAGTATGGGTAATCAGCCACAGCTGATTTTTTTACCCGCATTTGGCGGGTTGGCGGGTGTTAATTTCAAACCTTGAACGCAAGCGACAATTACCGGGGTTTGAGCAATTAAGGCCTTTATTGCATCCAAGGCCTTTATTGCATCTAAGGTCTAGGTTTACCAGCAATTTTGGGCTGAAATCATGATAAATTTGTCTTGTCATTTTAAAAGTTTATATATTATTTTCAGGTTTCAACTTTCACTGTAATCATAATCTTACAGAACTGTCAATTATGATTAATCTGTATAAATTAAGTGGCTTTGACTAAATGTGATTTGAACTGTTATGGCAGTGATTTAGTATTGTCTTTAATTATAGCATGAATCCAAAACCTTAAACCATGAAAGCACTGTCAATTAATGTGAATGAGCCAATCTGTGGTCTTCTACTGCCATCTAGTGGTTATTATTGCAATTTCATTAAGTTTTTAATTCAAATGTGTTGTTTCTAAGCTTTATAACTTATTACATTGCCATTTTTGCCCTATGTCCATAAAATGTATGCTTGTTTACAATAATATGATGCATGATTTTACTTAGGTTTGTGAAGGTTTGTTTTCTTTTAAGATTTATAGACTTTTAGATACAGTAGATCATGATCATATTATTAAATAGCCCTGTTATAGCTGTCCAAATGCAAATGTTGGATAATTGTTTATCTAGAGCAGGGGTGTCAAACTCAGTTCCTGGAGGGCCGCAGCCCTGCAGAGTTTTGTTCCAACCCTGCTGCAACACACATACTATGCAGTTTTCAATTAAGTCTGAAGGACTTGATTAGTTGGATCAGGTGTGTTTAATTATGGTTGCATCAAAACTCTGCAGGGCTCCGGCCCTCCAGGAATTGAGTTTGACACCCCTGATCTAGAGCATTGGTCTCAAACTCAATTCCTGGAGGGCCGCAGCTCCAGGTCCAACCCTAATCAAACACACCTGATCCAGCTAATCAAGGCTAATCAAGCTCTTCAGGTTAACTAGAAACTTCCAAGCAGGTGTGAGTTGGAGCTGGTTGGAGCTAAACTGTGCAGAGCTGCGGCCCTCCAGGAATTGAGTTTGAGACCACTGATCTAGAGAGTCAAGAGTATTGTACTACAGTGGTTTTTATTGATTTTGAGTGTAAAAAAAAAAAAACTTAGGACTAGTTCACAAAATTAGTATATTTTAAAAAAAGTATATTGAATATTTAAAAAATAGTTTGATTGACATTAGTGGTTCAAGAGGCAAAGTTGTTTAGAATGAGGAGATCTATCATATCATGTGAAGATCTAGTGTTTGTGTGAATATATGAGCATTTTTTTTTAGCAATTTGAGCACATTTACCACATAGTGTGTTTTTGAAGCCTTTTTAACTGTTATAGCGCCATCTATAATCCGATCTCCATGAAACTTTGCATGCTTGTTAAGAGTCATCTGACACATGTTGTCAAGAAGTTTTACAAAGTTTTAAGTTTTTGTTTAGGTTTTATAGGCCTTTGGGTATATGTGGCCATGCCCCTTTTGTAAATGACCCAGTTATAGCCAACCAAAAGAGAAATTTGTCTATAGCAAAAATTAGGGAAAAAAATATATATATACTCGATATACAAAGAATGAGTCATTTATCTTCATTGTTATACACTTATTTTCATACAGTGTTATTTATTTAATATGACATTATAATAATTTATAATTATTGTTTCCCCATGACTCCTAGGACAATTTCGAAACAAACTTTGATATTGTTCGTTTAAAACTGCTGAAAGTTATACCATTTTAAGAAGAGTGATATTTATATTTTATTTCTTTCTTTTTTTTTAGTTGAAACAAATTTTTTTTTATGTGCGTCACTCCATAGCAGTGTTAATTTTGACAGCAAATTTTGATTTAGTCATATTTTAGTCATCTGAATTGTTTTTAGTTTTAGTCGACTAAATATCATATGATTTTAGTCGACTAAATCTACAGTAAATTTAGTCGGCTAAAATTTAATGGGTTTAGTTACAGTGCAATGCATTTATTAAGAATTTCTTTAAAAATTTTCAAACTCATTATATAGGTTTGTTATTAAGGTTTAATCATAATAAACACACAATTTAACTGTGGTGATACACAACATGCCTTAATGTTAAAATTAAATAAAACCACTTCTCATAGAGAACATGGTCTTCTTTTCAACGAAATACCAATGGTTATAGCCTATAACCATTAGTATTTCATTGAAAGAAAAAAAAAAAGACCATGTTAGGCTAATTATGCATTCTTTATAGTAACTTGTTTACCATATTCTTCATTCTTTCGAACAGACATATTTATTTCGATAAATTAATTTAGATGAATCTTTAGGGCTACGTAAGTGATTCAGTCAAGAGCAGTGTGTGGTTTTCTGTCTTTCTATTGTTGCTTAGTTACATCTATCTGTGACTCGGACAATAACTAAATGTGGCCGCTATTCCTTTAAAACCGAAAGCACGAATGCAATGGATGCAATGTACTGATGCACTTTGCCCCTACTGTTTACGTTAATTTAAGACGTAATCGGCTGTGTTTACGTGAATGCTCGTCAAAACGGACAATTCGAGATAACTGTGTGTATTTCTCAGTTCATGCAACGCGAAAGAGTGTGAGATGTGTTTTCTGTGAGTATGCGTCAGTGTCCGCGCTCAGAAAACAAGACCGAATTGAGTTCTCTCTTGCGTCGTCAAATTTATCCATATGTCTGCACTTCTTCCACACATTTTTTTACGTTTTATAAGACGTGCAGCAAGTGTACTTTAGCTTGTGTCCCACCGGTTTGTACGCATCCAAGCTCCTACTATGCAGCAGATTATACTGAAAGAATCTCTTTCCAAATCGTCGCTCCCTAATTTTTTCGTCTCGTTTTTATTCGTTGATTTTTGTCATAGTTTTTGTCATTCAAGAAGAATTTTAGTTCGTCATCGTTTCGTTTTCGTCTGTGAAAAAAATGTCGTTGACGAAGTTTTTGACAAATTATTCGTCAACGAAATTAACACTGCTCCATAGAACATTACGTCACAGACCTGGACCTGACTACTGACAACTATGATGCGGGGCAACAACTCTATAAATGCTGTTATGACTGTAGTGCATTTATTAGCTCAAGGGGAAATATTAATAATTAATCAAAACTCATTATAATTAATTATAATATTTGGATAATTCAATAGAATTATCTTGATAAAACTGAATTTACATTACAATGAATTGACCCGTTCGTCCAGCGAACATTCAGGGTAATTTCACATGTATTCAAAGAAAGGATATTTTCTTGGCCACAGAAAATAACTTTCTTATACACTAGTGCATAGAGCATATAGCTCGAATCGTAAATTGTAAAGGGACATTAATATTTTGCAAGGCAGAATCAGAAACTCATGTAATTTGTGCACAAGAATTTTATTAACTAAGGACTAAACACACAACTAATCTAAACAAACAAACATACAGTCATTCATACAGGGTAAAGGGGACAAGTGAGAAGCCATTAGAGAAACCAGGAGAATGAAACTATGAAAGGAGTCAATTAACCTTTAGTGAAACCATCAGTGCCGTTTTTCAACAGGTCTATATCTTATACTAAACCTCTGTTTAGTTAAGCGTACGATACTTGCGTTGCCTTGGTTGTGTCCGGATGCAGTCTCGTATGAAAGTCTTGATGGTTTCAAGGTTTTGGATTTGCGATCACATTCTTCCGGGTTTGAAGAGTGATGTTCTCCAAAGGTGTCCTGACTCTGTGGTGATTGGGAGTTCCTTCCCAGTGAAGCAAAGAAAGCAAATGGGCTGAGAGAGAAGATCCAGCCAAAATCTGATGATCCTTGGGGAATGGAAAGACAAGGCCGCACAGCCTGGCACAAGCTTAAAAGGTCCAGAAGAGTTCTTAGCTCATCATCTTCTTGGGTTCTGAAAAGAACCTCCGACGGATCATGCTCAAGTCCTCAAGTCCTCCGGGACTTGGCAACCAGAAGATGAGACACGTGTGAAGAGGGTGAAAGCACCAAAAACTAAGATGAACTGAAGACTGAGAGTGAAGAGCGAAGTAAGAAGAGTGGCTGGTGTGAGTCCTTTATCTTCTAGAGTAGTCACACCTCTAGAAGTTCAGAGAGCCAATGGTGTCTTGTATCTTTGGAGGGAAAGTTAATGGTCTTTGTCCAGATCCATAGTATTTTGCATATGTAATTCGATTGGGTGTTGATGCAAATACTACTAAGGGTTCTTAGAACACTAATATATTGCACAGGTATCAACAAATAATATCCAGCATCTTTTAGACCATCAAAATACGAATTCAAAGATACCAAACACGGCATGTATGTTTTTATACTAGACTAGTAATCTATCATAGCACATGCATAAAACAGTTATACAATACCCAAAACTACATGCAGGAATGGTCATAATATACACAGTGATCCGTGATTATTTGTGTGTTCGTCACAGAAAGGTTTGTCTAAGAATTAACCCAATAAGTCACTTTCAGTGGAAGAATATGTTTGCTTTAGGGAGATTCAGGATGGGGGAAGAGCATACATTCTTTTGGGTCGTAAAGTTTATCTGGTCTGCCAGAAGTGTCCTGGTTGCCATGGTAACCGGGCCCATCTAAGACATTGCGGCACCCTGTGTTGGTTTGAGGGGAAGTCTGTGCTTACTTGTTAATTCAGTAAACAACTGATTTAGGTAAATCTAATGAACCATTGTCTGATTGGCCCATATGTTACATGACCTACAATTTTAGATACTAGTGCAAAAAATGACCCTGTTTGTTTTTTCCTTCATAATAGGCTATCACATATCACAGGATATCACACGGGCAACAAAAGCAATATGACATGAGTGCTGATTTTGTAGGCTACTGATCACACATGTAAATAGTCCCTTTACAGTTCTGAATGCTGTATCTTACCTTTATGAGCAAAAATGTTGCCGTAAAATGTTTTCAATGCAAGTGATCGCGCTGGCGCCGCCATGTCCTGTAAAGCATGCTTCAGCTTCCACTCTCCGCACAAACGATTGGATATGCCTCTAATAGCGCATATTTATATAGGTTAGTGTAGAGGCTAAGCCTAACACTTGAAGCCCCTGAGGAGTTACTTCTAGAGCACCTTATTGACGCGCTTGGTCTTTGACACTGGTTTATGAGTCCTTTGAAATCACCCTGACGTCTTTTCTCTGTTGTTTATATTTATTGTATGCTCACCATAGTAGACTCCAATCATCCATATGGTTTGTACAAACGTGAATGCGGCCACCCAATGTGGCTTACACTTCAGCGAAAATATTAAACAAAGTAAACAAAACGAACCAATTCAAAGTGATTCAAAACGCAGTCCCAGAGCGGATCAAAGCGACTAACAGCGATTCACGGAGCGGTCAAAAAGCTGTGTGTTCCCCTTCCCTCGAGCAACACCTAACACCTGAACTTTCGTTCCCACTTAAATGCGCGTGCCACCTAGCGGATGTATAGACAATTCATGAACATGTATGTAGATGGCTCCTACACCCTGGCCCCTAATTGACATGGCATACAGACATGACAATTGACACAACATTACAGTTAAAGGAGCCATAAAGAAACATAATAATAAGCACATACACACATTACACGCATTATTCTTTGTGAGGACAGTTAATTTAAGAACCTATGCTAACTTATTAACCTGGCTCATGCAGTAAGCACAGTTTTGTTACAGGTATTTCAATAATGTTGCTCTTTGTCTGGAGACGCACAGAGCGCACAAGCCCCCTCTTGTCATGGAATGCCTCCAAGACTCTTGCGAGTGGCCGTAATCCACGTGGTGCAGTGGCATCCATAACTACCACAGTATCTCCTGGTTTGAGATTGTTTTGCCATTCGTTCCATTTCTGCCTCTGTTGCAGTAGTGGCAGGTATTCACGGATCCACCGCTTCCTAAAGAGATGAGAAATGTATTGGACTTGCCTCCATCTTCTTCTGACATACAAATCATGTTGTTCAAATACACCTGGTGGCAATCATGGTTTTCCTTTCATGAGCAGGACATGGTTCGGAGTCAGGGGTTCAAGGTTGTTTGGATGATCGGACAACTTGGTGATGGGACGGTCATTTAAAATGGCTTCTACTTCACATATGACTGTATGGAATCCATCGTCATCCATTTTTTGCTGTTGAAGGACCAAACTGAGAATTCTCCTCACCATGCGAATTATCCACTCCCATACACCACCATAATGTGACCCTGCAGGGGGATTGAAGCTCCATTTAATGCCCCTTTGATGTAACATTCCTCCAATCCTTGCCTGATTCAGGGAAGAGAGTGCCTCTCTTAGCTCTCTCTGTGCTCCTATAAAATTAGTACCATTGTCAGACTGAATGTGAACAACTTGACCTCTTCTGCAAATGAACCGGCGTAATGCATTGATGCATGCGTCTGTATCCAATGAGTTGGCTACTTCTAAGTGGACCGCTCTACTGGCTAGACAGGTGAATATCACACCATAATGCTTGGCTGTGCCTTGTCCTTTCTTCACCTCTATCGGTCCAAAGTAGTCGACCCCTGTGTTAGTGGATAGTCCGGAAGAACCCTTTCCTTAGGCAAATCTGCCATCTTTTGCATTCTCATTCAACCATTATGTCTTCTACAGAAACCACATTCAGAAATGATTTTCCTCACGGCGGAATTCGCACCTGTGACCCAGTACATCCTTCTCAGCGTAGACTGAGTATGATTTCGACCACTATGGCCAAGCTGTTGATGGATATTTCGCAAAAGAAGAGTGGCTACATGTTGGTCTTTAGACAAGATCAGAGGATGTTTGGCTTCCTCTGGTAGTGAACCTCTGGTTAATCGTCGTCCAACTCTTAGGAGCCCGTCATCTAAACATGGATCCAGCTTGTAAAACGTGCTCTGCCGACTCACTGTGTTCTTTCCAGCTGACAAGATAGCAATCTCCTCACCAAATCTTTGCCGCTGACCGTATTGAATTATAGAAAGTTCGGCCTCGCACAAATCCACAATAGGTAAGACTTGTCTTTCAAGAACTGTAGCAGTGTGCATGCTTGCACTAAGAGCCTCAGACTCTTTCCTTTTGTGACTCATGTCTCGAAGGATCCTCTTCAATTTCAGGAACCAAGCTACTGATACTTTCAATCTGTTCCAGTCTGAGAAGTAAGCAATCAGACAACTGGTGCCATCACATGAGTTCTTCACACTAACTGCATTCACCACAGCTTCCTTCTTGACTTCCAGGTCATCGGCTTTGATCACAGTGTCACAGTGTCAGCTGGGCAATCCTCTTCTGGCTTCTGCAGGAAACTTGGACCCTTTATCCACCTGTTGTGATCGATGAAGTCTCAGACTTTTAGACCTCTAGATGCATCATCTGCTGGATTGTCTTTGGAACTGATGTGCCGCCATTGTGAAGTAGTTGTTGCTTCTCTAATTGTTGTAACTCTGTTTGCCACAAAGGTATAAAAATGCCTGTCCTCATTCTTTATGTACTTCAGCACAGAAGTGCTATCCCTCCAAAAAACTGACGTGTCTAATGGAATCTGCAGTTCCGCCTTCAACATCATGTCCACACGAACGGCAAGAACTGCAGCGGTCAGCTCTAAGCGAGGAAAGGTGACAGCCTTTAAAGGCTTTCCAACTGTTCTAGCCATCGTGTCCAACAATGCACCAGTTTCATCCCAACCAAATTTCTTTCTGCACAGTTCTTGCAGCATGATTTTGGCAGGTAGCAGGACTGGTGCAAGAAATCCAGGTGGATCATACACTGAGCTGGTTATGGATAACATTCGACGTCTGGTGCAGGACCTTTGGGGAACTTCCAACTTGAACATGAAGGTGTCATCCGAAACACAACTGCAAGCCAAGGGCTCTCACCGGGAAGTTCATCCTGATCCATGTCAAGTTCCTTCAGACTTTTAGCTCAATGTTCCTCAGGCAGAGCTTGCAGTACACAGCGGCTGTTGCTGCTCCATTTTGTCAATGTAAATGCTCCTCTCAGACAAAGAGTGGTTAGATGTTTGACCATTGCCACAGTTTCCTCTTCAGATTCCAAGCTCTTCAGGCAGTCATCCACATAAAAGTTTTCTTTAATGGTTTGAATGACCTCTACTGGAAAGTCAGCCTGGTTGTCATCAGCTGTCTTTCTCAGAGCGAAGATGGCACAGCTAGGAGATGAGACCGCACCGAACAGATGGACAGTCATTCTGAACTCTGACACATCCCTGGTGAGATCTCCCTCAGGCCACCACAAAAACCGCAAAAAGTCTCCATCCTCTTCCGGAACCTTGACCTGATGGTACATCGCTTGAACATCTCCCATGATTGCCACGGGCTCTTGCCTAAACCTCAAGAGGACTCCAAGCAATGTACTATTGAGGTTAGGACCTTGTAGGAGCTGCTGGTTCAGTGATGTTCCCTTAAATGGTACAGTACAGTCAAACACCACTCACAGAGTTTTCTTCCTGGGGTGATGCACCCCGTGATGAGGGATATACCACACCCTGCCATACCATGACTTAGCTGCTGGGTTGGTAAAAGGTAAAGGTAAAAAGGTGTTCATTTTTCAGGAACCTTCTTTTCAGGCTTGTTACCCTTTGCTTTGCAACAGATAAATTTTTGGGTATAGACACATCTTTCTTAAAGGGTAATTTTAGCTGATAATGGTTGTCTTTGAGTTGCAGACCCTTCCACAATCTCCATGAACTTACTGTCTTCTCTTGACAACGCTCTTCTGTATCTCTTTCGCTAAAATCGTGGTTAATTAACATTTTCTCCAGCTTGCAAACTGAAATATTGACCATGGCTGACATACACTGAGAATTAGGATTGGAGTCATCTCCATGCAAAAGGCCATTTATGATCTACTCTAACACTGTTCTTATAGCGTAGGGGCCGTTCCCGTGGCTATTAATGATCTCCCAAGGTTCCAGTAACCTGGGTGCGTTGCTTCCAATCAACAGGTCAACGTTAGCCTCTATTCTGGGAATTTCCAAGTTTGTCAAGTATGGCCACTTTGCCAAGTCCTCAGCAGTCACCATATTGTCAGCACTTACAGGCATCTTCCTTTGTGTGAGGGTTTGTGGGAGTTCAAAGAAGACATCACCATTAATGCCAGATACTTCCAAACCTGAAACAGCATATGCTGGCACCACTCTTTCTTGCCCATGGTGCACAAAAGGAACTGGGTTTGTTTCCCAGTAAGACAAAGCCTTTGCATAAGCTGCTCTGAACAGAAAGTGGCAGAACTGCCAGGATCTAAGAAGGCATATGTCTGTATTACTTGGTCACCTTTAACAGACTTAACCTGAACTGGCAGGATGGACCACATACATTGATCCCTTCCGGCCCCTGTATGTCCACAAGTCTCACTAGATGATGCAGACAAATTTGGCTCCTTGTCAAGTTCGGTGGAGGTGCTGGCTGAAACATTAAGAGGCTCGATGTGTGTGTCACTCTTGTCAATGTGAAGTGCAGTCGGATGCCTTTGACTGCGTATTTTACAGACCAAACGTTTCTCACAGTTTCTACTCCTGTGCCCAGCACACATGTAGCCAAAACAAAGCTCCTTCTCCTTTAAAAGGTTTATCTTGTCTCTGTGTTTCTTGCATTTAAACCATTGACAGTTTTCCAATGAGTGACTTTGAGCACAGCATGCACAGGTCATCTTCACTATGGAGGCACACTTGGTTAAAGTAGTCCTCGGGCCTCTAGCACACTCGGCCTCCACAGGTGCAACAGTAGTAGCAAAGCTCTTTCCTTTAGTTCTTTCAGGATATGACCGTGGCCTGTTAACAACCCTTGTTGCAGATGGTGGGTCACTAATGTTGACATACAGAATATCTGATAAGATCTGAACATATCTTTCGATGACGTCAACCAGGTCTTTGAACAGGGGGGCTCTGTTCTCTGTTGTTTCTAGTATATCATGGGCAACAGTCCTTCATTGCTCTCTGAGCTTATATGGCAATTTGGAGACAACTGCCCTTATGTTACCTGGCATATCCAGCTCATGCATATACTGAAGTTCCTCCATATCGTTGCAACAACCTCACAAAACAAGAGAATAGGTTTGCAAGGCATTAACGTCCTCATGCTTTATTGGAGCCAACGAAAAAGCCTTTTCAATGTATGCCATAGCCATCTTTAGCAATTTACTGCCGAAGTGTTCCTGCACCAGCTGCTTTGCTTTAATGTAGCCCAACTCAGGTGTCACATATAAACAGCTGCGAACAAGCTCCCTTGGCTGCCCCCTAGTGAACTGTTCCAGATAATACAGGCATTCACTTTTGCTGGCCTTTTCTTTCACTCGTTGTTCGAATGCTCTCATAAATGAGATGTACTGAAGGGGATCTCCATCAAACAAAGGAATGTTCCATGCAGGCAGTGGTGATAAACGCTGTTGATGAACAAATGATGCTGCTTCATTCTGCCTTTGCACCATAGGAAAGAGATCTCCAATTTGCTTTTGAGTTGTCATTGGAGCATTACCGTGAAGTGATTGCTGCGCCATTTCAATGCCATGATGATAATTTTGCCTGTTAGAACCAGCCCATTCAGTTGGTTTAGTTGTGGGCTGTTGACTAGCCTTTTGATGTAGCAAACCAGTGGAGGTTGGGTGGTTTTCTGATGCGTACCACTCCTGTGTTGACTGTGATTTATTCTGAGGTGCACCTCATACTTTATCTTGATAGGACCGTTCATTGACAGGAAGCGAGGTGGGAGAAAGAGAGAGACAGAGACAGGAAGGATCTGGACGGTCTGCGAACCGCGAACACTTTATGTCAGCACACTATCCACAAGGATATCGCCACTGACTGGTTGTAATGTTTGATAGCAGTCGTCTGAAAGTCACATTTCCACTGTTTGTAGAACAGCTTCATTTAATTTCATGATTTTGATTTCTAACGCTGAACAGTGATTTCATTCACCTCATGAATTCATAATCTCATGACTATTTTAATACTGTCTAAACATCCTGTAAATTTATTAAATCACCTCTAGGTCACAATGTAGCAGCTACTACAACCATAAAATGTGAGCATATCAGCTCAGTCTTATCCTCAATACACGGCTGCCTATTACATTACGTATGCATTTGACTGTTTGCTGTTGGCCGAGTGGATGAGACTTGAACTTTTAACTTATTACATGCTTGAATAAAATCCTGAAGTCCTGAATCCTCTGTTATAGTTTTTCAACATGTTTTTGAAAGTAAAAAGTTTACATAAATGTGTGGTATTTCAGATTCGCTGGACCTGGAGAATGATCTTTTATTAAAGAGTCAAGACTGATGGTCTTCTGATTTTTAATAACATCAGTCCACAGATCGTGATGAGAATCAACAACTGGCTGATGATCTAAATGTATTTCACGCCCCTCACCTGCTCAGGCGTGCATTTCCCAAAAGCATTGTTAGCTAACTATGGTCGTTAGTTCTGTTTCACTCTAATGGTAACGACGGAACTTACGACCATAGTTGCTTTCGGGAAACGCACCCCCTGATCTGCACTTCACACATACACCCATCTCCCTCTCTCTCCCACCATCCAACCTGCACTTAAGGTCTGTGTAGAGGACACAAACCAGGTCTTCAGAAAAAAGACGACTAGGAAAGCTTCAGGCCCAAGTTTCACCTGCCTATTTAAAAGTCTTTGCTGACCAACTGGTCCCCATCTTTACACAGATAATTTCTGAAGCATTCCGGCCCCCAAAAAACCCAAAATCACTGGACTTATGATTACAGACCTGTTGGTCTACATTTGTGGTCAAAAAGTAATTTGAGGGAATGATCCTGGCCTACCTGAGGGACATCGCTAGACCATTGGACCACACTACATTCTGCAACAGATCTGGGAATTATGCAAGGACTTCATTTGTGGACTTCAGTTCGGCCTTCAATACCATCATGGCTGATCTTCCCTCAGCCAAACTGTCATTCAGATGTCTGGGTACTATCATTCTTTAGGACTTGAAGTGGGACAATTACATCGACTCCATTGTAAAAAAGGCCCAGCAAAGATTGTATTTCTTTCACCAGCTGAGTTCAACTTGCCACAGGAGCTGCTCACCCAGTTCTTTGAGGTGCACATGCTTCAGAGTTGATCAGAAACACTGGATCAACCCTGAGTTGACAATTATATTGATAATTTATATTGAGCTTTGTGAGCCCACTGAACCTGATTTAATCCATGTTGGATTTGTTTGGTTTTGTTAACTCTAAACCTACTCTGAAACTCTGAGTTTGGTCAGTTAGCTTCAGGCCACAGGGGTAGGCAAGTTGGATCCTAGATAGCTGCTGTCCTCCAGTGTTTAGCTCCAACCCAGATAAAACCTTAGGTAAAGACTTAGGGTGAATTCCAAACAGAAGTGAGCATCCCTAAGCCCTACTCCCTTTCGAAGGGCAGAGCCAAATGGAATGGCAAAGGGAATGACTGACCAAATGTTACCTTGACAATTTACTGGATCTGTCTGCTGCATTTGACACAGTCAACCACCAGATCCTCCTGTCCACCCTCATGAAGATGGGCATCTCAGGAACCGCACTCCAATGGTTCAAGTCTTACCTCTCAGGTAGGTCCTTCAAGGTGGCTTGGAGGAGTGAAGTTTCTGAGTCACAACTTCTTGCTACTGGAGTTCCTCAAGGCTCAGTGCTTGGACCACTGCTCTTCTCCATCTACATGTCATCGTTAGGTTCTGTCATTCGGAAGCATGCTTTTTCCTATCACTGCTATGCTGGTGACACGCAACTCTACTTCTCCTTCCATCCACATGACCCCACGGTTCCTGCTCGCATCGCAGCTTGTCTGACTGACATCTCTGGCTGGATGAAAGAACACCATCTTCAGCTCAATCTTGCTAAGACTGAACTGATTGTGATCTCAGCCAACCCCGCGCTTCATCACAACTTCTCTATACAGCTAAATTCATCAACCATAACTTCCTCTAGGACAGCCAGGAATCTTGGAGTTGTGATGGACAACCAGTTAACCTTCACAGACCATATTGCTGCTACAGCTCGATCCTGCAGATTTGCCTTGTACAACATTAGGAAGATCAGATCCTTCCTATCAGAGCAGGCTACACAACTTCTTGTCCTCTCCAGACTGGACTATTGTAATGCACTCTTGGCAGGCCTTCCTGCATGCACTTCCAAGCCTTTGCAGATGATTCAGAATGCAGCAGCAAGAGTGGTCTTTAATGAGCCGAAGAAAGCCCATGTCACACCTCTCTTCATCAGACTGCACTGGCTGCCAGTAGCTGCTCGCATCAAATTCAAGGTACTGGTGCTTGCCTACAAGACAAACTGGTATTGCACCAGAATACCTAAACTGTCTAATCCAACCTTATGTCCCCTCCAGAAGCTTGCGTTCTGCAAATGAACGACGCCTTGTGGTGCCATCCCAAAGAGGCTCAAAATCACTTTCACGTACCTTTTTGTGGACTGTTCCCAGCTGGTGGAATGACCTACCCATCTCAATTCGATCAGCTGAGTCATTGGCCATCTTCAAAAAACGTCTGAAAACCCAAATGGAATTTGCCCTTAGTAATCTGGAAGACATTGATTAGCTTGTTCAGGTGTGGTTGATTAGGGTTGGAGCTAAACTCTGCAGGATTTCAGCTCTCTAAGACCAAACTTGCCTACCCTTAATTTAGACCAGAGAAGAACTCGTCCCTCAGCTGAGTCCGGTTTCTGTTATCTGATGAAGTTTGGGTTCTTTGCCATTGTCATTTTTGGCTTGATTAGTTGGGGTCTGAAAGACACTTAATATCCAGTAATACTATCAATTAGCTGCTTTATATCTGAATCTGAAGTACTTTGATAATTGATTAATTGTAACATTAACACTATTACAGTGAAAGTATTTTTACACCTTCAGTTTTTTTTCTTTGCAAATTTATTAAAAATTAAACCTAAATAGTTCCATTGCATAAGAAATTTAGCTCAGGAGCATTCATATTGCTTGTAGTGACAAGTGACAAGACGTGTGGCCAAGTATGGTGACCCATACCCATCCAAGTGCACACACAGTAGTGAACACACACATCGTGAACATACACCCGGAGCAGTGGGCAGCCATATTGCTATCGCTGCGGCGCCCGGGGAGCAGTTTGGGGGTTCAGTGCCTTGCTCAAGGGCCTCACCTCAGTTGTGGTATTGAGGGTAGAGAGAGCACTGATTAATCACTCACCCCACCAACAATCCCTGCCGGACCTGGGACTCGAACCTGCAACCTTTCAGTTACAAGCCCAACTCCCTAACCATTAGGCCACAGCTGCCCCCGTGTAGATGTTGTAGATGTTATAGATGTTACTACTTTTCGAGTGAAGTTAACCTGTGGCAAATTCATTTGAATGGGTATGATTTGGAAAGGCACACACATGTAAATAAAAGATCTAACAGCTGAAAATGCATATCAGAGCAAAAACCAAGACCTGAGGTAAAAAAAAAAAAAAAAAAAAAAACTGCCTGTAGAGCTCAGAGACAGGATTGCGCCAAGCCATACATCTGGGGAAGAGTTAAAAAAAATCTTACGCATTGAAGGTTTACAGAAGCATGTGGTTGCAGTTACCCTCAAGTTTGAGCCAATGATGACTCCTGGCCAAACTGAGCAATTAATGGAGAAGGGCCTTGGCTAGAGTGGTGACCAAGAACCTGATGGTCACTGTAGTTGAGCTCCATGATTACATATGCAGATGGGAGAAACTCACAGAAGGAAAAAAACATTACTGCAACACTCCACCGATCTGGGCTTTATGGTGTGGCAAGACTCAATCTTCTCTTCAGTGAAGACATATAAAAACACACCTAAATGACCCCCAGACTGTGAGCAAGAAGGTTCTGTGGTCTGATGAACCTCAATTCCAGGCATCATGTTTGAAGCAAACAAGGCACTGCTCATCACCTGCAGAGTACCATCCCAAAAATAAAGTGTGCTGGTAGCAACTTCATGCTGTGGGGCTGTTTTTCAGTTGCAGGGACTGAGGGACTCATCAGAGTAGAAGAAAAGCTCAGTGCACCAAAATATTGAGATAGCCTTAATGGAAACTCAGGCCAGAGCATTAGAACCTCAGACTGGGCAGAAGGTTCACCTTCTGACAGGGCAATGACCCTAAGCACACAGCAAGAGTGGCTTATAGACAACTCTGTGAATGTCCTTGAGTGGCCCAGCCAGAGCCTGGGCTTGAATCCAATCAAACATTTCTGGAGAAACCTGAGAGTGTGCATTTGCCCCCATCCAACCTGACAGAGCTGACAGAACTGCTGAGAGGTGAAGAGATGAGGAGAATAATGACAGATATTTTGACAGAGATTTTTATTTTTAATAAATTGGCAAAAATTTCAAGCAAACTTCAGATCAAACATAAGATCTTTAGATTTCCCATTTGAATCGAGACAATCATTTTGCCTTAAAACAAGACGGTACATGTCCTGAATAATAAATAAATAAAAAACAAGAAATAAATATGGCATCTGTTGTGAGAATGAAGGCTGCAGAAGAGTTCAGATCTCGTGATGCTCTCATCATCATGTCTGATCTTCACTGAAGCTGAAACCTGATGCCGAAAGTTCAGAGGTCCATACGGTCAGAACTTCAGTGGATCACATCATTCATACAGTGCGGAACAATTCAGAAAGGAAATGCTAAGATGAGAGCTGGTCAGTAGAAGCGTTTCCGTCTGCTTTCGCTCCAGTGTCCGTATAGCACGAGTCCCACCACCACCAGCAGAAACACACCAAGCATGGAGAAGAGCACACTGAAGAAAATGGCGATGCTGCTCATGCCCTCCACATCTGCATATGCTGAGACAGACACACAAACATAAATTACTTTTCTGCACATGTCAGCATGTATTCGCTCATCATCAGCACATACTCACGTCTCAGCAGCTCCATGTTGTCCACGCTGGGTATCAGCACCTTCTGCTCCTCTTCGTCCTCCTGTTTGCTGCGTAGGATGGTCAGCTGGTAGAGCTTCATGGAGATCAGGTCGTGGTTATCTGACACACACAAGGATCATGAGATCATGAGGATTATGTGTGTGCCATTCACACATATTCTAACTAATAAATACATGGTAAACACCAGCTTTAGAAAATATCAAACGCAGTTTTGGGGAAGGATATTTTAAAAGTAATGCATTACAATATTGAGTTACTCCCTAAAAACTAATTACGTTACTTTTTATGGAAAGTAATGAATTACGTTACCTTTGCATTACTTTTAAATTTGAACAGTGTTTGCTTGTTTGTTTTTAATACAAAAAGTTATATTTTTGGCAAATGTAAAAGCCCTTTCACACCAAAAACCTCAGGCTGAAGGAAAAATAAATTCATGTCTGTAAAGTAGACTTCAGAAGAACAAAGGACACTCTTCAGCAATTAAAAAAGAAAAACAAATGTTAGTTTTATTTTAAGCAATTGTTGTTTTTGAGTAATTTTGTTGCACTGGATCATTAAAGGTCAGAATCAAAGACACTGGTTTATAAAATGGATTAAATCCATAAAAGATATTGCTATTGATATTGATTTGTATTACTTAACATATTTAATTGGCAGGTTCGCATCAAATTCTGAGTTGCATTTCACTGTTTTTATTCATTTTGAGGAATACTGAATCAGTTTTTTTGTGAGTAAGATAAATTATTGCATGTTCACATTTATTCTTGAACTGAAGAGAGAACTTTCAAATCAATAACTGAGGGAAAAAAAGTTTTTTCTTGTAAATTCAAAAGTAATACATTACTAGCTACTTGCAAAGGTAATCTGATTACATAACTTGCGTTACTTGTAAGGCATTACCCCCAACACTGGTCAAACCATTATATTACCATTATACAAATGGTATTAAGATGTTTTATTTCCATATTTTTATTTACATCATCTCTCTTAAAATACCTTATAATGTTACTCAGAGTTCTCAGCAGCTGTCATCTGAAATAATGTTTCTTTTCATCTATTCACTAATAAAAAATAAATATTTTTATTAGTAAATGCACAAAAAAAAAACAATTACACTGCAGTGACAGTTTGGCTTAGCTAGCTCCACACTTGAGAGCAGCTTTATAGCAGAAAATAAAGTTGTAGCTCTAACTGAAAGTGACACTGACTTTAACACAGGCTATTGCATAAGGTGTTGTATAAATAAACGTGGTGTGACTGGAGTGCCTATTGAAGGTTGTGTAAACATTGACATTGCTATGATCAGATGTTTTCTTAACTACTGCTTTCTTAATGTCTTGTTTGTTGTGTTTATTTTGTTATTGAGAAGAAAGCGCACATCATATATTAACATATTCATCTAAATGTCACTCTCAGTAGTGCCAGGATGTTTGGTAACAGTAAACCGCTGCTTCAGTATGTAGAACGGCCATCACGACCCTACTCCCTTCATAAAAATATTGTCTGTGTCTTATTTACTATTAAGCTTTTTAAAACTAAACATGCTTAAACCTGCGTACACTACCATTTTAAAACATGTTTCTATCTATTTCCAAAAAATATTTTTATTAAAATAAAGACAAATTTAATCAGCCTATTGTACTTAGGTTTGTATGTGAACTCGAAATCAACCCCAAATTTGCTTTAAAAGGCATCACAGAGCTCCTAACTGAAGATCACATGATCACAAACGGAAATCACTTCCGTGAAGTGACCATGACATGTTCCCTTCGCTTATGGACTTCCTGAAGGGCACTTTGTGAAGGGATTCAGTTGCTCACTTTCGTTTGGAACGTCCCTAAAAATGGCATCCCCTTCCCAAAGTGCCCTTAAAGGGTGCAAAAAAGCAGTTTGGAATTCGCTCAGTGTCTGCTCTGAATGTCTGACTGTTAGCAGGCTCAAAGTCTGGTTACTTTTCTGAAGTGAGAGGGCATCGATGACGTATGCAGCTGACAAATGCAACCTCCGGAGGGTGCAACTTTCAAAATGAAAAAGCCATAGGGTGCATCTCAAAGAAAAGGATGCGTCCTTTTGAGGATCGTTCCTACAAGTCTAGAGTCCTTCTTGGCATTAAACGCTAGAATGAGATGTAAGTGCACATGGCTATGGTTGTGTTAACTGACTTTCTATTAAAACACTACAGTGCCCCACTGGTCAAATGATATTATTGCAGGCCCTTACATTACAGCATGTGAGATCAAATGACTATTTAACAACAAAACTATTTGCTGTTGACTTATGGTTTAGGTGGCACTTGTCACCTGACAGATCTCCAGTGATAGCCGAGACACCAAAGTAGAAGCCCTGTGGCAGATGCACGCCAGGAACATCCAGACAGTCTCTCCACTCATGCTTCCCGTCGATATCCAGCATAATCTGCACCAAACACACACACACACACACACACGTCAGCGTGACGTCAGGAAGGTCAGTCTGCATCTGTGGCAGGCATCCCTCACCGTGAGTCTGCGCCGGACGTATCTGATGAACAGGAAGCTGTCATGCTTCAGGTTGCGCACCATGGCGCTACAGCCGCCCAGTTCTGTGGGCTGCCCGTCCCGCTCATGATCGTAGCTGATGGTTCCGTTGCCCACCATGGCCAACACGTATGGGAATATCCTCTGATGATAAGCAGAAGAGACGACATCAGAATGAACACAACATGTGATCCACAACTAGTCAACACTGACCCTCTGATGGACTTGACTCAGTAGAGCTAGTGAGTGGCTGTTACCTGTGTGCGAGGCGTGTATCTCTTCCTCTGGGCCTAAAAACAGACACACAAACACATTAAACACACGCAGCTCACGCTCACACACGAAACAGACATGTCAAAGCATACGTGTGTCAGCAGCAGTTCAGCAGAGTCTGACTACACTAGAGAAGTGTAATCATGTGAATGTGACTATGTGCTCTTGAATCAATTTCGAAATACAAACACGTTGTGAGTCCCATCATGAACTGTATAAAGATACTTTGCTGCATTAATGTGAAAGATGATGCACAATGTAATGTCAGAAGAAACTGTTTCAAATGTTAAAGACAGCCGGAATCCATAGAAGAACTGAGGAAACGTCTTCAGGGAACTCGAACAACCAACCAACTACTGTCAAACTACTGTGAAAAGTTTTAAATTGTAAACAGTGATGGTGTTTTGAAAGAAGATGATGTCTTAAGCTGTATGTTCATAACTGTATGACCCTCTTTGAAACACAAGCTATTTTGAGAACTCTTTCAGTGTTTTTGTTAAGTCAAGGGGCTCCATTGTTTGGCTCCCAACAATCTTCAAAATATATATATATATATATATATATTTTTTTTTTTGGCTGAATGTTCCTTTTTAAATCAAACCAATATTTGTTGAATCCACAAGCAGTAGCTTTCAAAGATAAAGTTGTTCACAGATTTCAGATAGTTTGCAGGTTGGTTGTTTCCAATTATCATGGAAAAATCTTCTGTGGACTTGTTTTCTGTCTTTTCATGTAAGAGATGGACTGAATATTGGTCAGATCTCTATGTGGACTGTATCAGGCTCATTCATACATTGAAGAATTATAGTTAATGACTAAATGAATCTTTGAAAAAGTAAACTGATATTTCTTTTTGGAACACAACAGGAAACAACACAAACCACTGTCATCACAACATGTGGGTTATACTTTATTTTAAGTTGTACTGAGTAATATTAATTAACTACATGTCCTTACTATTTGGTTAGGATTAGGGTTTGGTTTAGGGTTACTTGCATGTAATTATGCATAATTAAGTGTTATTATAATAGTAAGTACATGTAACGTGTAACAAGGACATCTTAAAATAAAGTGTTATCCAGATGTGTTTGTGAAGTAAAAAACAAATTCTCAGTCCTGTACACAGATAGCCTACATATTGTCATACTGTCATTAATTGTGTTGGCAGCGTTTGAATTCTGTACCTCCAGGAGTTTCTCCTCATTGGGGTAAGTGTCCACAAACACACCAAGTCCTGTAAAGAAATCCCTGTTTCCAAACACTGGACCTGCAGACAGGTGAGGGACGATCTACAGTTATTACCAAACAAACTCAGATCAGATCAGTCTTGATTTGATAAAACAAGTGTCTGCTGCTCTGACCTTTCTGCATGCGCTCTTTGGTGTACCAGATGGCCACACCGTCACCGTTCAGATTCTTCTTCCCTCGACCGTGAATCTTAAAATGAACCTGTAGTTCCCAGTCCCTCAAATGACATGGCTAAACACACACACACAGCGTTTAGTCATAGTATTGCTGGTTGTCAGGTCAGCTTAAACAACAGACTTTTCCTTTGGTTAATGGTTGGGGGTTGGTTAGAGTTATAATTATATTTGTTTAATAAGAATGTCACTACAAAGACACTAGTCTTACAGTTGAGGTCAAAAGTTTACACCTCACTTTCAGAATCTGCAAAATGTTAATTATTTTAACCAAAATAAGGGGGATCATACAAAATGCATGTTATTGTTTATTTAGTACTGACCTGAATAAGATATTGCACATAAAATATGTTTAATTAATCCACAAGAGTTAACATCCTCTTGATTCTTATTACTGTGCTCTTAGCTGTGTTGTTGTTGTTTTGTTTGTTTAGTGATAATTGTTCATGAGTCCCTTGTTTGTCCTAAACAGTTGAACTGCCCGCTGTTCTTCAGAAAAATCCTTCAGGTCCCACAAATTCTTTTGTGGTTTTTCAGTTTTCCAGCATTTTTGTGTATTTGAACCCTTTCCAACAATGACTATGTTTTTGAGATCCATCTTTTTACACTGAGGACAACTGAGAGACTCATATGCAACTATTCAGATAGAAACTATGTTCAGAAAACATGCATTAAGAGAAAACCTTTGAACAGAATGATTTGTACATTTGTACATTTTTCTTATTTTGCCTAAATATCATATTTTTTCATTTAGTGCTGCCCTTCAGAGGCTACAGAAGATGATCACATGTTGACAAGACAAAATAAGTTAAATTTACTCTGATCTTCAAATTCAAAAGTTTACATGCCCAGCTGGATTAGTTCAAAGGGCTCTAAAGGATTCCAGCCAATGAAGAATGGTCTTATCTAGCCAAACAATCGGTTATTTTCAAAAGAAATAGTCTGTGTAATCCGGGTCAATACAGTTAGGGTATGTCAAAAAACTCCCATCTTTAACTTCAAAATCAGACTACGCATGCACATCGCAGAGATGAGACATGATGAGCATTTGAGGTTAAAAAGTATATAAATTGTCCATTTGTTTCCAAAATGATCTATTATTTCGCTAGATAAGACCATTTTTCATCGGCTGGGATCATTTAGAGCCATTTAAAGCTGCATTTATACAGCATTTTGGAAGTTCAAACTTGGGAGCACCATACATATCCATTATATGGAGAAATCCTAAAATGTCCTCAAAAAACATAATTTCTTTACGACTGAAGACAGAAAGACATGAACATCTTGGATGACAAGGGGGTGAGTACATTATCTGTAAATTTTTATTTTGAAAGTGAACTAATCCTTAACTTTTCCTTCTCGAGCATTAGTGAGCATTTGAATCTTCTGCAATAGTTGCATGAGAGTCCCTCAATTGTCCTCAGTGTCGAAAGATGGATCTCAAAATCATACAGTCATTGTTGAAAAGTCTTGGAAACCAAAGAATTTGTGGGACCTGAAGTATTTTTCTGAAGAACAGCAGGCAGTTTAACTGTTCAGGACAAACAAGGGACTCATGAATATATGTATCATTAATTAAAAAAAAAAAAAAAAACTGTACTATGGATCATTCAGGCAAGAACGCAGTGTTAAGAATCAAAGGATGTAAATGTTTGAATGGGGTTATTTTTTATAAATTCAACTATTATTTTCTCTTGTGAACTATATATAAACATCTTTTATGTGAAATATGTTATTCAGGTCAATACTAAATAAACAATAACTTGCATTTAGTATGTTGCGCCTCATTTTGGTAAAATAATTACCATTTTACAGATTCTGAAAGGGGGACTAAAACTGTAAACTTTTGACTATAACTGTAGTGTGAAGTTAAGCACAATAGTAAGCACAACAGTAAGTGATGATGACTCACTATTCGGCTCCATATGGCTCCCTGTTTGCTCTGCTGGTCTGGAGTGAGACGCACGTAATCGGTGGTGACCAGAGCGTCTCCCATCAGCTCCCAGTGAGACGAACCTGACACCCCGATACCTGAAACACACACACACACACACACACACACACACACACATCATAAACACTGACATGTTTGTTTGACTATATTGCAGAGGACTTTGCTTAGACTTCCACTGCTTTTATGTCAAGGTTAATGATATTTTCTATGCTTTAACCCAACCCCTATTCTGAAACTTATCCATCACAGAAACATGGGCATTTTATTATATATATATAAAAAAGAGAGTACATTTGGTCCTCACAATTATAGTTAAACAAGTTTCCACATTTTATGGGTTCATTCCATTGGTTGTAATGGTACTGGATGTAATGTACTGTACAAAATGTACTGCACACAAAACTTCCTGCATTTTTACATAAAAAAAAAAAAAAATTAATTATATGTAGTTTACAAGCTGTTTTCCTCATAGGGACCAAAATGTCCCCACAATTAGATTTAAGAAAGGAAATATGACTGTTTGTAACATAAGTTTTAAAAAGAGGTTAATTCTCTTTAAAATTTCCATCAGCGTTCCATGGTTTCAAATCAGATCCAGATGGTCAGTTTTCACCCAGATGGTGCATCTTACCCCCAGGCTCGGGTCAATTTATCCCTAACCTGGGGTAAATTGAGCTACATGATCACTTTAAAAAGAACCTATATTTTTAGAACCCTTTGTTATAGATACATTCTGATCATTTAAAATGATAGGAAACATCCATACAATTACATTGTACTTCTGCCTCATTTTCCACCTAAAAATACACACACTTACGCACTAACACACACATTCTTGCATATGCGATTTATAGGGACTCTACATGGGCGTAATGTTTTTTTTTTTTTACTGTACAAACTCTATTTTCTATCCCCTTACCCAAACCCTACACCTAAACCTACCCCTTATAAGGCTATACAGAAAACTACCGACAATTTTTGAATTTCAAAAAAAAAAAAAAAATTAAAACACTGTTTAGTATGTTTTTTAGCCTTTTGGTTTATGGGGGACACAGTACGGTTCCTCATAAACCATGTTTGCGTTGTAGTACACATGTTATACACATCTGTGTCCTAATATACCATAGGCTACCAGAACATTCACACTCATAACTAGCTGCGCACACCACAATCTAATGCATAAGCCAATGACATTAAACACACACAAACTGCTTTCATTCCTGTGTCAGACTGATAATGTATATCATATACGCATAATTATTATGATGATGGAAGCTAAATGAAAGAGTCGCAAGAATGGTAAATTTGTAATGCATTTGTGTCTCTTACCCTGGTATGGCTTAGACAGTGAATACTCTCTCTTTAAAAACTCTTCCATTTCATGACCGTCATCACATAATCCAAGACTGAAAGCTGCAAATAAAATCAACGATGATCCAGAAAACATGATTTAATTCAAAGCTTTTCAAACGCGACCACTGAATACACGCTCTCGGCCATCGAATCCCACTATAGGCCAATGCTGCCACCCGATTGGCTGCTGCTCTTGCACGGCGCGCATCTACTGGTTCTCTCACCTGTCAATAAAACCTCAGCCCTCCCACACATCAACAAACGGGACCAGAGATTTGTGATCATAAAAGATGTGCCATTTGCTAGTGATTACTTACTCTCCACATTTAATAGTCATTATAGACCGCGGAATTTGCTCTTTTTATTATTATTATTATTTTTACATAATTGTTTTATTTTATATGCACGTCTCATACTCGAGAGAATGCACACAAGAAATCTACAATCTAGTAATTCATTACTAATGTATTATTATCATATTATTATTATTATTATTATTATTATTATTATTATCATCGAGTCGTCTCACTTCCGGAGTATATTATGTAAGAACTGATTTAGGGACTATGGTAAAACGACACTGATAAAAAACACGAGGAAACGGACACCGACCCCCCAGCACCAAACGTTCAGGTCATATTGTCAGTTATCTTAACAGAACTGAAAAGGAAAACGGTTGTCAAACTTCACACGATTTTAGGAGCTGTCATTGAAACGGACATATTATCAGGTGGCTGGTGATTGTTATTTGATTAATATAATATCAGTAGAATGTGGAGATTTTACACTCTCACTCATCATTCTGGATTTAAACCCCTATGTGGTTAACAGAAATAGTAAATCAACTTTTGAGTGCCAAAGTTAACTGAAGCACGAACATCAGATGAGGTAAAAAACTGTGAGATGAAGTTTGTCAGAAAGTGTGATTTGTAGACGCTCCCTTAGCTCAGCTGCAGTATGGCGCGTTTGACTGCATGTGAATATCAGAACTCAACATACAACATATGATCTGATCAGAGATCTGTATCAGATACCAAACACAAACACACGGGTCAGAATGGAGCACACGCCCGAGAAACACAGCAAAGAAGTGGATATTTATCGGGACACATGGGTGAGATTTCTAGGTGAGTCAAAGACATGTTTGTGACCTCCAGGAGTTAACGTAGTTACCTGTGAGTTTGTCTGATTTGGTCTCGTGTTTTTGATGTAAGCTCTTCAGGGTTTAAATTGAACAGTTGTGACAGTATTGTTTACTAGCCCTATTACAGCTTATCCATGGCAATAATACAGTTAAATTAAACTGAAGTGTTGATGTCCTCTGGGCTTTAGGGTGACATTCACACAGATGAACAGTCTTACACACACCCGCCTAGTTTACTACTCTTGTAGGGATTCTCCATAGGCGTAATGTTTTTCTACTGTACTAAACCTAGCCCTCACTGAAAACTTTCTGCATTTTTACATTCTCAAAAAACTTATTCTGTATGATTTATAAGCTTGTTTACCCATGGGGACCTCAATTTAGGTCCCCACAGTGATACAAGTCCCCATGAGTTGGTGTGTGTTCAGGTTTAAGTCTCCACCAGAATATAAAAACTAGGTCATATTTAATCACACTCACTCACTCACACACACACTGAAGACTCTAATCAGTTGAATTGTTTATGAGGGACAGAACCAACTCTCGTATAATGAATACTTTTTTTTGTTTCTGTAATTTCTCTGGATTTGTCAAATTTGTAAAATTTTGTTGTAGTTTAGTGTACTAAGTAAAACTACCCAAACCAACCAGCATAAAGAAAACTTACTTTATATATGTATACATTCATATATATATATATATATATATATATATATATATATAAATAACCCTGATCAAACACACCTGAAACGACTAAATAGGACCTGAAGGGGCACTTGATAATTACAGACAGTTGTGTTTGACCAATGTTGGAACTAAAAACTGCAGGAAGGTAGATCTCCAAGAACAGGGTTGAGCACCCCTGTGCTGGATGAAACTAAAGCTACCATCTGGTTTGGACTTCAGTCTCAGTAAAGTGTTTAAATGACATTTTAAAAGACACATTATAGCTCTAGTCTGATTAAATCTTTTACAGTTTTTTTTACAACTGCTATGACACATTTCTCAATAGTTAGCTCACTTTTTCTAAACTCTTCCCACAGTTCCCTTAACCAACTTTCAGTCTGATGCAGCAGTTAATTTCACATTCAAAATGCACTAAAAACACTTTATAATCGCAAATCAACTCATCCTTCATAACACTATTGAAGATTTTCACCCAAAAAATACTCTTTATCACTCATGACACAGTGACCTAAAAACACTAACGACAGGTAGAATTACACAATGATTTCTTATGCAAAATATCTTTATGAAATGAGAATGACCCTTTGTACTGTTCAGACTGAATGCAGTAAATGTTTCACATGTTTTCATTATAGCACGATTCCTCAGTTACTCCTTTTGTAAAAATGATAATGACATTGAAAGACTAACACGGTGTTGGTGTTCAGTTACACTACCAGTCAAAAGTTTTTTTTTTTTTTTTTTTAAAGTCTCTTTACAGCAAAAACAGTACAATTTGGAATTATTTTTACTATTTAAAATAACTGTTCTATTTGTATATATACTCTAAAATGTAATTTATTCCTGTAATTTCAAAGCTAAATTTTTAGCATCATTACTCCAGTCAATCCTTCAGAAATCATTCTAATATTCTGATTTTCTTCTCAAAAACAGTTATTATTATTATTATTATTATTATTATTATTATATTGAAGGGTTTTTTGATGACTAGGAAGTTCAGAAGAACAGCATTTTCTGAATTAAAAATCGTTTGTAACATTATAAATGTCTTTATCATCACTTTTGATCAATGTAAAGCACCCTTGATAAGTAAAAGTATTAATTTGTATAATTTCTTTCCCCAAAAAAAGTGTATAATGTTACATCAAGATCTTTGGATCTTTCTATTCATCAAAGAATCCTGGAGAAAAAAAAAAAAAAAAAGAATTCAACTGTTTTAAATATTGATAAATAATACTATTTTTTAAACAGCAAATCAGCATATTAGAAGGATTTCTGAAGGATGTGACACTAAAGACTGGAGTAATGATGCTGAAAATTTAGTTTTGATCACAGAAAGAAATTTCATCTTAAAATATATATTTAGATAGAAAACAGTTTTTTTTAAATCTTAAAAATGTTTCACAATTTTACAGTTTTTGCTTAACTTTAGATCAAATGAATGCAGGCTTGGTGAGCAGAAGAGACTTCTTTAAAAAAACATTAAAATCTTACTATTCAAAAACTTTTGACTGGGTGTGCATATCAAATAGTTTTGATAGAATTTCATGTTTTAAATTTGGAATATATATCTCAATATGGTATTACCATAGAAATGTAGCAAATTGCTCTGTTATTCAGTCTGTATATTGTTTTGAACAGTTTTGCAAAGAGCATACAGTGTATCACAGAAGTGAGCACACCCCTCACATTTTTGTAAGTATTTTATTATATCTTTTCATGTGGCAACACTGAAGAAATTACACTTTGGTACAATGTAAAGTAGTGAGTGTACAGCTTGTATAACAGTGTAAATTTGCTGTCCCCTCAAAGTAACAACAACACACAGCCATTAATGTCTAAACTGCTGGCCACAAAAGTGAGTACACCCCTAAGTGAAAATGTCCAAATTGGGCCCAAAATATCAATATTTTGTGTGGCCACCATTATTTTCCAGCACTGCCTTAACCCTCTTTGGCATGGAGTTTACCAGAGCTTCACAGGTTGCCACTGGAGTCCTCTTCCACTCCTCCATGACGACATCACAAAGCTGGTGGATGTTAGCAACCTTGTGCTCCTCCACCTTCTATTTGAGGATGCCCCACAGATGCTCAATAGGATTTAGGTCTGCAGACATGCTTAGCCAGTCCATCATCTTTACCCTTAGCTTCTTTAGCAAGGCAGTGGTCATCTTGGAGGTGTTTTTGGGGTCGTTATCATGTTGGAATACTGCCCTCGGCCCAGTCTGCGGCCAGTACATGTTGGCATTCATGGTTCCCTCAATGAACTGTAGCTCCCCAGTGCCGGCAGCACTCATGCAGCCCCAGACCATGACACTCCCACCACCATGCTTGACTGTAGGCAAGATACACTTGTGTTTGTACTCCTCACCTGGTTGTCATCACACACGCTTGATACCATCTGAACCAAATAAGTTAATCTTGGTCTCATCAGACCACAGGACATGGTTCCTGTAATCCATGTGCTTAGTCTGCTTGTCTTCAGTAAACTGTTTGTGGGCTTTCTTGTGCATCATCTTTAGAAGAGGCTTTCTTCTGGGATGACAGCCTTGCAGACCAATTTGATGCAGTGTGCGGCGTATAGTCTGAGCACGGACAGGCTGACCCCCCACCCCATCAACCTCTGCAGCAATGCTGGCAGCACTCATATGTCTATTTCCCAAACACAACCTCTTGGTATGATGCTGAGCATGTGAACTCAACTTCTTTGGTCGACCATGGCAAGGCCTGCTCTGAGTGGAACCTGTCCTGTTAAACCGCTATATGGTCTTGGTCACTATGCTGCAGCTCAGTTTCAGGGTCTTGGCAGTCTTCTTATAGCCTATGCCATCTTTATGTAAAGCAGCAATTCTGTTTTTTTTCAGATCCTCAGAGAGTTCTTTGCCATGAGGTGCCATGTTGAACTTCCAGTGACCAGTATGAGAGAGTGAGAGCAGTAACTCCAAATTTAACACACCTACTCCCCATTTACACCTGAGACCTCGTAACACTAACAAGTCACATGACACCGGGCTGTGTGTTGTGTTTTTTTAGGGGACAGCAAATTTACACTGTTATACAAGCTGTACACCAGGGGTGTCCAACAGGTTTCCTGGAGATCTACCTTCCTGCAGAGCTCCAACTCTGATCAAACACAACTAAACCAACTAATTAGGATCTGAAGGCGCACTTGATAATTACAGACAGGTGTGTTTGATCAGGGTTGGAACTGAACTCTGCAGGAAGGTAGATCTCCAGGAACGAGGTTGGGCTCCCCTGCTGTACACTCACTACTTTACATTGTAGCGAAGTGTTACTTCTTCAGTGTTGTCACATTAAAAGAAATATTAAACTATTTACAAAAATGTGAGGGTTGTATTAATTTCTGTGAGATACTGTATAATCATGTACAAATTGTCTTCTAGGTTAGTAGGTGTAGTCACTGACTGTGTCCAAAGCGATGATAAACAGCTCTGTGTGATTGATAAGAGGTTTTGATGAACACCACTAATGCAAGCGTGTGTCTGACATATGCATCCGCAGGTTACGCTAACGAGGTGGGTGAGGCGTTTCGCGCATTGGTGCCAGTCAGCGCGGTTTGGGCCAGTTATGCTGTGGCCACTGCATATGTGTCTGCTGATGCACTGGACAAAGGCAGGAAAGCAGCAGCGGTGAGTCTGAATCTGATCAGCCTGGATCTGATTGCCACCATCTTCTCATCTACTCTTACTGAGGATTTGACTGGTTTGTGTCTGCAGGCTCACACTGAAGATCATGGAAAGACAGTGCGGGTGGCCGTCGCTGTGGTCGACACATTTGTCTGGCAGGCTTTGGCTTCAGTGGCCATTCCTGGATTCACCATCAACCGCGTTTGTGCCGCGTCACTTTTTCTGCTGGGAAAAACCACACGATGGCCACTTCCTGTTCGCAAGTGGACCACGACCGCCATCGGGCTCTCCACCATCCCCTTCATCATCACACCCATCGACAGGTGAAAGAGTGTATGTGAGTTTGTGTGAGTGTGAGTGATTGTCCCAGCGTTTTGATGTTAGTCTGTTTGTTTTTCATCAGGTCGGTAGATTTCCTGTTGGACTCCAGCCTGCGGAAACTTTACGATGAGGGAGAAAAGCGTGAATGAGCCTTGTGACGACACTAACCTCCAACCCCTCCAGCCAGCAAGAGCATCTCTGACTTTAAAGTTATTTCTGCCATTTTAGATGAACTGTGCCTCTTAAGGACCTTTATTTGCATGCGTCTCACTTGATAATGGTTTTAATCTGTGTGGTTGTTTGTTTTCAGATGTTTACTTGAGCTCTTTTGTCACATTATTGCATGATTTTATTGAAGCTCTTTAAAGTCACTATGTTTGGTGAATGGTTGAAGAATCCAGTACTGTATGTTTCCAAACTGTGCAAATGATAAACTAGTGAAGGTTATGTTTCTGAATACTATAATATTTTTATTTCTGATGATTTGTCATTAATGTTTAATTTCATGGTAAAGGGATCAGGTGAATTTCTCATGAAGCCATAAAGTCTATGCAAGTTTAGTTCTGAATGTTTTGCAGAAGCATAAAAAGTGGCATTAAACTATTTTTTTTAATCAGCAATCTGCTTATTTCTCAATCCGATTCAGAAAGGTGTTTCTTTCATAATACCAGAAGCGTTTCTAGTTTCTTTCAGTTTTTTATGTTGTTGTTTATGTTTTAGAAACATGGCTCAAAGCTGAGGAGGAAGTTTACTTTTAACAGTTTTGTTGGTAGATTTTTCATATTTCAATGCATTTCTGTCACTTATGAATCTATAAGATAATCTGAAACAAAAGCCTTTTGGAGATTTTATTTTTTTTATTTATTTTTTTAATCAATTCTTGTGTAATTATGATAGGGAGATGTAAAAAAAAAATCACAATAATTTAAAATAATGTAAAATAATTTTGTTAAACCTTGGGTATATAAATTTAAGCAATTATGAGCCAAATGCAATGAGAAGGAGAACCAAAAATGTCCATCCTGTTAGGGACAAATAAACAACCATTTGAAAGATTTATGAATTAAATGCATGGACATCTTTAAAAACTTGCATTCATTTGTCCTCTTGAGGTATTAGTAAGTAAATTTATTAATTCATTTCAGAATCCCGCAGTTCTCTGTAACTCCTCTGAGTCTCAGCAGAATGAGGTATTCTTTGAGAGACATACAACTAAATACAATACTAATTTTGTTTGAACTTGGTTGTGGTAGAAACACCATGTAAAACATACCATATGTAAAATGTTATAAAGTTTAAATTAGGGGTGCTCAGCCCTGTTCCTGGAGATCTACCTTCCTGCAGAATTCAGCTCCAACCCTGATCAGACAACTCAATCGACTAATTAGGATCTGAAGGAGAACTTGATAATTATAGACAGGTGTGTTTGATCAGGGTTGGAACTAAACTCTGCAGGAAGGTAGAACTCCAGGAACCCTGGGTTTAAATACACTACTTATTTAACTTAAACATCAGCACTATGTACACTATATGTGTCCACCCTCTTAGGCTTTTCTGACACTAGAGTGGACAGTCTGAACTAAAATTACCTATTACACTAAATCTGAGCAAATAATGCTAAATAAATAAATTTAAAAATAAGAATTTCTATTTACTTTTTCCATATTCCCCTTAACATGGTGGACATGTTGAAGTTGACATCAAACATCCACATCAAACTGGAAAGCTAAAAATAAGTAAAAACAGACGATTAACAAAACAGAGGCTTTCATTCACCTTTTGCTTCCAAGGAAATTACATGATGTAATGGTGATTTATTTGAATATAACTGTGGACAATCTAAAAACCTTTATTATTATTATTTTTTTTTTTTATTGCAATACTTGGAAAATTCAGTTGCAATAGAAATTATTTAACCCCCTTGACCTGCAAGACATTTTGATGCAGAGAACACAATTTTGTGAAAACAATTCAACCAAGGCATTAGTACACTATTAGAGAAAGTTAATTAATATACATTTGAGTAATTCTGAGAACGTAAGTTGATGAATAAGGGGAAGAAAAAAAAAAATAATTGGCTCTAAATGTTCATGTTCAAAATTATTCAACCCCCAAAAGTCAAATTTAGTGAAGAATATTTTATTTATTAAAACCACCAATAAACGCTGCTTGGAAGTGCTTAGAAGATTCCGTCACCTCTCTGCTGCAAACTGCTGGTCCATCCTTTGTCTGAAAAAGCTTTCAGATCACTGATTGTCTTTGGTTTTCACTTTGTCACTGCTTTCTTTAAATTCAACCAAATATTTTCAATGAGAAATAAATCTGGAGACTGAACAGCCCACTCAAGAACATTCTATGACTGATCTCTGAACCAAGCTTAAGTTTGGTTATATACTTGATGATTGTGAAGTCCTTTGATCCTTAGCTTCAATATTTGCACCAAAGGCATCACAAATCTTGCCAAAATGGCCTGATACTTTAAAGAACTCATGTCCTTCATTCAGTCATGATTCCCACTTCCTGCAGCAGTAAAACACCCCCATAACAGGACTGGCCCACCTCCAAGTTTGATGATGGAGATGGTGTTCTTCTGCTCAGAAGCTTTGCCTTTTTTGCACCAGATATACCTCTGGTCCATAGGTACAAAAAAATTGCAGTATGATCACATCACTCTATAAAACGTTCTTCCAGATCTAACCAAATAAATTTTAGCATGTTCAAGTCAGCCTTTTTGTTCTTCTTGGTCAAGAGTGGTTTTCCGCAAGATGGATTAACATGAAGGCCATACTTGTCTAGTGTTCTTCTTACGCACTGCACTGAAATGTTTTTCCTCCTTTAAGTATTTGCCTGTACATTGTAGGCTTTTCCTCAGTTGTTCTGATCAAACATTTTATGATATTGTGTTTTTTTGTTCAACATCCTCAAAGGTTTTCTGGTACAAGTTACACATTTTAAACTTACGAATAAAGGCTGACAGATATGCCTCCAGGAACATTTAATGTCTTGGAAATTATCATACAGCCTTAGACTTTTTAAAGTAGTGAAATTATTTCTTCTCTATAGCTTTTGTGAGAGCTCAACTCTGTTGACTTTGCCATATTTGCTACTCAAACTTCAGCACATGCATGGGTTATTAACTGTATGTGTGTAACAGCTCCAGGTAATTCTGTTTTCTAAAGGTTTAATTGTGTTTTTTTTGTGTGTGTGTGTTATTAAAATATTCTAGAATGTAAAAGCATTACATTGTATATTGAAACAATCCCTTTTAATATGCCATAATCTGTTATAGATGCAATTTTCCTGGAAAATAAGAAAATATCCTGCATCTTCAGAAAAACTTGTATTTGTAAATAACATCAGTCTCTAGGGGGTTGAATAATTAGAGAAACCTATTACTGGTGTACCAAACAAGTTGAAAAAATAAAAAAATAAAAATACAGACACATGCCTGCAAATATATAAGAATAATAGTGATATTTGGTTTAAAATGCAGTTTATAATAAATAAATAAATAAATAAATAAATAAACACACACACATACATACATATATGCATAAGTTTAAAATGTGTTATTTATATCATAATCTGGGGACACAAAAGGCACCGAATCCCAGGAATCGACCAGTTGATTGGCCCTCCAGGCCCGAGTCTGGTGACCGCTGCCATAAACCCTGGTGTTTGTACTCAGTTGTTGTAATTTACACCTGTGAGGGAGCGGCTGGTTACTGAGTTTAGCTGAAGCTGGTTAACCTGATTACAGCTACCGCCACTAAGACAGGAGAGACGCTGCAGTTTCTGTTTGGCTAAAGATGATTTCAGGACGGCTGTTGTTGATGTTTGTAGCCGCTGCAATGGCGCAGAACGGTACGTTTCTCATCTCATTTTGTGTTTGTTGTGTGTTCGTTAACTGGAGCGGTTTGTGTTCAGATTTATCTGTAGACTGTGGTGGCGATGATTCGGTTACTGTCCGGTGGAGACCTGGACTGGATTCGTTTCAGAAGCTGGATCTGTCCAGAGCTCTGCTGGGAAACTGTCCGCCAAGCTTCGCGGTGTCCGACGACACGTTGGTCTTCTACGTGTTACTGCGAGACTGCGGCTTTTTCAAACAGGTACATGTGATTCAGAGATTCAATCCGACTAATCGTCTCGCTGATTTTCCCAAGAAGTCCACCGTTTTTTTTTTTTTTAAGTTAAGCAGTGTGACAGAACATATGTAAAGGAAAAGAGCCAGGGATTCAAAGATTCAAAATATACAATAACAAATCAAGAAAGAAAGAAAAAAATGAATACTAAAATAAATAAATTAAATAAATAAATGAGAAAAAAAGATAAATAAAATAAATAGGCTACTTTTCCCTCAAAACATAAATCAATTATCAAATACAAATTACAAAAACACTAAAAAGAGCACACATTGAAAGTTTTAAGTGCCTTTTTGTTGATAAAGATTTAATATGTTTTAGAAAATAAGAAAAGTGGGGGGTAACTTTCATTACCTTGCATTTGTGGCTAAAGAGAAAGTAAACATTTCCATACTGCTTCTCAAAAGTGAAAATTCCAAACAAAAGATCCTTAAAGAGAAGTTCAAAGTCTTTGTGTATGAAGTTTAAACTGGCAAATGTTTTGCCAAAGTTTCTTGTATGAACACAATGGCAAAAAAGATGCAAGACAGTTTCTGGTTGTGAGTCTTTTCCACCGGTCTGGCAGGTGACGGCGGAAAGAGTGACGTACTCCAACATGCTGATCTATGACCGACGACCGGAGCTGCCTTTCATTTCCCAATCGGTCCAGTGCGTCTATGACTTGTAGGTGATCAGACCTCAGTCTACACTGAATTCATGATGGAGAGCTGAGTTTCATTCAGTTTTTGAACTGGTTTTGCACAGAGCTGTAAGCAAGGCAACAGCATTCAGCTCTGTGGAAGAAGATAAAAATGAAGAACCAGTGACCTTCAGTTTGGAACTCATGAACAGTTAGTGTTAAACTCAAGTTTACATCACTCCTCATCATCTTCAGCACTCACTCCCAGTAAGAGCAGCATGCATGTGCTGCTGATCTGAGTATATCATGTGCAGGATGATGTTGTGTTTGTGATGACTCCCCTAATAATGGTCTGCAGGTGAATTTAGTGCTCCAGCTCCGTCTCTGAGGTTCTGGCTAGGTTCTGTTATTCCCATTCGAGCCGTGGTGGAGTCACGGAGCTACAGGCCGCTGCGGATTTACATGAAGAGCTGTGAGGCGGCCACAGATGCCGACATCAGCCGCGCCGCACAGGTGCATCCCATTATCATCAACAGCGGGTAACCACGAATGGCTTTCTATACCCTTTGATAACATCCTTCACCTCATTTGGTAACCTCTCTTCTATCACCAAATCTTGCATTCAGTCTTTTGTTCAGCTTGTTTTATTTCACTTAGCACTGGTTCTGGCCTGGGTTTCTTTTTGGATCTAATTGATGGTAGGTCTGGAGCTTATGCACCTCAAGACTATTTATCTAAAAAAAAAAAAAAAAACTTTGAAATCCACAAGGTCGGATCAATGAGGCCTACAAAAATGTTCCAAAAAATAATTTAAAGCACTGGAATAAATTGTCTTTTGGAGTTCAGTGTGCAGACATTCTTTTGCTTTTCCGTTCATGTTTGTTATTTCCTGCTCCTAAAACCTAATCATGGGTTTTGGGTGTGCACAATGATTTTTTGATCAATTAAAGAGCAGGTCATTTGGGATATGGAAAAAGATCTCTGTTGCAGTTTGCAACTTGGCTATCCTTCAGTGTAAACAGTCTGCAAAGTTGTTAATCAAAAAAGTGCATGATAAATAAAGATTGTCTCTCAAAAGAATAAAAAAAACTCGGAGCCTAGTGCAGCTTTAGGTTTCCAGGTAAACCACAATATTACTGTCCTACTGAAATGGTTCTGATAATTTACTGTGAACCCCCTATTTACTAGGAATGTGTTGATTTAATGTAGACTGTTGTTCCCAATTACTTCATTTAGTAGACATATATTTTGGTTTACAAGCTGTATTGTTTCATCAGTTCGTCACATTAGCACTCAGCTGACATATCCACCATTACTGTTGTGTGAAGTGTCTACGATTAAGCAGCTAAGCTTTAGCTGTGGGCACGATTCGCTTGCATAAATTTTAAACAATTTTTACAGAGCAGAGTAGGCTTATGGTAGGGAAGGGGTTTGCTCAGAACTGCTTCAAACAAGACGTTTCTAAATCACTGACAAATGACTCTTGTATATTCTGAGAAAAATAAATTTTCTGGCCTTAGATCCATTTAAACCTGCTGTAGTGGACTCAATATTAGGACAATTAAAAAAAAAAAAAACATGACCTGCTCTGAATTGAATCTAAAATTTAGCAATAACCTAAAAGAGATTTAGAAGCAATTTTTCTTTCAACTTTTATTTGGGAAGTTGTTATACCTTGTGTGGGCAAAGTCAGTAGGTTTCCTTCTCTGTTATTCAGAATGACTAAACATAAAAGGAAAAAAAAGTTTCCATCATGTGCGTTTAATGATGCTTGTGTGTCATTTGTAGGTGTCTGATGGAAAGTAAATCAGGAAACTCCAGCTTTCTGCCGAGGCGGCATCCTGCTGAAATACGCCTCTATTTCCGAGCCTTCAAGTTTGCTCTTGGACAGAATGTGAGGGCGGCACTTTCAGTGCTTGCGTTGTAAGGTTAAGTGTTTTGTCTTTCTCAGTTGGTTAGTGTTTGTGTGGCAGATTTTCCTGCACTGTGATCTGGAAGCGTGGGACGTCCAGCGCATGGACAGGAAGGCATGTCACTACATGCAGCAGCAGCACAGGTCAAACCAATTTCTGTTTCAAACTAATTATGAATGAGTTCATGTAAACCCAGAGGAGCTTGTTCTGCTGTGGAATATGTTGTGATGCATGTTTTGTGGTAGGTGGGAGCTCCTGGATGATCCGTCCCAGAGTTACACATGTTCCTGCTGCGATTCCACCTGCTTCGGGGGAATAGACTCCACGAAAGGTACGTGTTCTGCCATCAAACGCATCTCATGTCTATCTCGACAAGCCCATTAATGGCCTGGTTTTCTCCACTAGGTGTGTCAGCGTGTAAAGTTCTAGGGCCGTTTGTGATTGAGGATGAATCTCAGAGCATCACGTCTCTGGACACACAGTCTAACTCTGAACGTGGTTTGTGCTCTTCAACAGGATGTTTATTAAAGGCTATTCGACTATGAGTTTGTGATGCGTTTATGTTCTGGATTGTGTAGGTCTGACTGATGCGCTAGTGTGGCTGCTGGTGATTTCAGTGGCAGCAGGGCTGGTGACCGTCATGGGTATTTTGGCTGTGAGCTACTACCTGTGTTTCTGGAGAGGAGGACGCTTGGGCTACAGGCCCAGCAGAGATCTGCTTATCAAATACTGATGATGAGCTTTAATAAATGTTTTGAAGTGGTTGCGGTGTGTTTTTCTCATGCTTTTGTCAGTGCTGGTGTTTAGTACACTAGGGGGCGCTGGAGCACCAGCGTTTATCAGTGGATGACCTCCTCTATCCTTTCTGTGAGTCTTGGAAAAAGTGGATTTAGGATTTAAATAATTTAATAATATTTTGCTTGCTGCTTTCTATCTATCTATCTAGATGAATGGATTTTTATATATATAATATAAAAATATATATAAATATAAAAATATATATATATATATATATATATATAAATAAAAAAATATATATATAAAAATATATATATTTATTTATTTATTTATATATATATATATATATATATATATATATATATAATATTTTAGCTGTTGCTAAAAATATACCCATGCTACTTAAGACTGATTTTGTGGTCCAGGGTCACATATAAGAAAAGTAGTATACTGGGTTTAATTTTTTTTTTTTTTTTTTTTTAATTCAAGCTTATATCTTAACATATTTTTGATGCCTCATTTTGACTAATTTCCTGAGATCCGTGGATCAGAACCACTAATCTAAACGATTCAACATGAGTATGAGATATTAAGGTATTATAAACATGTATGGAATGAGAAAATTATGAATGGCTGTAAAGTGCAAACAAAACTGACTTAATAAACAGACCTCTTATGTAAAATAATGAAGCTGTGCAGGTCATAAGGTGTTATAATCTGAAAGGAGAGTCTTGATGGCATTCGGTGTCTGGTGTCTGAGCTCTGGATTCGGGTTTTTACGTCACAGCGTCTCACGCTGCTCTCATCCGTGAGTGTTTCTTCTCTTCTTGGCCCCAGGGCTGAATTTCCCACTCATTACAATAATTAGAAATCTGCTGCAATTGGCGGGTTGGAGAAGCGCAGAGGCGCTGTGAGAGTAATGTTTTAATTTGTCTGAGCTAACGCCGGCCCCCGATCACATCTACAAACACTCATTATGTGGAGCCTCCAGCAATATTAGGGCACATTAGGAGGCCCAAGGAGACAAAGGGCTGATGAATTGAATTAATCTGTAGAAGCTGGTGATGGAGGCTTTGTTTTAGTGCGGTAAGGAGAATGGCCTCCTGTTCATCCGTCACTTACATGGGTCTTTGATTCCGACAGGAGTTGCCCTTGTCTCTACATGCTTAGAAAAGCTGAATGAGAAAGTGCTAACTGGTTCTTTTGAATATTCAAAGGATAAAAACATTTATTACCCTTCATGTCAACAAATTGTTGAAAGCAAACATCATGACTGAATTTGATAGTTTATTGTAGCATATAAACTTTAAAAAAAGTCTCAACTTAGCTTTACTGTACAATAATCAAGGTTAAAAAAGGGCAATGGTTACTGTTCAATAAAAGTAAAAGAGATCTTAGTTGGGTAGGCTTAAATAAATTTCATAGTAGGGTCGTTCCATGCCAACTCAACCAGAGGGCCCTGGCTCAAATTTTTGATTTTGCTAATATTTATTCTGAGGAAAGATAGACATGTATAGTGATGAAAGCCAAAATATTGAATGTCATGGATGAATATTTACTGAGTAATCCACTATTTTGTAGAGGATGGTCAAAATGGCAATTTTCACATAAGATTCAGTGTCAAGTTACAGGGGGGTAAAAATGACATCAGAAAGATGGCAGCATTATTATCTTATTTTTACACAGAGAATGGTAGTTCTATTGTTCAAAAAACACATTGCATTCACATCAATAAATCAAAATTTGCCTCATCTGGATTAATTATTATATCTATTTTATTATTATAAAATATGAATCATAGTCATAGATCAAGTAGTATCTTGATAAATGACTAGATAAATATAAACTACATTTGGTTTTTGACCATTGAAAATGGGTACTAAAAATGACATGATTATCTTATTTTACACAGAGATTGGTAGTTCTGTTAGTAAAATCTGTTGACTTTAGCAATCTTTGATGCATTATGTGCCAATGGTGACCATTTAAAAATGGGGAAACACCACTTTTCAAGTTTTTCTCCAAAGTTTACATGCCTGTAACTCAAGAAGTATTAAACATAACCTAATGCCCTTTTAGATATTTAGTCTTAACAAATTTCCTTTTGGCATCTTTATTTTTTAACACCCTATGAGATTGGGTTCCAGAGATATTGGAATTGTAATATGGCTCTAGAAATAAATAATTAAAATTGACATATTTTCAGTGGTCAAAAAACCAAATGCTGGTCAGTTTGAAAAAACTTGATACTTTTCTTTTAAAGGGGAATGTCTGAAGAACAAATAATGTTAAAACTAGAGATTTATCTTGTTTTTTTTTTTTTTTCTGTCAAAACAACTGCATTGACCATACCAGTCTGAGTGCCATAGATATTGGAATTGTAATATGGCTCTAGAAATAAATAATTAAAATGTACATATGTTCAGTGGTCAAAAAAACAAATGCTGGTCAGTTTGAAAAAACTTGATACTTTTCTTTTAATGGGGAATGTCTGAAGAACAAATAATGTTAAAACTAGAGATTTATCTTCTTTTTTTTTTTTCTGTCAAAACAACTGCATTGACCAAACCAGTCTGAGTGCCATAAATATTATTTTGCTAAAGTTTGCATGCCTATAACTCAAGAAGTCTTAAAGATATTGCAATATGATTTTAGATTCTACTTGTTCATAAAGTTTTCTTTTGGAATCTTAATTTTTAAGACCCTACATCATTCAATCCCAGATATGGGGATTTCAATGAGGCTCCTTGTCCAGATTATTGAATGCTGAATGTCAAAAACCAAATGTTGGTCACTTTGTATACAGCTGATACTTATTTTATTTAAAGAACAGTCTTTGAAAAAGAAGTCATGTTGAAATTAGAATTGTATCTTGTTTCAAAACAACTGCATAGAACATAGCTGTCAGAGTGCTAAAAGTGCACTGAAATGGTCAAGTTGAGGCACATTACCTTGCTTTCTGTAGTCTATTCATAAGTTGCTATATTTGAATCAGTTTGAGGTATATTTGGAAGAAGGGATTTTGACTGATAGTCCCTCAAACTCTTTAACATCTCTCACAATTGAAATAATTATGGGTAATTCTGAACCATAGGAAAATGGAATCCTGGGTAATCTTATTTTACATTTCACACTGTTCATACTTTACCTAGAGTTAACAATTAATCCTGATCATTCATAATCGTAAATCATAATTGTGTCACAATGCACAATCCTAATCCTTGGGCTACTGTTATTATTTGCATATTTGCATTGCAAACAGTAATGGCTAGATAAAAACTACATTCGGTTTTTGACCATTGAAAATGGGTAGGATACTAAATATGGAGCTGCACTGAGATCTCGATATCTCTGGGTTTAAACCATACAAGGCCTTAAAAATGAAAATTCCAAAAGAAAAGTTTCAGTATGTATAAACTGTATAACATCTGTATAAGTGCTATAGAAATAAAGGTGACTTGACTTGATTTGCAGACATTTTCCAGTTCAGTGCTGTCAGGTCTAGTATGTTGGTCTTCTTCAAGATAATCTGTTGTTTTGTGGTTCTTGTTCTATCCTCCTGACTACCGGCTATGGAGTTTTGTCCTCTGTAGGGGACATTAGTTTTTAGTGATTTCTCAGAGACCTTACATGTCACAGTTTTAAGTCTGCATGTCCTGTACAGAGCATGTTTAGGGCTTTTCAAAGATACCAAATGTTTGGACATTTCACCATGACCACTTCCTCTCCTTGGTCTTTAAAAATAGCTGACATTAATTTAGTGATCAAACTTAACACCCTCATGGAAATATGATCATATTTTGTAATGATCATTTAAATCTGACACATTTTCACATTTTCAAAAAACAACATCTCAGGATAATTCAGATCAAAATATGACTTTCTGTTATGAAACAGGATATCAGTTTCACACATGTGCACTGTAGAGGACATCAGGGCTTAAAGCATGTTTATTACACATTTTGGGAGACACAACAAGTGAAAAGGGAATGAAATTATATTTCAATGTTGCTATGAAATATTATATATTATTATGAAAGTTTTGCTAATTGTTATTCCTATTATTACATTTATTTTGTCAATATATGTTGCCCCCAAAAACACATTAATATGCAAAATAGATACAGTTTATAGATACATTGTTTATAATGTGAAAACCTGTTCATGGCCATTTTACACGCATTTTGCATAAAGAAAAATGCTATATCAAATCATCATCGTGTTTCATAACATAGTTGAGAATCATCTTTATATAAAGTTTGGTATAAAAAAATAAAAACTGATTTGTGATTAAACCAAACAAAAAAAAAAGTTGTTTATGCCTTTTTATGTCTGTTCAAGTCTTTTAATTTTATTAAAAAAACATGTTTTAAGTTCTGGTGTCCTCTACAGAGGACGTAGCATAACATATTAATAAAATATAATAATAAAAAATAATAATTACATATATATATATTTTTAAGCTCTAAACAATGTAATGACATGAAAGAAAAAAAAAAATCCCTGGTAGTCAGGAGGCTATGGCTACATTCACAAGTCAGCTGTGAATTTCGGTCCTCACTGTCTTACATGTATGTATTTTTTGTTTATTCATTTGTGAATTATATTGTGTTAAAAGTCATAAAAGTCACCAACGCTCTGCTGATTCCAGAGCTGAAGAGTTCCAAACTTCCACTGCATTAATATCAGCAAAAAATTGCGGCAGGAGCTTAACGGAATGAGTTTCCATGGCCAAACAGCTGCCCTGAGCCTCACATCACCTAGAACAATGCCAAGCATCAGATGGAGTTGAGTAAAGAATGCAGATACTGCACTCTGGAGCAGTGGAAACCTGTTCTGTGGAGTGACCAATCACACAGTCTGATGGGTGAGTCTGGGTTTGTTGGATGCCAGGAGAATATTACCTGCTATTTTTGAAGGGTTGGGCTCATTTCCTTACTTCCAGTGAAGGGAAATCTTAAAGCTTTAGTATACCAAGACATTTTGGGCAATGTTATGCTTCCAGCTTTGTAGGACCAGTTTGAAGTAGGACCTTTTCTATTCCAGCCCGACTGAGCACCAGTGCACAAAGCAAGCCACAAAAAGTCATGGTCAGATGAATTTGGTGTGGAAGAACTTGACTGGCCGCAAAAAGCCCTGACCTCAACCCCATCCGGCATCTTTGGGGCTGAACTGGAACAGCGATTGAGAGCCAGGCCTTCTTGTCCAACACCAGTGCCCGACCTCACAAATGCTTAGCATTATTTTCATTTTCCAGGTGCTGGATTTACAGTGGGTTTGTTGAGATGATTTTTTATTCTCTTTTTCTCCAAGACACAAACCTGGTCAAAATAATGCATGCAGTAATTGTTCCCTCTACAGTGCAGCTTGCCAACCCCAAAGTCAAGTCACCTTTATTTATATAGCATTTTTTGGGTGAGATTTTTCAGTGTAATTAACATTGTTTCAGTGTAATAATTTCCTTGTTTCGTGGCAATAAACAGTATAAGAGGTGTTGACTTAAGCAAATATAAGATAAATCCAAAGGCAGAGGCAGTGCTGGTCCAGATTGGCACCAGTTTTTACCAGCATTGTCAGAATTAGGTTGAACTCATCATGTGGCAGGGTTTATGGCAGACAAGGTGGTGTTTCTGACACACATGCATAGCTGTAGTTTAGACATGGGCTGGATTTGAGATGGACCATGACTGTGAAAATTACCTTGACCATGTCTGTGATGGTGAGGTGTGTAAGGGCTTTGGCCGTGGGAGCAAGAATGAGGTAAATTCAGTCCTCACATAAAGATCTGCTCAATCTCATTCTAGTCCATCCTTCTGCCACACAGCTGTGATCTCAGGGGCTCATTGTGTCATCATGGAAAACCTTTTTTTTTAATCATGTTTAAAAAATGGAGCATCTTTGTTGGTTTGTATATTTTCTTTCAACTAGGGATGTAACAATGCACTGGGAGCTGGTTGAAAATGTATACAAACATGTTATGATTCAAATTGGTTGAGATGTTAAAGGGTACATAACATACACAGTTTCACCTAATCTCATGTTAATCTTGAGTATCTATAGAGGAATAATGCGTTCTTAATATCTCCAAAAAGTCTTTAGTTTTACCATATTTATGAAATATTTATTCCGATTCTCTCCGAAAAAAGCTGAGCTTCTGGAGGCGCGCCACGGGCGGAGCTAAGTTCGACGGGCATTCGCACTCTGATTGCCAATTAAACGGAGACATTTGATGCCATTTCACTTACCATCTGCAGTTCTGAATCATTGACCAGGATCTTTTATAGCTTGGACTGCTCCATCTTTCAGTATCAAACAATGTGCAAATCCAGCGTCGAACTGGGCCTTGTATATGAAACGTTTGTCAACAAACACACTTGCAAAACTCCATTGCTGCCACGGAAAAAGGAACTGCATCCTCTGTTCACGTAACGCTGGGTTCTTTGAGAAGCTGAGCAAAGTTATCTTTGCCTTACAACCAAAACCAAATTTCTTTAGAAAAATTCTTCCCAAGTGAATCCCTTGTAGCAGTGCAGCCAAATTTCTTTTTTGCTCTTTCTCGCGCTCTAGTCGACGTGTGCGCGGGTGCACTTTTCCGGGAGAAATGCTCATATAAGGAGTTCCACCATCGTCTACGTCATTAAAGCCACGTTCGAAAAAAAAAAATAACTGCCAAAACTTGTACCTGTCACGAACTATGCTGCTATGGCTCCCTCCATCCGCCTTTAGAGGGAGCCTTCAATTTATTATGGACTATTAACTCACTACATTTCCCATAACCCCTCTGTTGTCACCTTTCACCCTTCACCTTAGTCGGCCATCTTAGTTCACCTACTCTTTGTATAAATAGACCGGTTCTTCCACTGTTTCCTCGCAAAGTTTTGCATAGTTAATGCTGTCAATTCCACAAGTCAAGTCGCAGCCGTTTCCCCAGTGCCAAGTCAAGTCACAGCCGTTCCTCCAGAGTCAAGCCAAGTCGTCGCAGTCACTTTTCCAGAGCCAAGTGATGCCGTAATTGCCACTCCAGAGTCTAGTGATGTAGCAGCTGTCCCTCCAGAGTGAAGTGATGTCACAGCTGTCACTCCTGAGTCAAGTGTCGTCGTCACAGTTGCTCCTTCTCCCGAGTCAAGCGTCGCCGTTGCAGCCGCTCCGCCTCCAGAGTCTAGCGCCTTCGCAGCTGCTCCGCCTCCCGAGTCAAGCGTCTTCGCAGCTGCTCCGCCTCCCGAGTCAAGTGTCTTCGCAGCTGCTCACCCTCCCGAGTCAAGCGTCTTCGCAGCTGCTCCGCCTCCCGAGTCAAGTGTCTTCGCAGCTGCTCACCCTCCCGAGTCAAGCGTCGCCGTCGCAGCTGCTCCGCCTCCAGAGTCAAGCGTCTTCGCAGCTGCTCACCCTCCCGAGTCAAGCGTCGCCGTCGCAGCTGCTCCGCCTCCAGAGTCAAGCGTCTTCGCAGCTGCTCCGCCTCCAGAGTCAAGTGTCTTCGCAGCTGCTCCGCCTCCAGAGTCAAGCCCCGTCGCAGCTGCTCCGCCTCCCGAGTCAAGTGTCTTCGCAGCTGCTCACCCTCCCGAGTCAAGCGTCGCCGTCGCAGCTGCTCTGCCTCCAGAGTCAAGCGTCTTCGCAGCTGCTCCGCCTCCAGAGTCAAGTGTCTTCGCAGCTGCTCCGCCTCCAGTGTCAAGCGTCGTCGCCGCAGCTCCTCCAGAGTCAAGCATCGTCGCCGCAGATGCTCCGCCTCCAGAGTCAAGCGTCTTCGCAGCTGCTCCGCCTCCAGAGTCAAGCCCCGTCGCAGCTGCTCCGCCTCCAGTGTCAAGCGTCGTCGCCGCAGCTCCTCCAGAGTCAAGCGTTGTCGCCGCTGTCCCTGTCCTGTCTGCTCCACCCTGGGGGGATTTCGCTCTGCCCTGGAGGGCTCATGTCCTGTCTGATCCGCCCTGGAGGGCATCCGATTCGCCTGATCCGCCCTGGAGGGCGTCTGATTCTCTCTCTCTCTGTGTGTGTCAGTCTATGCTCTATGTTACAGACCTGTCTGCTCCGCCCTGGGGGGATCCCGTTCCGCCCTGGAGGGCTCCTGTCCTGTCTGCTCCACCCTCGGGGAATCCTGTTCTGCCCTGGAGGGTTCCTGTCCTGTCCACTCCGCCCTCTGGGAATCCCGTGCCGCTCAGGAGGGTTCTAGTCCTGCCCGATCCGCCCTGGAGGGCGTCCGATTCGTATGATCTGCCCTGGAGGGCGTCTGACTTACCTGATCCGTGCTGGAGGGCGTCTGACTCACCTGATCCGCCCTGGAGGGCGTCTGACTCGCCCGATCCGCCCTGGAGGGCGTCCGATTCGTATGATCTGCCCTGGAGGGCGTCTGACTTACCTGATCCGTGCTGGAGGGCGTCTGACTCACCTGATCCGCCCTGGAGGGCGTCTGACTCGCCCGATCCGCCCTGGTGGGCGTCTGACTCGCTCGATCCGCCCTTGTTGGCGTCTGACTCGTCTGCTCCGCTGGCCCCGCCCTGGAGACTTTCTGCTCTGCCTGCTCCACGCAAGAGTATGTCTGCCCCATCTTGGTGGCTCCCTGAGCATTCTTGGCAGCTCTTTAGCTCAGCTGCCGTTCTAGCTGCTCCTGAACTTTTTGCCCCTCCGAACTCTGTCAGCCCACATGGACCTGGTCCTCCCCTTTGCACGCAGTCCCTCCCCCCCGCCCTTTGGTGTTTCTGGACTATGTTGAGCGTCTGGAAGCCGCTCCTAAGTCTGTCACGAACTGTGCTGCTATGGCTCCCTCCGTCCGCCTTTAGAGGGAGCCTTCAATGTATTATAGACTATTAACTCACTACATTTCCCATAACCCCTCTGTTGTCACCTTTCACCCTTCACCTTAGTCGGCCATCTTAGTTCACCTACTCTTTGTATAAATAGACCGGTTCTTCCACTGTTTCCTCGCAAAGTTTTGGATAGTTAATACTGTCAATTCCGAGCGTTATTTCCTGGTTGCCCTCCCGTTGCTGAGCTCCTTTGTTCCTGGTTCCCGTGACTGTTCTCCGCCCGCCTATTGACCCCTTGCCTGCCCCTTGGATTACCCTGCTCGCTGCCGGCCCCAGACCTTCACGCTCGGATACTGACGCTTCTTTGTTTTGGCCTACGTTGCCCATGTTTGTTCCTGCGTGACCCTGTTTGTACGACTACGAGTTCTGTTAATAAAGCTAGCACTTGGATCCACCTGTCCACGTCCCGTCTTTGTTACAGAACCAAACCGGAAGTAAGATTTTCGGCACAGAAATTCTCTGTCATGAGAATCACTTTAACACTGTTAACAACTGAACTGTAAACAACTGAATACACAAAACACCATTGTACCAACCCCCCCCCCCAACCCCCCCCCCCCCCCCCCTTTAAACGCATCGCAATACAGTTGGGGGTTTATATAAACGTATCTTTGAGGGGAACTGACTTTAGAAAAGTTAGATGGTATTTATCTTGCCTCTGTATAATGCATATTAAATGTGTGTAATATTTAGGAGGATCTATTGACAGAAAAGCAATATAATTTACACAACTATGTTTTCAGAGGTGTATACTGTAAAGTCCTTACATAATGAACCGTTATGTTTTTATGTTTTTATAACCTCAGAATGAGCAATTTCTATCTACATACACCGCGGGTCCACGTACATGAAAGTCGTTGTTTTGCGTCGACATGTTTCTACAGTAGCCCTAAGTGGACAAACTGCTCTACAGAGCACGTTTTGTCACTGGCTGTATCCGAATCACCCCCTATACACTTATTCACTATTCCCTACATTAGTCCACTCATACAGTTCACTTGAAGGAGTGAATAAAAACGAATGAGCGAATTCGGACACTGTTGAGAGCATATATACATAGATATACAGGGGTCGGACAATGAAACTGAAACACTTTACACCACAATTAGTACAGTGTTGGGCCTCCTTTTGTGGCCAATACAGCATCATTTCGTCTAGGGATTGACAAATACATGTCATGCACAGTAGCCAGCGGGATTTTGAGCCATTCCTTAGTGGCCAGGTCACTATTTGATTCTGGTGTAGGAAAACGTTTCCTGACTCGCTCCTCCAAAACATCTCAAAGTGCCTCAATAATATTTAGATCTGGTGACTGTGCAGGCCATGGGAGATGTTCAACTTTACTTTCATGTTCATCAAACCTCTCTGTCACCAGTCTTGCTGTGTGTATTGGTGCATTATCTTCCTTATACATGGTACCACCTTTAGGGTACAATGTCTGAACCATTGGGTGCACATAGTCAACCTTCACTTTGCTCTTACTGGTGGAATGTGTGTGAATAAGTGAAGACTGGCCACCAGGCTGCGCAAATATAGCCATAAAACCTCCAACACTATATTGGCCAGTGTTTCAGTTTCATTGTCCAACCCCTGTATATACCTGTCAACTTGACGTCATTCACAATAGTAATCACTGAATATTCTAAATGCCACAATCCTGCACAGCCAATGATCTGTGAACCTATAAAATGTGAATGACGTCAAGTTGACCGTTCAAAAATGACAAACGCATCTACGTACTTGGAGCGGTCCAATAGGGCATCTATACATATCTATGGATATATATACCTAGATGTCTCATTAGCGACTGTTTCTATGGGCTGCTATACACAAGCCATCCGCCATATTGCAGCGGTCAATTTGACGTCATTCACTATATTAATCACTGAATATTCGAAATTTCACAATCCTGCACAACAGTTGGTCTGTGAACCTATAGTATGGTGAATGACGTCAAGTTGACCGTTCAAAAATGGTGAACGCATCTACGTGTTTGAAGTGGTCCAATAGGGCATCTAGTGTACACTCGTTTTTGCGGTGCATTGTGGGATTGAATGAGTGTATTCGAGAATGTTTGAAGGTATAGGGGGCGATTTGATACAGCCACTATGAAGAAACACTGACATGAAGAAGAATGAGTAACAATTATATTTTCAATAACATTGGTTTACTGAATAATTAAGTAAACATAATTCCTTAATTTACCTTTGTAAAGCCTCATGGACCCTTTTCACGACACGCTTAACAGTCATCAGCATCATAAGTCCTTGGAAGTTTTTAATATTTTTATTACCTATTTTTTATTACCCTATATTACCATCAAAATTAGTGCTGTCAAATGATTAATCACGATTATTCGCATCCAAAATAAAAGTTTATGTTTACTATATGTGTGTTTACTATATTGTGTACTGTGTATATTTATTATGTATATATAAATACACACACACATACATGTATATATTAAGGAAAAATATTTTAGATTTATATCTAAAATATTTATATTTATTTATAATCTAAATTGTATACAGCTATAAATATGTGTACATATAAATATTTTGTTTTAATATATACATGTATGTGTGTGTATTTATATGTAGGCTACATAATAAATATACAAAGTAAACACACATATAGTATGTAAACATAAACTTTTATTTTGGATGCGATTAATCGTTTGACAGCCTTAAAGGGATAGTTCACTTTGAAATTAAATTTTGATATGTTTTAGCTTACCCCAAGGGCATCCAAGATGTAGGTGTCTTTGTTTCTGCAGTAGTTTCAATTTTTATATTTTTAGGTCCAACCGTTCTTGTCTGTCAGTCATATAATGCATGCCTATGGTCACCTCACAAAAGAAAACGCACAGATTCAAATTAAACAGACCAAATTAAACAATTCCCCACCGTAACACATTAATGACCTAAGACATGAAACGAGTGGTTTGTGTGAGAAAACTAACAGTATTTATATCGTTTTTACTAGTGCTGCACGATTAATCGTATCGCAATCGCAATCGCGATGTCAGCCTGTGCATTTATATGACGGGAAAATGTTGCGATTATATTATTTTATATTAGGCTAATTGTGTGCACTTATGTTCCATGCTGCGAACAAAACAAAACAAAAGATTAAATAAATAAATAAAAATAAAAAGATCTGACAGTCTCTCTGTATAGGCAGTGCACGTGTGACATGCATGCGTGCACCTTCACTTGTGTGCACAGCGCTGAGAGACCAGAACGAAGATGAGTGCCAAGGAGACTGATCTGGTAGCTAAAAAAACTCTACCTCTGTATGACGATATTTTGGATTTGAGATTAGTGACACTGAGCAGAGACATGTATTGCAAGATTGGCCAAATTAAAGTTGCTACATCACGTGGCAATACAACAAATTTATATCATAACAAAACACAAGCATAATTACAGATGTGTTCGTGAGCCTCACGCCATATTATAAGTTTTCGTTTAGACATAAAGAAATCAAATTGTAGAATGCACGCTCAGCATCGCCGAGCACTTCCTGCGACAGTTAAAATGAAACCGAAAGTAAGACTGGCACGGGCATTGAAAAACAATTTTAAGAGAGCGACTCCCCAATGCGCGCAAATTAGGCTGCATGACATATCTAGGCTGTTATTAGCATGTAAGCTATAATAGGTTGTGTAGTTGTCTATAGCTCTGTATCATGCTCTCTATTAGCACTTTGAATATTAAGAGAGTAGCCTACTTTGATTATGGCTGCATTTATTGTTTGCACTTAATAAGACTAAGAAAGAACTGTGTTGTTTATTTTTTGGTTATTTATATGTTCTAGAAGCTCATAATTCATGAACCCCCATTTTGTGCCCCCAATACCATTTATTATAATCGTAATCGCAATCGCATATCGCAATATTGTCCTTAGTAATCGCAATATGAAAATTTTCCCAAATCGTGCAGCCCTAGTTTTTACCTCTTGTAAACAATCACGTCCAAGTTGAAGGGGACGCGCTATCTGGTGTGTGACCGCGCGTTCTGGCTTACTGATGCGCCGGCGCTACTCCCGGAAAGCGCCGGAAGTGATCCATTGCGCGAGCACAAGTAATTATTTTCTTTTTTAAACATCCCTAAACATACCTTTTTTAACCATTTCTTGTTTAAACATCCCAGGTAAGCGCAAACGAGTACCATTTCTGTTAGCCGTCTTACCTACAATCTCTGTTCTGTGTAAACAATGAGTGAGGTTCACGCGCGAGAGATCACTTCCGGAGCTTTCCGGGAGTAGCGCCGGCGCGCTCACACACCAGGAAGCGCGTGCACTTCAACTTGGACGTGGTTATTTACAAAAGGTAAAAAAGGATATAAATACTGTTCGCTTTCTCTGGGGAATTGTTTAATTCGGACTGTTTAATTTGAATCTGTGCATTTTCTTTTGTGAGGTGACCATAGGCATGCATTATATGACTGACAGACAAGAACGGTTGGACCTAAAAATATCAAAATTGAAACTACTGCGGAAACAAAGACACTTACATCTTGGATGCCCTTGGGGTAAGCTAAAACATATAAAAATTTAATTTCAAAGTAAACTATCCCTTTAATCAAAATACAGAAAACCAGTTAACGCTAATACGAGGGTGTTTCTATGGGAGGGACGGTGAATTTGACATTGTTCTCTCTTCATGTTAATTCTATACATAAAATGACTGTCAGGGTTGTGGTTTTTATTTTTAGCCACTAGAGGTCCCCACTGTGTTTTGTTGTTTTTTTAGTCTCTGTCATTTTGTGTAATAGTTATCACCTGTGCCTTGTTTCCATGTTTGTATTTAAGTCACTTTTTTTTCCTGAGTACTTTGCTCAGTGTTTAACATGCCATGACCGAGTCTATGTCAGTCTCATGCTCTATATGGACTTATCCTTTGTCAACGTTTTACTTTTGGTATGGTTCCTTTTGTTTTGATTTTTATGTACTTCTTGAAACTGTTTGGAGTACTCAGATATGTTTTCTATGTGAAGTATTCATTTTTGTTTAATGGACTCTTGTGAACTTTTTGTATCCCTTCTGGATTTACTTTGTGAAACTTTTGATATTCCCTTTTTGGAAGTAGTTTCTTGTTTTTTGAATGGACTTGATTTTTGAGTGAACTTTTTGTAGGCCCTCTGGATAATCTTTTGGATTTTCCTTTTGGTACTTCTGTTAAGACTTCTGCTCTACTGGGAAACTTTGAGTTGTTCTTTTGGATTTGTTTTGTGGATTTTTGGACCTGCTCTTTTCTTCAAATAAAATATATGATAATATATCCCCAGAACTGTGACCGGCTTGTCTGCATTTGGGTTCACCTCTTTCAACTGTTTTCAACTGATCACACAAAGTTCTGACAGAAACACTGAGCCAGCATGAACCCAGCAGAATCGTCCCATGCCCAGGATCTCCTAGGGGCAGTTGCTCGTCAGGAGGCCGCCCTAGCCCAGCATGAGACCTTGATGGCCAAACACTATAGCCTGCTCTCTGAAATTCTCACATCACTCCAAGAGATTTTTCGGCGACTGCCAGCCGATCCTGCCGCAGCATCAGCACCAGCACCTCAGCCAGTGATTTCTAATCCAATTCCCTTAGCTGAACCCCGACTACCTCCACCACAGAGCTTTTCAGGAGATCCTAGTGCTTGCAATGGCTTTCTGACACAGTGTGCTCTGACTTTCGAGTTGCAACCATCATCTTTCCCTTCAGATAGGGCTAAGATAGCCTATATTATCACCCTTCTGTCTGGAAGAGCACTGTCTTGGGCCACAGCCGTCTGGGAGGCCCACAGTCCATTCTGTTCCAGCTATTCTGCCTTTGTGAAGGAATTCCGACGGGTCTTCAATCATCCCCTCCAAGGTCGAGAAGCCTCAAAAACATTGTTGTCCATCCAGCAAGGCAAACGTAGTGTGACCGACTATGCCATCCATTTCCGTACCGTTGCAGCAGCTAGTGGCTGGAATCAAGAAGCCCTCACTGTATGTTTTCAAAACGGGCTCTCAGAGGCCATCCAGGATGAGCTTGCTACCAGAGATCCTGTTGGTAGTCTTGAGTCTCTAATTGAGGTGGCAATTCATTTGGACAATAGACTTCGAGAAAGAGAATGGGCTCGTAAGTCTGCCAACCCCATACCAGTTTACCTCACAACTCAAGCATCCCAAGAAACCCCAGAACCCATGCAGTTGGGAGGTACAAGACTATCATCTGCTGAACGTGACCGTCGAATGAAAGAGCGACGCTGCCTTTATTGTGGCCAGACTGGACATTTCAGAGTCTCCTGTCCTGAGCTTTCGGGAAAAGCCCCATCCCGTGCAGACAGGGGAGGTCTGTAACGGGAATTTCCAAAACCTCTCCCCTAACCAACGCGGGTTTGCTTCTTCAGATCACACTTTCATGTGGCAATAAAAGACATTCCTTGCAGGCTTGGGTGGATTCCGGTGCGGCCGGAAACTTTTTGGATGTTACCTTAGCCAAGAAGATAAGTTTTCCCTCTGAGTCCCTTTCATCTCCACTGGTTGTTACGGCCCTGGATGGGCGACCTTTGGGCCATGGAGAAATCTTTCACCAAACACTCCCACTACGTCTCTCCATCCTTCAACACCAAGAGGAGATATCTTTCCATCTCATCCAGTCTCCAGCATTCCCTGTAATCTTAGGCTACCCATGGCTTCTCCGACACAACCCCAAGATTGACTGGTCCACCAACTCCATCCTTGAGTGGGGACCCACCTGTCATGCCACATGCATCTTCTCGAGTTCTCCTGATGTCTCTCCTCAGTTTCAAGAACCCCTCGACCTCTCTCGAGTGCCCCCTGTGTATCAACTTTACAAAGAGGTCTTCAGCAAGCGTAAGGCGACCACTTTGCCACCTCATCGGCCATATGATTGTGGCATCGATCTGCTTCCAGGCACTATTCCCCCAAGAGGCCGTATTTTTTCATTGTCTCCACCAGAAAGGGCGGCTATGGACAGTTATATTGAGAAATCGCTTGCAGCAGGGTTCATTCGGCCTCAACCTCCCCTGCTGGGGCAGGGTTTTTCTTTGTTGGCAAAAAAGATGGTGGCCTTCGCCCATGTATTGCTTACAGAGGCCTAAATAAAATCACAGTTCGAAACGGCTACCCTCTACCCCTCATGTCCTCTGCTTTTGAGTTACTTCAAGGAGCCTCAATTTTCACCAAACTTGACCTGCGCAACGCATACCATCTGGTGCGCATAAGACAAGGGGATGAGTGGAAAACAGCATTTAACACCCCCACAGGGCATTATGAATATCAAGTTATGCCCTTTGGACTCACTAACGCTCCTGCTGTTTTTCAGGCCCTAATCAATGATGTCCTTCGTGACCTGCTAAATCAGTTTGTGTTCGTCTATCTAGATGACATTCTGATTTTCTCAGGATCCTTGCAAGAACACACAAAGCATGTTCAAAAAGTTCTCTGTCGCCTCCTAGACAACCACTTGTACATTAAGCCTGAGAAATGTGAATTCCATGTGTCCGAGGTACAATTCCTGGGATTCATCATTACCCCAGGTAACATCCAAATGGATCCTAGAAAAGTCCAGGCTGTCACCAATAGGTCTACCCCAACCAATGTGAAGGAAGTTCAGAGGTTTTTAGGATTCGCAAATTTCTATCGCAAGTTTGTGCGGAACTTCAGTGCTGTGGCAGCCCCTCTCTCAGCCCTCACCAAGGGGAATAGCTTTAAATTTCTGTGGAACTCTGAGGCAGACGAGGCCTTCAAGGAACTAAAGCACCGGTTTACCTCCGCTCCTGTTTTGACTCTCCCTGACCCTGAAAAGCCATTTGTAGTTGAGGTTGATGCATCAGATGTGGGAGTGGGGGCAATCCTCTCGCAGCGAGGGGTGGACAACAAGCTTCATCCTTGTGCCTTTCTGTCACATCGATTGACACCTACTGAGAGAAATTATGATGTGGGTGATCGAGAACTCTTGGCGGTCAAACTAGCATTAGAAGAGTGGAGGCACTGGCTTGAAGGGGCACAACACCAATTCTTAGTCCTCACAGATCACAAGAATTTGGAGTACATCCAACAGGCAAAACGACTCAATCCTCGTCAGGCTCGATGGTCACTGTTTTTCAACCATTTTTATTTCACATTGTCCTATCGCCCGGGGTCCAAGAATTTGAAACCAGACTCCCTGTCTTGAGTTTTCTCACCCACTGGGCAAGAAGAGCCAGTAGGCTCCATCATCCCAAGCTCAAAGGTGGTGGCTCCTGTTAGGTTTGAAATTGAAGCCACAGTAAGGAGGGCCCAAGTGCAAGAACCTGACCCTGGAGGGGGACCAGCTAATTGTCTATTTGTCCCAAGCACGGTTCGTTCCCAGGTCCTCCAGTGGGGTCATAGCTCTCATCTTACCTGCCATCCTGGTGCTGCCCGTACCCTTGATTTCCTTCTAAGAAAGTTTTGGTGGCCCACCATTAAGGAAGACACTCAGGCATTTGTCGCTGCTTGCCCAACTTGCAATCAAGGGAAAGTTCCCCATCAACCTCCTCAAGGATTGCTACACCCCCTCCCCATTCCCTAGCGACCCTGGTCACACCTCTCAATGGACTTCATCACTGGTCTCCCACCATTCCAAGGCAAAACCACTATTCTAGTAATAGTCGACCGATTTTCTAAGGCATGCAGGTTTATCCCTTTGCCCAAGTTACCTTCAGCAAAGGAAACTGCTGAAGTTGTTATTGAACATGTGTTTCGGGTCTTCGGGATTCCACAGGACATTGTCACTGATAGAGGACCTCAATTCTCATCCCGCTTCTGGCATGCCTTCTGTTGACTGCTGGGGACAACAGTGAGTCTGTCCTCCGGCTTCCACCCAGAGTCTAATGGACAAACTGAGAGACTGAATCAGGACCTAGAAACTACTCTAAGGTGTATGACAGCTAACAACCCTACATCCTGGGCGTCTTTTGTTATCTGGGCAGAATACGCTCATAACACTCTGCATTCTTCAGCAACCGGCATGTCTCCCTTTGAGTGCCAGTTTGGGTTTAAACCCCCATTGTTCCCTGACCAAGAGGCAGAGGTTGGAGTTCCTTCTGCTCTGCACTTTGTTCGACGTTGCCGCCTAACCTGGAGGAAGGCTAGACTCAAGCTGCTACAGGCCTCTCAGCAGTATCAACGCCAGGCCAATCGCCATCGTCGAACAGCTCCAGCCTTACGTCCTGGTCAACGAGTGTGGCTTTCTACTAAGAATTTGCCACTGCGTGTGGAGTCCCGCAAGCTGACTCAACGTTTCATTGGTCCTTTCCGTATTTCAAGGAAAGTTATTCCAGTCAGCTACCGTTTGTTCTTGCCTAGATCACTAAAAATTAATCCCACCTTCCATGTCTCTTTACTAAAACCTGTTGTTTCTTCTCCTTTTACTCCCAGAGTCAGACCTCCTCCTCCTCCTCGGATCATTGGGGGCCAGCCTGCTTACACGGTCCATTGGATACTGGACTCCCGTCGAGTACGGAGATCCCTTCAGTACCTGGTGGACTGGGAAGGCTATGGTCCAGAGGAACGCTCCTGGGTCCCTTCCCGGGACATCCTTGATCCCGAATTGATCAGGGAGTTTCATGCTCGCCGACCTGATCGTCCTGGAAGGAACATCAGGAGCCGTTCCTAGAGGAGAGGGTCCTGTCAGGTTTGTGGTTTTTATTTTTAGCCACTAGAGGTCCCCACTGTGTTTTGTTGTTTTTTTAGTCTCTGTCATTTTGTGTAATAGTTATCACCTGTGCCTTGTTTCCATGTTTGTATTTAAGTCACTTTTTTTTCCTGAGTACTTTGCTTAGTGTTTAACATGCCATGACCGAGTCTATGTCAGTCTCATGCTCTATATGGACTTATCCTTTGTCAACGTTTTACTTTTGGTATGGTTCCTTTTGTTTTGATTTTTATGTACTTCTTGAAACTGTTTGGAGTACTCAGATACTTTTTCTATGTGAAGTATTCATTTTTGTTTAATGGACTCTTGTGAACTTTTTGTATCCCTTCTGGATTTACTTTGTGAAACTTTTGATATTCCCTTTTTGGAAGTAGTTTCTTGTTTTTTGAATGGACTTGATTTTTGAGTGAACTTTTTGTAGGCCCTCTGGATAATCTTTTGGATTTTCCTTTTGGTACTTCTGTTAAGACTTCTGCTTTACTGGAAAACTTTGAGTTGTTCTTTTGGATTTGTTTTGTGGATTTTTGGACCTGCTCTTTTCTTCAAATAAAATATATGATAATATATCCCCAGAACTGTGACTGGCTTGTCTGCATTTGGGTTCACCTCTTTCAACTGTTTTCAACTGATCACACAAAGTTCTGACAATGACATCTTGCATTGTTACACTCTCCTTTATAAGGTCATTAGGCTTTGTCATTGTTATTACTTTGAAAATGCGACCTCTAGTGTCGAAAACTTACATATTACTCCTTTAAAGTATATTGCCGCTGTTCCATGAGCACCACCTGCTGTCAGAGAGTAAATTTGCGTTGTCATTCAGCCTGTCTGTTTTTGTTACATGCAGTTTGTTTTGCATTGTGAGTTGAGTGAATTGTAACATCCCTACTTTCAATAAAAGAATCAGTTTCAGAAATGAAATGTTTAAAATCATCCCCTTATTTTTGAACAGTTCACCTTTTAATCAGAAACATATACACAGGGAATGCTTTATATCGTTATAGTGTTGCTAAACATCATGCACACTATTCACAATGATGAATTTCATCATTAAACCCTCATGTCATGTTTGATCATTTGCATTTGACTACAACTTAAGGAATTTACACAGAGTATAACAACTTCACAAACAAATGTAACACAGTTTTTCCACAAAGTAATGTTTCCACATTTTTTTTTTAACTCAAAAATTGAAGAGCATAAGCACAGATCATTCATTCAGGTGAAGGCGAGGTTGGACTCCATGTTGTTTGAGCAGTGCTGTGTCTTTGTGAAGTGGTTGTGAGAGGTTCTCGCACGACCACAGTGCTATAATTTTCCTGGGCTGGATGATCGATGAGCTTGTGTCAGATTCTGTTCATTATAATGCATGCCATCTATTCTTCTGCCAGACAGCCGCTTTTCCAGGAAATGCCATTGAGGTGTTTGGAGTCCGTCTGAGAGAGAGAGAGAGAGAGAGAGAGAGAGAGAGAGCAATGAATGTTTGGGATTTTCTCTGTTGATTTGTTGCTGCACTAAACTGTTTTGATGGATTATACTATATCGAGGACAAACATTCTGTGTATAGATATATTTAGAATGAAACCTGCAAGATTGCAAGCATCTCTAATATCATAAATCCAATTAGATAATTGTCCAGTAGTCTAAGAGATCTTTTGTGCTTTTGAAGTTTGTATTCAGGCCTCCAGTGTCAAATGCATTATTAAAGTCATAAATGTTATGAAACCACTTTAGACAAAATCATTAGCATGTTATGTCTCCCTCAACTCAGACTTATTCTGTGGCATTCGGTACATGGCTCAACCTTTGATTTACAAGAGAACATCCCGTATATTAGCTCTGAAACTCCCCACAACATGACTGGACTGCTGCTTAGCAAAGACCTTTCCAGACCTGCTGGGCATATTAAACAAGATGAAGAAACTACAAATGAATTCTGCCATGTTCTTGAAGCTGTGAGATCGATATGTGCTGTGCTCAGCTCTAATCTGTCTGATACATCTCTCTCTCTCTCTCTCTCTCTCTCTCTCTCTCTCTCTCTCTCTCTCTCTCTCTCTCTAGTTTAGCAATAAGAAAAGGCACAATGCCAGAATCCACTTTTCTCTAGCAGAGCAGGTTATCAGATACAGCTGGGCTTTACAATGCATTACGGAAATAACCATAATTTGGCAAATGGGATATGGCCTCTGTTCTTATCACAACATTGATTGCGCCGCTGAAGTTTATAGCATTTGGGTCAGGCCTCACAGGATTTCAGCGCATTGTTCTGAACAGCCCTTACATAAAATCAGCCACAGAAGTGCATGATCCATTTAGGCATAAGACTGTTGTTAGTGTTTTATCAGAAACTGAGTTTAATATAGTACAGTGTGAACAAACTGATACCTACAACACCTAAATATTCAACACACAAACACAAATCATAGAGATTTCAACTTGATCTTTTTTTGAGGATATTGAAAGGAAGTTTAATTGTTCACTGCAAAGACATTTGCCTATGTGTGTTTGTGTATTATTGTGATCAACAGTTTCATATACTGTAGATCACGTTTAATTTATACTACAGGCAGTTATCAAAGATGTAGACAGTCTCTTCATATACTATAGCATTATTTAAAACTGTTGCAAAAATGATCATGGTGGTTTGAGTATGAGCATTAATCATCCATGTCAGCAGCACATAAAAAAGAAAATCAGCTTTAATTTTAAGTCACAAATTTGCAACAAACATAAAATGATCAGACTGTATAATAGTGTATTATAATTGAAAGTTTTTAGTGTCTTAACAGGTCAAAAAAGATTTAAAAAGACAAGACGCTGTTTATCAGCCTCTAGCGGCCGAACCGCGTAATTACAGCAGATTCTCCAGCGCTGCTGTAATCCCTGATCACATGACCACACACACACACACACGCACACACGCACGCACACACGCACGCTCGCTCGCTCGCTCACTCGCTCGCAGGCGGGCGCGCGCTCAACGTTACTGTATGAGCCATGCGTGAACAATGCGCGCTCAGACTGGAGTCATTTCAACAGCGCTGCTTTTTTGTGTGGATGATTATTGCCGAATGATCTTTACAGTGTGTAACTGGCTTCGGTGTTTGTGTTTGTGTGTCATTGTTTCGTCATGGTCTCTCAGAGAAATGAGGAAGATGTGTTGACTGCTCCCTTCAGTCTTTGAGGAGGAAATCTGAAGGATTTTAATGCTCTGTTTCAGTGTGTGTGTGTGTGTGTGTGTGTGTGTGTGTGATTAAAGTGAAAGCTTCGTGTGATCATGTGCGTGTGTGTGACATCTGACCGATTCTTCATTTCACTGTCAACCGGATGATCCGAAACTTCACGAGCGTCAGTCTGCATTCAGAGTCGTGTTGTGGATGATATGATTTATGGACGCTTCATCTGTCATGGATTGAAAAACATTCGGGATTGAAGATGATTCGATTCGGATCGATTGCGGATTTAATTCCATGAGAAACTATAAAGCAGAAGATTGACATACGCACATGTTTATTGCGTTGGTTCATCTGATGTTCGGCATGGATTCTGCGATTAATTGTGATGTTCGGCTCTGATCGGCTTTAATCGGGATGTTCGGCTCCGGATGATTATGACTACAGCAGCGAACTGGGTGGCGAACGGGGCGAGTTTAGAAGACTGTCATTCCAACCTCTTCTCTCTGGTACAGACCTCTAATCTAATTTATGTCTCGAATATGTCTCATGTGTGTCTATACTGCATTTATTTGCTCCTGAGGCCATGGGTCAGAGCCCATAGTTAAAAGGTCATGGTATGTCATTCTGTCACAGTGTTACATGTGACAAAACTCAAGACTGACAGGTAATAATATATACATAGCCTACACCTTTAATAATATAATATAGTAATAAAAACAGACATTTTCACGTTTAGTCATTAAACTAATGACATTGCTCATGCCTTTGTATACTGTAACATTAAGGAAATTAATAATTTTGCTTCTTATTGATTCTTTTCAGGAAATTTTAAAATGTTGACATTTAAAGATAATTACAATTGAACACAGCCTTAGTTACCTTACAGACCTATTGAATGTTTCATCTTGTCTTAGTTTGCTAGTTTGATTATGAATTACTTTCAAATTAAGGCAGGATCTGTTTTCTGAACGTCACAAAGTTAAATATGTTTTGGATGAAAATATGAGTGTTTTCATTGGCTTTTGACTGTAAGTGAAGGGTATGACGGTGATGCTGTGAGTCACAGAGAGTGACGGCCGTGTGTGTTAGTGTTGTTTTCAGTCAAAAACTCCCTCTTCAGGGAGTGCTGTTCAAGTCAATATTGAAACCAGTGCACACATTCCCACAAACACAAAAACACACTTTCACAGAAGACTGACATAAAACAGCGCACTTGGAAACTATTGCCACCAATAGGAAAACAAGACAGCAATGTCTAAAAAAGTGTTTGAGCTCCAAAAACATGTCCAGCTGCAGAGAGAGAGAGAGGAGTGTGGGAGCAGAGGAATCTGTTTTCGTTTTAGGAAAGTATTGTGTGTGTGTGTGTGTGTGTGTGTGTGTGTGTGCATGTGTGTGCATTTCCTGAGTTTAAGCTTCAGCCCAGTTTCTGCCTTGCTCACTGCAGTCACCACTGAACGTTTAAGTAAGAGGAACAGACACACCTCCTTCAGCTCATACACACAGACACACACAGCACTTTAACTCTCCTAACATCAGTAAGATCAGGATGTAATGATACACAATGAACTGGCACCAAGTTGCTGCTCTGTTGCAGGCCAGCAGATTTTACAGGACACTTGAGAGAGATATATATTACTACTAATAAACTATGAACATATTGATTTACATCATATCTGCAGTGATGTTGAATGATAACATAATTTACCAACGTACTATGCAAACATTAAAGAAATAGTTCACCCAGAAATAAAAATTTGCAGTTAATTAATTCATCCTCTGGCCACCCAAGATGTAGGTGAGTTTTTTGAGAGTCAAAAAGCAACACAAAATTAATACCCATGGCTCCTGATGTTATATTGAGGTCTTATGATAATTATTTACAACATTCACTCCAAACAAACGGTCCAAAGTGATGGTAGGTTTGCAAACAAATCATTCTTTAGAACAGCAATGTTTTTTCATTGTGGGGTGAACTATCCCTTTAAATGTGATTCAGTGCATCTTGAACTTGTATTTTTGTTGGATAGAGCAACTTCGAGTAGGACGTTTTCAGCCAGATGAAGTCCTGGCTGGTGTTGCTGTATTTAACCTACAGCCAGAGTTCATGTTTGATCAGGTCCACACTGTCTCCTTTGCTCAGTTTATACAGTAAGCTTCAAGGGAAAAAAACAAATCCTCTCTATGAATGCTGGTTATTATTGGTTATTTTTCCCTCTCCAGCTACACAATGGATACACAAATGGATTTTTTTTTTTGTGACATTATAATTTCAGGGACCGAAAATACTGGCAAAATACAGGTGCTGGACAATGCTTGGGACTGTCCCGCACGGTCACCCTATAGAGAACAGACAGATGGACAGCTGACGGTGACACCCGGTGAAATCAGTGTCTGGCAAGAGACTTTACTGCAGTGTTTAAGGAGTGTCTGTAGATTTGTGTTTTCTGTTTTCTGGTCCGGCAGGTGAAAACAGTCTGATCACTCACAGTGCAGTATCAGTACTCTCTCCTCAACAGCACACGTGATCTGAGGATCATTCATAACTGGAGCACAAACACACACTAATAATCTCAATGATAGAGGATTCAGCGCATCACTGTCAACACTGGTACTAGTAAACCATTGACGACTAACTGCACTAATTAAGGGAATGACCTCCTAATGTGAGAAGCAGCTCCGGATTTCATGACTGTTTTAATGGCTGAACCACTGCAGATGATCAGCTTCATTGAGCTTCATCAGTGCTGCGTCTGCAGGCTGATATTCGTGAGCGCTGGTGGTTTGAGTGTGAAATATGTAAGCCCTGCAGTGCCAGCTGTGTGCTATTCTTAGCCTCTGGTGTTCCTGCGCGCGGAGACACACCAGGGAATAGCAAAGAAGAATTGGCAGAAACGCAGGCCGACTGGCAGCCCGTGCTGCTCCTGTCGCCACGCATGCTGGACGTAAAGGATGGCGATGATCCTACGGCCGTCTGCTCCGCTTCAAGGTTATATTGATGTTTCCAGCAGCGCTGCTGAACGTGGCCGTCTGTTATGTCCCGACTGCAATGACTTCATCTAGAGGGACGGCCCGAACTCAGTGAATCACAGCATCTAGTGTCCAAAGCTGACGCAATTAGGGATGAGGACTTGTTATGAAGATAAGCGTTGAAGAAGAAGAAGCCACTGTGTGAGGCTTGTTGCATTAACCGAAACAGCAAATGCACCTGAAAGTGCAACTGTCATCCTTCGTTCTTATGTTAGATGTGCATTTAAATCACGTTGCACTTTATGAATCAATGACACACCCATTTGGCAAGCAAATAAGTGATAGAAGATAAAATGCGATCTTCAGTGGCAGGTTGTAACCTGTTCAGGGTGCAGCGCTCAGTTCTCTATGATCACTGCTGTGTGTGAGTTTGTTTGTTCCACTATCTATAGCAACTTTCTGAACATTAGATGAGCTTCCAGAGCTTCTCTTATTGGGCTGGGCAAAAAACAATATATTGATATATTTTGAGTAACAATAAAATTTATGTCTGTAATGGCGACTATCCCTGGACATTTTTGTTTGATATGGATTAAACTAGCAGCAGAAATAAAGACGACAATAGTCAGTCATGTCGCTAATAATCTGCATGTTCTGTGTGTCTCTGTGTAAATGAATGCTGAGGTTTCACCTAAAACACAAACTCAAAGCTTGCAGTGTTTTTTGCATCTGTTTCTCACCATATAACACATTAACACATGAATTTCATCTCCAGAGCTGCTCTGAGAGTCACTTCACTAACCTTTCAACATTTACTCTGAGAAAAACTGCCATCAAATACGCAATGAAACTGAAAGTAGAACCCATCAAAATAAAAGTCCGGTTTAACTTGAAGAAATTGTGACAGAAATGCTGTGTCCCAATGTGCCTACTTATACTAAGTATGTACTCTTTTGTTAAAGAAAAAGTTCACACTTTTGATTGTGTATAGAAGAGTAGGCAAGCTTTGTGACATACTATCACGTCACACAAACGGATGCTCTGTCGCATCGATACACGCACGTTGTCACTGTAAACTGGCCAGTCAATCATCTTGTCAAAGTTAACATCCTCCACATTTCATTTCATTTAACTTCCTACCGTATTGGAGAGAAAGTAGCATGTTGATCTGCCAGTCACGGGTCTTTCATGTCACTCTGCTCTTATTTTCTGCATAATTATACGTTTAAAAGTTAACGACCAAACGGATGTTTATAAAAGTTCACATTGCTGTTGCAGATGAAATATAGCAAAGATAACATTAAATACACATTTTTTTTACCAGGTTTAATGTTGATTACTAGTAACTCAAACCCCTTTTCTAAACATCTGGACCTAATCACCGGTCACGCATATCAGCCATGTTTGTAGTTTTAGCGTGTTTTATTCGTATTTGTAGTTCTGGACCGAATCCTTTGCCAAAACGCAATGGATTGTGGGCAGTATTAGCCATTAGAGTGTGCATGGATTCACACTTCAAAAAACAACCTGAAAGAGTAGACCATCCAGGGACTTTTGGCATATTCTTTTCAGCATATGCTTTGGGACACACTTATTGTAATCTCACATACTTTTTAAGATGGATAGTAGGGCTGCACGATTTGGGAAAATTTTCATATTGCAATTACTGAGGACAATATTGCGATATGCGATTGCGATTACGATTATAATAAATGGTATTGGGGGCACAAAATGGGGGTTCATGAATTATGAGCTTCTAGAACATTTGACCTCTTTACTGAAGTTCTTTTCACAAATTGAACATAAATTAAAACAGTATAAATAACCAAAAATAAACAACACAGTTCTTTCTTAGTCTTATTAAGTGCAAACAATAAATGCAGCCATAATCAAAGTAGGCTACTCTCTTAATATTCAAAGTGCTAATAGAGAGCATGATATAGAGCTATAGACAACTACACAATCTATTATAGCTTACATGCTAATAACAGCCTAGATATGTCATGCAGCCTAATTTGCGCGCATTGGGGAGTCACTCTCTTAAAATTGTTTTTCAATGCGCATGCCAGTCTTACTTTCGGTTTCATTTTAACTGTTGCGGGAAGCGCTCGGCGGTGCTGAGCGTGCATTCTACAATTTGATTTCTTTATGTCTAAACGAAAACTTATGTTTTGTTATGATATAAATTAGTTGTATTGCCACGTGATGTAGCAACTTTAATTTTGCCAATCTTGCACAATACATGTCTCTGCTCAGTGTCACTAATCTCAAATCCAAAATATCGTCATACAGAGGTAGAGTTTTTTTGGCTACCAGATCAGTCTCCTCGGCACTCATCTTCGTTCTGGTCTGCACAAACAAGTGAATGTTTTTATTTTTATTTATTTATTTAATCTTTTGTTTTGTTTTGTTCGCAGCACGGAAAATAGGCAAACTGTTCTCAGAAAGCATGTGCTCTTAAGTGCACACAATTAGCCTAATATAAAATAATATAAACGCAACATTTTCCCGTCATATAAACGCACAGGCTGACATCGCGATTGCGATACGATTAATCGTGCAGCACTAATGGATAGTATGAACAATGGGACGCAGGGTCATATATTACTACTGGATACTAAAATATAATTCTCAAAATAACAATAATAGTAATAATATTTTTAAGGAATATGATACAACCAAGGTATTTTTTTTTATTAATTTATACAGTTGTATTTGACAAAAAATAAAAATGCAATGTTTTGTTGTATTTATTCTCAAGGTTTAACAACAAACATGTGGAAAGCATTTCATTCCTCATAAATGGTAAATTAATATTGTGATAAATATTAGTATTCTATAATTCAGAAAAAAAAATAGCTGTAATATTGACTGCAGATGTTGTCTTCAACTGCTGCTCATTTTGCATGCAGTGATGTTACATGTATGGTGATCCTCACAGCATTGCTGTAATGATAAGCATTCAGCTGTGGATTATTACACTACTGTGACCTGAGAACCCTGTGACTTTGTTTGGTCTCTTTTTCCTCTTGCACCTTTACTCAACTCAACAAGACCCTTAAAGTCATCTTGAAACAGAAATGGTGATTGTCTTCCCTATTGTGGCGTATATCTGAATGCGTTCCCGCAGTAGAGTATAGCTTTATCAACACCAAGGTCAAGTATGTGCATGGATAAAGAGCTGTCAATTTTGCTTTCACAGTAACTGACCAGACTGTCTGCTAAATGAGGGTATGATTTTCTGGTCTGTTTGGGCAAACAGTTATGAGTAGATAAACGAGTGTACTAGCTGAATATCTGAGTGGGTGATCTTTGATCTCTTTACCCCTTTGGGTGAATCACTGAAGGCCAGGTTGATCCAGCGAGACGATCCTGTCTAACGGAAGCCTGTTGTCTGCTGTGTTGCGACAAATCAAGACTCTGTTCACGTTTTCCAGTGAAAATATGACTGCGGAGCGTGTGAAACCCTGAGCTGGTGTGAATTACATTCCTTTTGTCGTGTGCAGTCAATAGAAAAGCCCCGTGAACGTCTGGCAACAGCATCGCTCTGCTGTAACCCTGGAGACAGAATCCTGAAAATGGAATAAGTTGCTGAAGTACTACAGATGTTGTATGTTGCCTAGCAACTGTTTTGACTTCCCTCTCTTTCCCACTCCTGTCTCTCCATGCCTGTCAGAGTTAATTAAGTCGCACAGGAGACGAGCTGGTAAAGAAGGCTTTGGTTTATTTATCTGCCTGTTAATAATTCAGCATAAGCAGGGATGGCGGTTTAGGTTGCTCTGGCGTTTTAAAGAGAATCTGCCTCGTGGCCTTTGTTTTGCCAGTGAAGCGGCTCCACTCAGCTTTGTTCATTGTTCATAACAACAGTCAGGTACGTTTGCCCACTGCGACGGCCCTTGACAGGTGAGAAGTCAGTGCTCGATGTGGAGCTCTGTGCTCTCGCCTGATTGGCAGGTACATCTGTCACTCCGCCCGCAGGGCAACGCCTGCTCTAATTGGGTCGCTTGGCTTTTCCGCTCTCCCGGGGCCAACGGTTGCAACGGAATGGGTGGAGCGGCACCTCCTGCTGTTGCGTGGCCTGGTAAAGGTGGCAGCAGTGGGGTCCACGGTAGAGGTCTTCACAGGTCCATCTGGACCTAAACGCCCAAAGACTGACTCGAGCAGGTTCAGGGCCAAAACCTTTATGACCCAATAATACCCCAAATTTTTTAATTTAATTATTTTTTTTTTTTACAGATCTGTAGTCTCCTTTTGCATTAAGTTAAGTCATGTTAAGTTTTTGAGAAAGGCATGCAGAAAAGGAAAATGCTGGGCTTTTTCTTGTTTGTATCCCTTCATCAGAGATAAGATAAACAACATTGCTAACACTAGCAAATCCATGGTTTATTAGGCTGTCAATGTCATTTTTATCAAACTACCACATTTATTTTGTAAATCCACTGGTCACAATGTGGTATATCCGCAACAGACTTCTGTTTTCTGCTAAACAGGTCTCGTTGTTTCCGGTTCACGCATTTTGCGTATGCCTCGTTAAATATGAAGATGATTTACTCGAGATGCCTTCAGATTAGACACTAAAGATGATCATAACCAATGTCCATCACATATGTGGATTGATATATAACAGTTTTTTATTTTTATTCTTTTCACTAACATTTATATATAAATATCGAATAAAATATCCACAATAAAAACAGCTAGCTCATTTAACGGATTACCTTAAAAGTCAATTGATACCGCCATTATTTATTATGGCTATTACCACGTTCTCTGACAAGCAAAAGCGATGAGACCTGTTTTCCGGGTTTGGTCAGGTGACGTTCGACATATACCCCATTGAAAGCTGAACTCAGAAATAACATGTATCCATCAGGCAGGTAAAAATATAATGTAATAGTACATAAGTAAATAAATCAGCGACCAAATCAGTCAGCAGGACACTGGGATTTGTCCTGACTGACTGCGGGGCTGCAAACGCCATTGCTGTTTACGTCAACATAGGCTCACTGGAAATGCGTGCCTCTATATAAATTTCTGCAAACCTGAAAAAATGTACCTATATGTACGAATCACTAAATTTACAGTTAAAGTGAACACTAGAGGCAGTAAAACTTTTATTTTTATAAGTATGATTTACACACAGAGTTTTAATTAATAAAGCCAAACAGTTAAAGTTTAACAGTTACTACTGCAGAATATTATATATGATAGTCAGTTTGCTCGGTAGCTCATGTGATACAGCATTTCACTTGGTTGATGAAGAGCTATGGTATAAACCCCCTGAAACTACGGTTCGACAGAACAGCACAAACAAATCTGCACTAGGAAGTGAAAATAGCGCGGCTGCGTCGCCAAATAGTTTTTACACTTTTGCATTTGTTAACACTATTGGTTAGGTTTAGAGTTGGGTTTGGTGTAGGGGATATTTCCAATATGATAGAGCATTAACCTTTAGCGACACGCCCTGGATATTTAATACGTATCTCAAGCAGTGTAATAGAAATGCAGCAATGTGTGCCTGTACCAGCGTAAAAAAAATTGCCAGGGTCACGTATTGAACATGGGTTTTAGCACCACTCTCTGGAAATTTCATTTTGAAACTGCTGCAAAACGTGCAGTAATGTATGTAATTACAGTGTTGCAGAAGAGTATGTAGAGGCACGCATTTCCAATGAGCCTGGGTTGGTTTATGTTCTGGTCTATTCAGGTTCGAAAATAGCCTAAATGCCATCAGGACAGGTTGGGTTGGACTTGGGTCTAATTTCATCGGGTCTGCCTTGGGTTGGATTTGTCTTTTAAAAAATGAATTAATGCATGGTTAGGGTAAGAAGTGATTTGGGTCGATTCGGGTTGGGTACGGATTTTAGGACCTGAGAAGACTCATTATAGCTCATTATAAACCCTACAGTTCTCCTACTGGAGCTGTTGTCTGTGTGAGTTCTGTTATTGATGTCCTTTGTGGAAGGCACAGAGATGCTTTTATTACTGTGATAATTTAAGAGGAGCAATAAAAGTGCCTTGTCGATGCTGTTGAGTCTCCAGTGCAGATCAGAACACGTCTGATGTTTCATGGACACTTCACTTTGTGTCAACAGACCCTACAGGCCTCCTTTAGTCATGGATCCCCTCTTTCTAATGTCAAAGAACAAACACTGAATAAGTATGGAGACCTGCACATGACATACAGAAGAAAAATTGATTTAACTAAAATAAGGTTGTGTGACTAGATCATGGCAATCAATTCATGATTTGTAGCCATGATATCTTTTTTTTTTTGTCATGTGGCAACGTAAATAACAGTTTACCCATATCTTTTTTAAAATGTGATGCCTGTTCAGGTTTTTTTAACATACTGTAGTTATGTACTTAGTCAAGTTTTCTTTATTTCTATAGTGCTTACAATATAGATTGTTTTAAAGCAGTTTCAGAATAATAAAAAGGAAAATAACTCTAAATTATTTCGGGAAAAAAAAAACAACAACAACAGTTTCAGCTGTAAAGCAGCTCTACAGCAGACAGTAGAGTCATTATTCAGATCAGTTCAGTTTTGTTCACATCTGTGTGTCAGTGCTGTCAAATTCATAACATCATTGAGTATTAAGTGTCTTTTGAACCCTAACTAATCAAGCCAAAGGCAACAGTGGCAAAGAACCCAAACTCCACCAGATGACTGTACTTATAGCACTAAGAAAACACTGTCATATTTGGTGTACGTTTATCATTAACTTTTTTTGTTTCTGACTGTGAAAAAATAAATCTGGAGATCTGTGATGTGATCATATGTTGGTTTGTTCCACCAGGGCTTGTCTGATCATTAGTATGTCATTTGTCACTCTGAAGCAGGTTCTTCAGATCTGGACTGTCTTGCAGAGTTTATCTGCAGTCCAGATTAAGCTCATCAGGATCACTAGAAACATTACATGCATTTGCATCTGATCTAAACTCGGCAGGGCAGTGAAAGATTAAAGAACCCTGGTCTAATGTCTCAGATTCTCTGCTTGTAGAGTTTATGGAAGTGTTTGCTGATCAGATGATCTGACTTTTTTTTTAATTGATGTTTCTGCAGTAGGTTTGTAATCCGGTGCGAATGACTCATTTACTTATGTCTTGTACTAAAATTTAGATTGAAATCTTGCTTTTAACACTAATGTCATCTTAAGTAATTTAGCTTGAATAACCAGCTTTTCAGGCACTGCTTAGCATGTTTGTGGACGTGAGTTAAGAGCTTCACATGGTACATTAGCAAATACATGCAGGAATGCTTATGCAGAAGAGTTGGCATACTTTATCATTATTTCCTAATCCTGTGAACACTTTAAACTGCTATTATGAGTGGAGATGACAGCAGATCTACTTGTGTGACCCAGGACACCCTAAGGTCACTGTGTGCATGTGTGTGTTTCCAGGAGTCCAGCAAATCATAGCTGCTGCCATCAGAAACTCTTTCTCATTTTAGATGTTTGTTTTGACACTCGTCTATTTTTTGCTCAAACCGTGTTGATGCAGCAGCATTTCTGGGTCATTCTCAGGAAATGGTGCTATTTGTGCAGGAACATTTCAAGAACATTTAACCTTTGTATCATTTCATGAGCAGAGGTTACAGCTGAACTGTGAAGTTTATTGTGATCAGTGTAATTTGAGTAAACGCTGGTAGAGTCACCAGGTAACAGGTTGTATAGCCAGAGCTTTGATTAAACAGCAGATGACACTGCAGCTTATTCTGAGTACCTGACCAACATGTACAGCGACTAACCACGTATTTACCTGTCATTTAGAGGCACAGTTATCTGAAATAGTTATGTATGGACTGCCTATTAAAATATACAACATTTTTTCTTTAGGTGTATTTATACAGTCTTATACAGTGCTGCTTCTCAAAAAATGTTTCTTACATATTTAGAAAATACAGAAATAAAAATAACAATGCAACAAAAATATATTTTTGCGATGTACGCCAATGTTACAGTGCACAGCATAAATGAGTACACCCCCTGTGAAACTTAACAAATTCAGCAAATACTCTTTACTTAGAAGACATGTTAAGGTTCTTTAGAGATGTAATAGGTCTGCTTGATCAGTCACCAAAGAAGAATGTTCAGATTATTCAGGAATATACAATTTATGGTAAGGGTACATGAGTTACCATGAATTCATGCATAAATTCATGCATGAATTATACAGTACTTCATGCGTTAATATCTCATGATTTATCAGGATTTATGAGTTCAAAGTCTTTCATTCATGATTTCATGGATGAACAACACACTGTAATCCCAAATAAGTTGGCAAAACTCAAAAAAATTGAGGTAATCAGTTACATCAAATTGTTTAAGTTGTGACATGTCCACTTTCAAGTAAGCAGAAGCATCTAGTTTTGAGTTTGTTGTACTCATGCAAAATAATTTCTCCTAACTTAAAATACTTAGTCACCCAGCTCAATCATTTTGATACACTGTAAAACCTGATAAGTTAAGAATACTCAAAACATTTGAAGAAACTTATTGCCTTAAAACATTTGAGTAATCAAACTCATTTTTTTTTTAAGTTAGCAAAGCTTTACATTCTTATAACAAGAGTGGCGGGCTGAGAGCCATGGGAGCCAATCCCAGGCTTGCTTCCATGGTCCCACCCCACTCATCATAACAGTAATATACACATACTGTGCATCCTCAACCTAACCACAGGCTCTACTCTTTACCACAACGGTAACACTACAAAACCAACATAAGAGAAACTTATGTAAATCCTAACATAACACAGCATTTGAGTACTAACTTATGTCTCTCTACATTAATCTTGTGCAAAAACACACAAAATAACACTTAATTTCAACATTTATTTTCCATGTTGTCTGATGCAAAGCATGCTGGGAACTAGAAAACTCAATCATTTTAAGTTCAGTTTATTACAACTGCATTTTGAGTTTACAGAACTTATTTCAATTAAGTCCAATGAACTTTCATTATTATTTGAGTGAAATCAACTCATTTCATTTAATTAATTTCACGGTTCGGGTTTACAGTGCACCTTAATTAATACATTAACTAAGATCTAAGGTTACATCATCATGATTTATGATTTATTACACATGATCATGATGTTTTCCTTTGTTCAAAAAAGAAATCCACATTACCTCATGCATGCATACAGGCTAGAACAGAATATCAGTTAATGAGAGAACTATGTTTTTCATTAATATGATCTGAGTTATCAAGCATGTTCATATGTTGTTCATAATGGACAGACCCCAACATTGGCCAATAACAGCACATATCATAATTTCTGTTGACATATAAATGCAGTAGTCATCATTAATTAATGGAATAGCTTCTCAGGACTTTGTGTGGCCCCTCAACTAAAGTTGTGACTTTGAAATACTGAAACACAGTGTGTTAATACTGAAAGCATAATTGTAAAATTACATGAATATGAACAAGGAAGTTTAAGCTTTTGCACACAATGTACTGTGGACACAAAAAGACTTTAATCTCAACTGCTTTATTCTTAAACAGTATAACCCAGTTAAATCAACAGCAATGTCCGGAAAGAGCTGAGAAAGACATTCAGTACATACACCATGAACTTGAAGTATTGAACCTGTATATCTGAAATCTTTTTACAAAACCAAAAAGGATTTACAATAAATAAATAAGCAAACAAACAAAAAAAATGACAAACAGCTTGGTCCTTTTTATGGTAAGTAGTCACATTTTAATGTAACAAGGTACTGATGTGGACTCCTCATGAAATATTTAATGCTGAGCAAAATAATGAATAAGAGTAATGTTTAAGAATAAAGCAGAAAGTTAAGATTGAAGTCTTTTTGTGTTTTGTGTACATTGTGTGCAAAAGGTTAAACTTTCATGTTCATATTCATGTCATTTCACAGTTATGCCATCACTAATAACTATTTTCAGTATTTCCAATTGGACCAAGTCACCACTTTAGTTGAGGGACCACACGCATTATGAAGTCATGAGAAGCTAATGCTTAGTTAATGACGACATCTGTATTTGGATGTCAGAAGTATTCATGTACTATATGTGCTGTGATTGGCCAATGTTGGGGTCTGGTCACCACTTTAGTTGAGGGGCCACAAACATGAAGTCATGAGAAGCTAGTGCTTAGTTAATGACGACTAGTGTATTTGGATGTCAGAAGAATTCATGTGCTATATGTGCTGTGATTGGCCAGTGTCAGGGCCTACACAAAATAATGCTATTATTTATGGTATTATGGTATATGAATAATACAAAGAAAACAATCATGATCATGTATAATAAATCATAAATCATGATGATGTACCCATCTTAGTTAATCTATTAATTAAGGTGTTGTTTATCCATGAACCCATGAATGAAAGACTTTGAACTCATGTTAGTTCCTGATAAATCATGAGATATTAATGCATGAAGTAATACATAATTCATGCATGAATTTAAGCATGAATTCATGGTGATTCATGTACCCTTACTGTAAAGTGTTATCCAATTTTCTTAAAAAGTAATAAAATGTTGTGTTGCAAGAATGAGTACACCCTCCTGAAAGTTCCTAAAAAAATTAAATACAAATTTCTGGTGTTTCACGTTTTGATTAACAGCTAAGTATGTTGAACCAAAACTGTTAAAGAGAAGTCATTTCTTGACAATTGTTTTCAAACACTATTTTCAAAGTGAAAATATAGCATAAGTTACACAGAAATTCAAAAACACTTGTGAAAAGGCGCCTGAAATAATTAGGTCTTCACTATAAGCTTTAATTTAGTGATGAGTGAGTTTTTTTTAGAGCCGGAAAAAGCTATGAAAAGAGTGACTCTTATCTCACAGAGTAAGGTGCAGCCTGCAGAAGTGATATGCATGGTTGTATATCCAAACCAGAACTACCTACTGTAGCCAAAGCACTACAAACTAATTTAGCTTTTTTCAAGGCCCATTTTTTCAAAATATAGACTTGTCATGAACTGTGCCGTTGTGGCTCCCTCCCTTCACCATCAGAGGGAGCCTCCATTTCACCGTGGACCATTTTTCACTTCACTACCCATAACCCCATTCTCATGAACTTCCTGTTTCCTTTCACCTCTCACCCCAGTCGGCCATCTTGCTCACAATGCTTAAATAGCCCGGTTCATTCACCATTTCCTTGCGAAGTCTTGATCAGTTAACTGTCATTTCTGAGCGTTTTCCGTGTTTGTTTTTCCCGTGTCGACCCCCCTTGTTCCCTGGCTCCTGTGATTGTTCTCCACCCGCCTTTTTGACCCTTGCTTGTTTCTGGACTATCCCATTGATCGCTGCCCGCCCCGACTATCTGCCTGGACTATCGTTTGCTCTACTGGATTACCTGTGTTGTACCCGTCTGCTGTTTTGACCACGCCTGTCGACCATGAGTTTGTTTAATAAAGTTTTGCACTTGGATCCACCCGCCTATGACTCTCTCATGACAGAAGACTTCGCCATACCCGGATCCAGCAGCTTTATTTCACCCTCCCGCTCTACCATGGACCCATTTGACCAACTACTCCAACTTAAACAGCACGGTATGCCCATAGGGGTTTTTGTGGATAAATTTTGTCACCTCATGTACCAACAACCTTTCTATGATGAACATTATTTTATGGACATTTTCCGTTTGGCTCTCGATTTGAGTGCCCCCGCACCTGTTTCTCTGATTATGTGGACTTTGCATTGTGGTGCGGGGGTTCATCTTCTGTTCCTGTGGCTGTCACAGAGGTGAAACGCGACTACAGTGAGGAGGATTGTGATTATATCTTGCCACGCTCCTGTTTCACAAACTCTGTGGATTATGCTTTACAGTATGGGGACTTACTTGACTCTGAGGATTTCGCGGGGGAGGACCGCGAACCCACAGTAATGGCGGCCGCGCCGAATCGCGATGTCAAAATGGCGGCCGCGCCGGCGCGCGATGTCAAAATGGTGGCCGCGCCGGCGCGCGTTCACAAGATGGCGGCCGCGGCACGTTGCGATCATAAAATGGCGGACCTCCCAGCACTCTTCCTCAACCAAACAAGCTACAATAGACTCATATCCTGTCTGGAAGATTCCCCAATGATATCGGTTAAGTCAGCGCTCACTATTTTCCACTGCAGCCCAGTCTCCCGAGCACGTCAAGATGGCCGCCACACCAGAGTCTTCACAAGTCAAGATGGCCGCCTTTCCTGAGTCAGCACCTGTCATGGCCGCCGCTCCAGTGTCTCGTCCAGTCCCGGTTATCGTTTCAAAGCCAAGTCAAGTGTCAAGCCGAGCCACTTCCCCAGCTCCCAGTAAAGTCACAGCAGTCCCCTCAAAGCCAAGCCAAGTCACTGCTTTTCCTCCAGAATCAAGCCAAGTCGTCGCAGTCGCTTCTCCAGAGCCAAGTGATGTCGCAACTGTCACTCCAGAGTCAAGTGTCATAGCAGCTGTCCCTCCAGAGTCCAGTGATGTAGCAGCTGTCCCTCCAGAGCCAAGTGTTCTCACAGCTGCTCCGCCTCCTGAGTCAAGCCCCGTCGCAGCTGCTCCGCCTCCTGAGTCAAACATTGTCTTCGCAGCTGCTCCGCCTCCACAGTCAAGTGTCTTCGCAGCTGCTCAGCCCCCAGTGTCAAGCGTCTTCGCAGCTGCTCCGCCTCCAGAGTCAAGCGTCATCGTCGCAGCGGTTCAGCCTCCACAGTCAAGCATCGTCGTCGCAGCTGCTCCGCCTCCACAGTCAAGTGTCTTCGCAGCTGCTCAGCCCCCAGTGTCAAGCGTCTTCGCAGCTGCTCCGCCTCCAGAGTCAAGCGTCATCGTCGCAGCGGTTCAGCCTCCACAGTCAAGCATCGTCGTCGCAGCTGTTCAGCCTCCTCAGTCAAGCGTCTTCGCCGCAGCTGCTCCGCCGCCAGAGTCAGCTGCTCCGCAGCTGCTCCTCCCTCTGAGCCAAGTCATGTCTTCGCATCTGCTCCGCCTCCAGAGTCAAGCGTCTTCGCATCTGCTCCGCCTCCAGAGTCAAGCGTCGTCTTCGCAGCTGCTCCTCCCCCAGAGTCAAGCGTCAACGTCGTCGCAGCTGCTCCTCCCTCAGAGTCAAGCGTCAACGTCGTCGCAGCTGCTCCTCCCCCAGAGTCAAGCGTCAACGTCGTCGCAGCTGCTCCTCCCCCAGAGTCAAGCGTCAACGTCGTCGCAGCTGCTCCTCCCCCAGAGTCAAGCGTCAACGTCGTCGCAGCTGCTCCTCCCCCAGAGTCAAGCGTCAACGTCGTCGCAGCTGCTCCTCCCCCAGAGTCAAGCGTCAACGTCGTTGCAGCTGCTCCTCCCCCAGAGTCAACGTCGTCGCAGCTGCTCCACCCCCAGAGTCAAGCGTCAACGTCGTCGCAGCTGCTCCGTCCACTGAGTCAAGCGTCGTCGTCGCAGCAGCTCCGTCCACTGAGTCAAGCCCCGTCGTCGCAGCTGCTCCGCCTCCAGTGTCAAGCGTCCTCATCACAGCTGCTCCTCCCTCTGAGCCAAGTCACGTCGTCGCCGCAGCTCCTCCTTCTGAGTCAAGCCTCGACGCTGCCACTCCTCCAGCGTCAAGCCTCGACGCTGCTGTTTCTGAACCCTGTCTCAACACAGCTGCACACACACCCAGCCTAGCCAGAGCCACTGTTCCAGTACCAAGCCAAGTCATAGCAATTGTTCCTGAGCCCAGCCCCATCATTGGCACCACTCCTGTGCTGGCCTTCACTGAGGCCGTGCTCCTCCTGAGATCTGCTCTTTGGGTTGTCTGGGCCGCGTATGCCACCACCGAGTCCTCAGAGGTGGCGGCTCACCCCGCAGAACCTCTGAGGGTGGCCTCCCCCGAGGAGGTGGCCGAGGCCACGGATCCTCAAGCTGAGGGGGAGGTCGCACCTGCTCCCTGCACGGTGGTAGCGCCCAGCAACCCACACCACTCTGAGCTCTTGCCTAGTCCCAATTCAGCCGCTGAGGCCCCCTATACGCTGGGTATCCAGCCCAACCTGGCCAGGAGCTTGGGCTCCGAGCTTTCTCTCTCTCTGTGCGTGTGTCTGTCTATGTTCTATGTTACAGACCCGTCTGCTCTGCCCTGGGGGGATCCTGTTCCGCTCTGGAGGGCTCCTGTCCTGTCTGCTCTGCCCTCGGGGAGTCCCGTTCTGCCCTGGAGGGTTCCTGTCCTGTCTGCTCCGCCCTCGGGGAGTCCCGTTCTGCCCTGGAGGGTGCCTGCTCTGCCTGATCCGCCCTGGAGGGCATCTGTTTCGTCTACCCTGCCCTGGAGGGTGCCTGCTCCACCTGATCCGCCCTGGTGGGCATCCGATCTGCCCTGGAGGGCATCTGCTCCGCCCTGGAGGCTGTCTACTCCATCTTCGTGGTCTTCTATGCATCCTTGGCAGCTCTGTTGCTTGGCTGCCATTCCGGCAGCTCCTGGACCTTTTGCCCTGCCTATCTCTGTCAGCCTGCATGGACCTGGTCCTCCCCTTTGTACTCTGTCCCACCCCCCCTCCCCTTTTTGTTATTGGACTGTGTCGAGCGTCTGGAAGCCGCTCCTAAGGGGGGGGCTCTGTCATGAACTGTGCCGTTGTGGCTCCCTCCCTTCACCATCAGAGGGAGCCTCCATTTCACCGTGGACCATTTTTCACTTCACTACCCATAACCCCATTCTCATGAACTTCCTGTTTCCTTTCACCTCTCACCCCAGTCGGCCATCTTGCTCACAATGCTTAAATAGCCCGGTTCATTCACCATCTCCTTGCAAAGTCTTGATCAGTTAACTGTCATTTCTGAGCGTTTTCCGTGTTTGTTTTTCCCGTGTCGACCCCCCTTGTTCCCTGGCTCCTGTGATTGTTCTCCACCCGCCTTTTTGACCCTTGCTTGTTTCTGGACTATCCCATTGATCGCTGCCCGCCCCGACTATCTGCCTGGACTATCGTTTGCTCTACTGGATTACCTGTGTTGTACCCGTCTGCTGTTTTGACCACGCCTGTCGACCATGAGTTTGTTTAATAAAGTTTTGCACTTGGATCCACCCGCCTATGACTCCCTCATGACAGGACTATGGGAATCCACACCCTGGTCTCAAGAGACCAAGTCAATAATTTTGGATCTAACAGCATCCAAAATGTTGAACTTGTATACTCAGTGCTAAAAAGGGTCAAAGCAGTATACTTAGAGTTATGGAGGACATATTAAGTACTACACTTTGCTGAATTAAATCTAGGGTGTACTCATTTCTGTTATTCAAGTTATTTTACAGATATTAATGGCATATATTTCAGTTTTTATTAAGGACGTTTAATACATTTCCATTTTGCCACTATAAATTATATTAGTGATCATTTAGAAAATGCATCTTTTATATTTAATCAGAGGGGATTGAAAACATAAAACCAGCCAAACAGATTAGATCGTTTTACATAGAGAAATTTTATGTGTGCAGTTTGTATCAGATGCTGAGTGAAGGGACTGTGGAGCATCTGAGATTAATAAATCATACATCATCATCTAAAAAATATTAACCAATGAGCCATTCCCTTTCTACATTGCAGGACTTTTGAGTGCCAAAAATGACCTTTTTGTGAATATTTTATTATATCTTTTCATGTGACAACACTGAAGGAATGACACTTTGCTTCAATGTAAAGTAGTGAGTGTACAGCTTGTATAACAGTGTAAATTTGCTGTCCCCTTAAAATAACTGAACACACAGCCATTAATGTCTAAGACTACGTCCACATGAAGCCAGAGCTTTCCCTATCTGATCTTTTTTTTTCTCTTGTCTGAAGAAATACCTGCGTCCACACGAAACCATGGAACGGACACAAAACGATGTATTATACATGCCAGCCAGTATGTGGCACTGTAATTCTGCCACAGAGATACACTAAGGGTGTACTCACACTAGATGTTTTGAACTATGCCCATGCACGTTTGACCCCCAAAGCGTGGTTAAAATGGTTTAGACATTAATAGCTGTGCATTAAGTTATTTTGAGGGGACAGGAAGTTTACACTGAAGCAAAGTGTAATTTCTTCAGTGTTGTCACATGAAAAGACACAATAAAATATTTACAAAAACGTGAGGGGTGTACTCACTTCTGTGAGATACTGTATCAGTAAACTCCACCACATTACTTACAGTCAGTATACTCATGCTTAATGAGGCCAGTGATATAGCCTACTGATAAAGACTGTAAGAGAAACTTGTTTCTTTTTGAAGCATATGATAGGAAATGTTATTGAAGATGTCACCATCATAAATACTATGAAGATCAAAATGCCACACAGCACAACAAGATTGAATAGAAAGTCCAGGACAAGACAGGTTTTGTTGTGAAAGAGTGATATTTTAATTTAAATCTGAGTAAACAAAGGTGAATGTGGTAGTGAAGAATGCATACACGTGTATTTGCTGTGTTTAGAATTAGATGTTTATTAACCTTAGATGCCAGCTGTGAGATCTGCTGAATCAGCAATACTGCTAGCCGTTTCTGCTGCTCATGAAGCTTCTCACTTCTCTTCATTAGGAGAGCATTCTGTTAGTTCAGTTCCTCTGTGTGCAGATGCATGTGTTTCCAGCCTGTCCAATCAACTGAAGCTCATCAGGTCTGATGTGACACAGCAGCAGTTTCACAAGATTCTCTCAGATCACATAAACCACATGCTGAAGATGTCAAACGCTGATTGACAGGACTTCTCACATCGCTGCATCTCTCTCAAACTCAACAAGCTGTTCATGTAGTTAAAATTAACAGGACTACACAGCTGAAAGAGTTAACATTTGGCTACAACAATTTACCTGTTAAATTTAGTCTTTATTATCCATCCTCATGGAAATTTGTATTTGGCTTCCACAGGTGGAATATGAAACAAACAAACAAACAAACAAAAAAAACAATACAAACCATCACATCATTTGCAATGGTTTTACTGGTTATAATGGGAAATGTACTGGTTTTAAAGGAAACTGTAATGGTGCCTATTGGTCTCTAATTGGTCACCTCCTAAAATCACTAAATCCTAATGGAATATGTCCCAAAAAACACTAAAGGAAACCACTGATGGTTTGTAATGTTTGTAGTGGAAACCATTAGAATGTCTGTTATGGTTTCTATTATTTCTTTCAGCAGGGAATTACGGCTTATTAATGACACTTAATATGCATAGTGCACACACACCACAAAGAAAAACAGCAAATGTTTAATATACCAGTTGACAGTGTAAAAAAGGGAAAATATATATATTTTTCCTGATGTTATAGTCTGTGTGTGGCAGCAGGATTTCTTATATTAATATATTATATTGACAATGATATGTTAATGAATGGACACATTATGCAGCATTCATTGTCAACTATTTCAACTATACTATTTCAATCATGTTCCTCAATAAAAAGTTTCACACAGGGATGTTTGCAGTAAAAGTTTGACCCAATTATGACACAAAATCAAGATACCATGACTATTAATCTCCAGAGATAATGGCCATATAAACAGAAGAATTACAGATAATGCAGCATTATCAGATAGAGCTGCTCTTTATCATGTATCATTTACTTATAAAAAGCTGTTTATTACATTGATATGACATTATGAATGGCACGTGAAATGTGCAGCACAGATCCAGGTGTTAGATGATAATTAGCTGTAGCCGTGATTTCTAGATGAATCTGGGTTGATTGTTCAATTAGATTAGCTATTGTAGTCAAGAATTGTTGGTCTGCATCCACATGTACATGTCTCAGTGTGTAGGTTACTGTTCATGGTTTGATGTGTTGATTGTTCTCCTGTGCAGGCGGAGCTGACGGGCATTAAATGGCGCTGCTACAGTGTTGGCGGTCTGGTGTACGGGCCGGTGATTTCCGCTCCGGCACAGGACGACCCGGTTTTGCGCAGCTTCATGCAGTGCGTTCGTGCGAACCTGCTTTGTGTCTGGAGACGCAAGATCAAACCTGATGCCAAAGAGCTCTGGATCTTCTGGTGGGGTGAAGAACCAAACCTGACTGATATCATCCACCGCGAGCTGGAGGGTAAGACTGACTGACTGATGCTGAACTTTCTAGCAACCACACATAATACCTTAACAACCACAAAGCAACACATTTAACCCACCCATAACACCTCGCCAGCTAATTACACTGAACAAAATTATGAACTCAGCACTTTTGTTTTTGCACCCATTTTTCATGAACTGAACTCAAAGATCTAATACTTTTTCTATGTACACAAAAGGCCTATTTTTCTCAAATATTGTTCACAAATCTGTCTAAATCTTTGTTAGTGAGCACTTCTCCTTTGCCTAGATAATCCATCCACCTCACAGGTGTGGCATATCAAGATGCTAATTAGACAGCATGATTATTGCACAGGTGTGCCTTAGGCTGGCCACAATAAAAGGACACTTTAAAATGTGCAGTTTTATCATACAGCACAATGCCACAGATGTCGCAAGTTTTGAGGGAGCATGCAATTGGCATGCTGACTGCAGGAATGTCCACCAGAGCTGTTGCCTGTGAATTGAATGTTTATTTATCTACCATAAGCTGTCTCCAAAGGCATTTCAGAGAATTTGGCAGTACATCCAACCGGCTTTTTGTGTACATAGAAAAAGTCTTAGATCTTTGCGTTCAGCTCATGAAAAATGGGGGCAAAAACAAAAGTGTTGTGTTTATATTTTTGTTCAGTGTAGTAACACCATGACAAGCAGATGTATTATTACACTGAAGAACTGGCATACAATACCTTTGACTGTAGCATACTTTTAAACAGAGTACATGTTGTGGAGATAAAATACTCTGAAAGAAAAAAAAAGACTTTTTACTTACTTATGTACAGTTCCTCCAGAAAGTATTCAAAGTGCTTAACTTTTTCCACATTTTGTTATGTTACAGCCTTATTCCAAAATGGATTAATTTAACTATTTTCCTCCAAATTCTACAAATAATACCCCATAAGGAAAACATGATTTTTTTTTTTTTTTTTTTTTAAATCTTTGCTAATCTAAAAAAATCACATGTACATAAATATTCACAGCCTTTGCCATGACACTCAAAATTGAGCTCAGGTGCATCCTGTTTCCACTGATCATCCATGAGATGTTTCTGCAACTTGATTGTGATCCATCTGTGGTAAATTCAGTTGATTGGACATCATTTGGAAAGGCACACACCTGTCTATATAAGGTCCCACAGATAACAGTGCATATCAGGGCACAAACTAAGCCATGAAGTCCAAAGAATTGTCTGTTGACCTCTGAGACAGGATTGTATTGTATTGGGGAAGGGTACAGAAAAAAATCTGCAGCATTGAAGGTCCCAATAAGCATAGTGGCCTCCATCATCCATAAATGGAATACGTTAGAACCACCAGGACTCTTCCTTGGTGCCCAGCAAATTGAGAGGTCATGGGGAGAAGGGCCTTAGACAGGGAGGTGACCAAGAACCCCATGGTCACTCTGAAAGAGCTCCAGCATTTCTCTGTGGAGAGAGGAGAACCTTTCAGAAGAACAACCATCTCTGCAGCACTCCACCAATCAGGCCTGTATGGTAGAGTGGCCAGACGAAAGCCACTCCTCAGTAAAAGGCACATGACAGCCCGCCTGGAGTTTGCTAAGGGCAACTGAAGGACTCTCATGAGAGACCATGAGAAACAAAATTCTCTGGTCTGATGAAACAAATATTGAACTCTTTAGCCTAAATGTTGGCATCATGTCAATTTGCATCATGACTGGAGGAAACCAGTCACCACTCATCACCTGGCCAATACCATCTTTACAGGGGAGCATGGAGGTGGCAGTATCATTCTGTGGGGATGTTTTTCAGCAACAGGAACTGGGAGACTAGTCAGGTTTGAGGGAAAGATGAATGCAGCAATGTACAGAGACATCCTTGATGATAACTGCCCCAAAGCACTCTGGACCTCAGACTGTGGTGATGGTTCAACTTTCAACAGGACAACGACCCTAAGCACACAGTTGAGATAACAAAGGAGTGACTACGGGACAACTCTGTGAATGTCCTTGAGTGGCCCAGCCAGAGCCCAGACTTGAACCCGATTAAACATCTCTGGAGAGATCTGAAAATGGCTGTAACCATCCAACCTGATGGAGCTTGAGAGGTCCTGCAAAGACGAATGGGAGAATTTGCCCAAAAATAAGTGTGCCAAGCTTGTAGCATCATACGCAAATAGACTTGAGGCTGTAATTGGTGCCAAAGGTGCTTCAACAAAGTGTTGAGCAAAGGCTGTGAATACTTATGTACCAGATTATGTCAGTGGAGTGGAGTGGCAGCAATTTCCCCTGTGCTCCAAGCATCTAATAATTACTCCGCTTCAGCTCCACCCCGGGTTCACAGTTTCCCACTCCACTCCTTGCTCACTGATACCAGAAACACTGCTCCGTCTTCGCTCTGCATCTAAAGTATTTAGTATGTTTGAAATATCACTGTTCTGTTCATAACGTATATTAAAAGAAAATAAATAAATAAAATAACAAGAGTTTCAAAGAGGCTTATTGGAACACTAACATGCAAACATTTTTTCCTACCACGTCAAGCTATAAAATGGTTGTCAGCATTAAAATGTAGTCTATAATCGCTGCTTTTTGCAGTGCAAATGTGTGTTATAAAAATAACAGTAGGCTTTTCTAAGTTATTTTACCTACAGATCGCTGCATTTCGTACAGATTTCTGGTTATTCGAAATCAGATATATACAAGTAGCACTTTAAGATTACATTTGTTTGAATGCATTATTGTTTGTGTTGTACCTGTTTAAATCATGCTTTCACCTAATAATATTTATTATATATAAGGAACAAATTCCTTGAGAGCTGTATTTTCCCACTCATGTACATTGGCATCATCCTAGTCTTCACATTCTTTCTGATTTGAATGATCCATCTCTATCAAGCTAGCTAAATATGCTACATGTGAATTCATGCTAAATATGCAGTTAAATTATGGGCCGTTGGCATGAATTGTACTTGTGATGGAGTGGTGGTGGAGCACTCTTGGAGCGAGTGAAACCCACGACTCTCCGACTATTAAAAAATCCGCTCCTCCCTCCATTCAAATTGTGTTCCGCTCCCACTCCGCTCCACTCACTTACTCTGTTATGTACATGTGATTTAATTATTCATTTTTTTTTTTCGTTTTTATTTTTAATACATTGCAAAGATTTTAAACAAACTTCTTTTACATTGTCATTATGGGGTATTGTGTGTAGAATTTTGATGAAAATAGTGAATTGTTTTGAAATAAGGCTGTAACATAACAAAATGTGGAAAAAGTAAAGCGCTGTGAATACTTTCCAGATGCACTGTAGACATTGAAGAGATGTCACCCAAACATTAAAATTCTCTCATTAATTACCCACCTTTATGTCGTTCCAAACACGTAAGACCTTCCTTCATCTTCAGAACACAAATTAAAATATTTTTGATGAAATCCGAAAGCTTTCTGACCCTGCATAGACAGCAGCACAACTACCATGTTCAAGGCCCAGAAAGGTAGTAAAGACATCATTAAAAAAGTCCATGTGGCATCAGTGGTTCAACCTTAATTTATGAAGCTACAAGAATACTTTTTGATACTTCTTTTCCATGTCAGCCTTCAATGCTTGTTCATGATAGTACCATGACACATCCGTGCAGCTAGCAGCACCACCACACGCATGCATTGTGATTCTCTCCTGAGCACATGTCGAAGACTGACACAGAAGATAAGAAATTGTTGTTGTTTTCTTAGCACACAAAAAGTATTTTTAATGGTGTCCTTGCTACTTTTCTGGGCCTTGAACGTGATAGTTGCGTTGCTGTCTATATAGGGTCAGAAACCTTTGAAAGTTTAGAAGATGAAGGACGGTCTTACGGGTTTGGAACGACAGAATGGTGAATAATTAATGACAGAATTTTAATTTTGGTTAAACTTGCCCTATAAGTGAAGTAAATTGATTTCTTAAATACTTCTATTGTCTTTGAAATATGCTTAAGTACTGCTGAATGTACTGATGAGCATTTATGTTGAACTAAAATATACTATATATATATATATATATATATATATATATATATATATATATATATATATATATATATATATATAGTATTATACAATACAGAATATATCAAAGCAGCTATACAGCTTTAAACAGGAAAACAGTGATTTAATAATCTAAATATAATTCAGTTATGCTGTAAAGTAGCTGTAAAAAGAGGACAATACTAAAGATTCAGTTTTTCAGTCACGGTCAGTTCATTGTTGATTCAGTTCGGTTCAATAAGTATGTCAAGTTCATCAATTATAGAATGAGTTCAGTTTATCTATAAAACATCTCGGGAGAAAACTGTGATTTTTATTGTCATGTCTAGTAAAGCTTGTCTTGTATTGAAAGATATTTTTGATGATGGAATTGCGATCATATAAGTACTTTACATGTGATTCAGTATGTTAGTCAACACATATATGTATTTAAGATTTGAAGTAGGCCTATGTTAAAGTATGTGTACTGATAAAGCTGACCGTGGCATCTGTGTGTTTTGGGTTACGGTTTTGTTTTATAGATGCAAAGTCAAATCATTTGACTTGAAAACACACTGTCTTTGTGAATGTAAGAGCAGTCATGTTGTGAATGGCATGTTGAGCTCTTTGAAAATTTGTCTCTGTTGTTTTCCTGTCTTTTTCCAATGCTCTCTCACATCTGTGCAGTTCCCAAATATCCTCCCATCTACTATTTTCACATTTTCTTTTCTTCTTGGCAGAATCCACTCTGAAATGATTGTTTCAGCAGAATCATAAATCTCTCTCATGCTGATGATTGAAGGAGAAAATCTCTCGCTTTTATTACACTGTGTTTCACATTAAAAGATCCGCAAGCGAAAGATCCTACTGCTGTTGTGAGAATGGGTCGTTTGAGAGCCACACCTGTCAGAAAATATGGTTGTCAGTCCCAAACTCATAGTTTTGAGTTGAATTATTATATTGTCATGTAATATTATTATATTATGTATTCTGTTACTGTGATAATGACTGGAGTGGTGGTGATTTGAGTGACAGTAGATGACATGAGTTCACCCATAATCACTCATTAAGCAGAATCGTCTGCATCATTATTTACACACACAGGATGGTTGCGGCTGTAATAATGTGTTATAATCGGACGTGCTGTCGTCACTCACTGAGATGTTTTGAACTGGTAAGGAGAGTCTTATATTCATTGGTAATGTTTCACAGGACTTCCTGGGTTTTTTTTTTTTTGGGGCATGACCACAGTCACTTCCTGTTTATGCCTCAGTGCACCTGAATGGAAGGAATGAATGAGTCGAGAGCCGCGTTAAAGCATCATCGTCTGAGTCATGAATGAGGAAGCATCACTGTTGCTACAGTGAACAGTCATTTTTCTGCACAGGAAGCCAGGCGATTTGCGGTACTTCCTCAAACAGCAGAAACATAATCACAGTTCAGCTGATGAATATAGAGACAGTGAGCGATAATAGGGACTGCAGTGAAGATTCTGAATGCTAACTGGCTTCTTCTCCTCTTTTATTATATATAAGTGTTATTATGGATTATAGATTTATATTTTAGCCGGAAGCAGTTTAATAACCAAACATTTCAACACAAATAAACACCAGCATATTTTGGAACAGAACATAAAAAAAAAACATTAGGAATATCAGTGACTTTTAAGAACATTTGTCAACATTTCTAAACAACCAACATGATTTAATATTCCCATTATGCAGTGATTCATAACCTTTTTTACTTTATATGTCTCTCCTGTCCAGAAACTGTATTCAGTGGTTTAATTATCAGGACAATTATCAGCCTGGCAACTGTTTTGAAAATATTAGGGCTGTACTAGAATAGTCGAATATTCGTTCGGAGGGTTGGCATTCGATTTTCAGTTCTGAGATTCGAATATTCTTTTTTTTTTTTTTCTTTTTTTCAACACGTGACTTCCCCTGCGAACAGTTCTCATTCGCGCTTGAATGGCCCATTAGTGAACGGGAGGGGGAGAGCTGTCAGCAAGCCACGGAGAAAAGAGTGTACTAGTGTCACTATAGTTTGCAACCTGGTTGTGATTTATTTTAAAGTTTAAAATATAAAGAAATATTTTTGTTCATTGAAATGTGAGCTGTCTAGCCAGCCTAACAGAGCATGTGAGCGGAGATGCATGCCGTTTTCAACCGAAGCCACTGAGACACACTGCCTGCATGGCGTATCCTATAAAGAACTCACAGCATCTGTTATAAAGCCTAGATATGTTATATAGCCTAATTTGCGTGCATTGGGGAATCACTCTATAGTATTAAAATTGCTTTTGAATGCGCGTGCGCGTTTTAATTTCGGTTTCGTTTTAACGATTGCGTAAAACTCTTGGCGGTGCTGAACATGCATTCTAAGCGCGTCTTCTGGCTTTGTTATAATGAGAGGATTAATTAGCTTGCAGAACTCAGGACTGAACAAAAAATCCGGCGTTTTGAGCGGTGAGTGGGTTCTGACTGATCAGCTCAAACACAGATGGAGTCTGGCGTGAGGCGGCTGCCGTTTACTTTCGTTTTGTTAATGTTTATTTTGTTATTAAAGTACGTTTGCAGTTTCCCGCATCCTTCCCAGAGTCTTGAACTTCGTTACATACATATATACATCCTCCGGAAATCATCCTGGCGACCTATTTTTTTAAGTCCCTTGACCCACCCGATGGTCGCGACCCAGGGTTTGAAAACCACTGCCCTAGACTCGTGGTGTGAGCATATTGGAGCTGAATTCCCTTGGGTCTGCAGCAACACATTTGTGACGCGTGAAATCGTTTGGATGAACGATTCCCGACATAATACAAATGCAAACAGACAACACATAGATTTCTGCCTTTATTATATGCTTAGCCCCTCCCACCGAAGCTTCGAATATTCAATATTGATTACCACCGAAGCTTCGAAGCGCAAAAAATGGTATTCGAACCAGCCCTAGAAAATATGTGGGATTATTAGCAGAAATCATACAGTGTATAATGTACTCGCAGGGACAGAATGCTTGGAAATAATATTTCATATATTCGATAATAATAGCAGTAAGCTTTGTGCTTTTGTAGCAAACTTTTAATATAAAAAAAAAAACTTATCAAAATTCTGTCAGTTTTATAGCAAAATACAAACAATATGTCTTACAATTATGTTTTTCATGCTCTTTAATGTGACAAATCGCTGTATTCTCCTCAGTTTAAGCGGCAAGTGAATCAATCATCTTTTCGATTACAATGAGACATTTGTTTCATTAAATGATACTGGTTTTTTTCATGCCCTCTGATGTTCTCTCACATGTATATCCTGCTACAACTTGTAATAAAGAGGAAAGACACATTTATAATTAGCAATTTCGTGATAAAAACTGACAAAATTTGAAAGCTGTGTTAAATTAAAAGCAACAAAGCACAAAGCTTATTGCGATTACTGGGTGGCTGGTGTGCTACAAATAATGAATGGATTTGAATGTGAAATATTATTTCCAGTCATTTATTATACCATGAATAAAACATGAATAATATTTATTACTAAATATTATTTATCTCAGAAAAGACAATATAACAACAATGTAACATATCTTATTGCTCATCTGCAGTAAGTCTAAGGACGTTTCCTATCAGTTGTCAGATAGATATCTATTAGATTTAGGATGTTTATAATTTAGAATGTATGTAAAAATTACATCTTACAGACGTCTGTCAGATGTTTGTAAACAGTAGATGCTTTCTAAATCAAGTCATTTTTAACAGACATCTTGCAGATCTATGTGTGCTATCTAGGATTTATTGGTGTTTTTAAATAATTACATGTGAGGATTAAAAGGTTGGACGTCACAGGAATAGGAGTAGGAGGAATTTTCACATAGAAACCAGTATAATTTAATGAAACGATTTGTAATCAAAAAGATGATTGATTCACATGCCGATTAAATTAAGGCAAATACAGCGATCTGTCACACCACATGAAAGAGAGCATGAAAAACACTGTATTGTAAGAAATTTTGTTTGCATTTTGCTATAAAATTGATAGAATTTGAAAGCTGAGACTTTGTTTTATATGAAAAGTACCAAAAGCACAAAGCTTATTGCTATTATTTGATGGCTGGCACACTACAAATTAGGGATGGGCGATATATATCGGTCGATAAATTCATGCGCATCTCGTCACTAAAGCCGGTTCTTTGATTAGCGGTAAATCTCCATCACCTGTGTTCAAATAGAGCGCCAGTTTATTCACAGAGCCGTAGATCACTGAAAAGCTACCCCAATGAATCACCCGCAAAACAGAACCAGATATTGCGTAGCTTGTCAGTGATCTACGGCTCTGTGAATAAACTATCGCTCTATTTGAACACAGGTGATGGAGATTTACCGCTAATCAAAGAACCGGCTTTACTGACGAGATGCGCATAATATCGATCGATATATATCGCCCATCCCTACTACAAATAATGAATGCATTCAAAGATGTGAAATATTACTTTATTAAATATTAAGCATACTGTGGCATAATATACTCTTAAAATATTGTAACTTTAAATTTGTAATTGCTATGACCTAATTCTTATAATTTTCACTTTATTTTCAAAATATTTTAACATTTTACTTCATTTATTCTCACGTTGCTACAACTTTATTCTTGCAATTGACTTTTTCTCAAAATATTTATAATTTTTTCTTGCATTTAGATTTTGTTTCTCAAAATATTACCACCAAGTCACTTTATGTGAAAAAAAACAAGCCTGAACAAATGGAGATGGGAACACTAAGAGTGTTCAGCTGCTTTTTGAACACAAACAAAACATAGAGGGTTTCAGTGGTGGGTCAGTAAAAACTTGATTTTTTGCTCCAAAATAGTGTTTAGTTAATGGGTAAAACTGTTGCCATCAAGTTTGTTCTCAGCTGCAAGACATCAAAACTTTGCTGTGTTCAACACTGTGTCAGTGTCATCAATTTCATGATTGACGTGTGAACCATACATACACTTGAGCACTGAGGTAGTTCAGCCCTGCATTCAGACGCTGTCAGTGTGCAGTGTGTGTGGCCCTTTGCTTCTCAGTGTATTGATCAAATGGACTGGAGACATGCTGGCATCGGCTAAATGACTCAATAGCAGCTTTGTGTGCAGTGGCACCAGCAGCATGACTCCCACTAGTGGCCAGACTAAGGCACCGCAGCACATGCAGTGGCGACCCAGTTCAGTCACTGCTCATTTGTGTTGAGCAGAGAGGGAGAGAGGGAGAGAGGGAGAGAAGGAGCAGCCTGAAATAAACACGTGTGAACTCACTCAAGATTTGCTGGCCAGTTACTGAAGCATGTGAGATCATACACGAGTGAAAGTAATAACAGCTTGAACGATTGCTGCAGGTTCAAAACATGCTTTGTATTTCAGGCCTAAAGTCTCTTACCACAGTAAATAAACTCATCTGAGCCCTCATACGTTTACAGTAACATGCTTTCAGTGGATGTACACAGATCCAAACAGTTTCAAAAACCAAACACAGTCACTTACTGATCTGGACTGAAGTTACATAGTGTATTTCGTGTAAAGGCACACAGTGGTGCACCAAAATTTTGGTTATTTAAAAACATATGTCTGAGAAAAAAAAAAAAATGGTTTCGACTGAAATGGGGTTGTGGGACTGAAATCATTGATCAAATCGATGATGGTGACTGAAAATGATGCAAGAACAACAATATGTAAAACTTATTTGCCTGAAATAAAGGCTGAGTAGATCAATGACAACTGCATGTCTTTAAAGAATAAATACATAACAGAGGAGATCAAATTTATTTTCTACTTGAATTGACTGACACAAAATCTGTTGACAGAGCTGAGCATGTTTCACATACTGTCACATGAGACACATGTAGTGTGTAGATCTCATCAAGTGTATGTGTGTGTGTGTGAGCTGCAGGTATAGACTATCAGATCTTCATTCAGTGCTGTTCGTCTGTCTGTCTGTTTCCATTAGCAGTACAGTGGTGTGTGTTTGTGAGTGAGTACGTCTATGAGAGTGTGTGTGTGTTTCTCTGGCTGTGTTGCCATGGTTACGAGGAAATTCTGGCGAGTAAGGAAATTTCATTCAGTCTGCTGTGAAACATCAACAAAGCAGCAGATCACGGAACACCGCCGCACCCAAACACCAGCACCTGCTCCGCTGGTTTATATCTGTTCTCCTGTTATCGAGCGTATATACCTGCAGCCACTGTAGAGGTCAGAGCCTCAGTTCAGCGCTTTATGTGTGTTTCAGCTTCTAATTTCACTCACAATGGCCTAGATAAACAGACTTTTTTAATCTTTTGTCTTGTGATGAGTTGCTGAAGTTGGCAGCTTCACTTTGTGGCTTTAATTTCACTAAATTAAATCTGTTTTTCTACTCAAAATGCTTTAGTTCAGAAAACATTTTTTAGAACTCCACCAGCATGTAATAACAATCTTTCTGATACAGCGCCTATTGTCACATTATCACCCCGAAAAATGAAATAAATTAAGTCTAACTTTTTTTGAGCTGCATGTACACATTTTAACCCTCATCATTAAGGAAAAATATAATTTTTAAAAAATCTGGAGGATTGTAAAAAAAATTAGCAGTGGTGTTGATTACTTCGAACAGTTTTTTTTTTTTTTTTGAATAGGCACAAGATAAGAGTATGGCTACAAACATTTTTAAAGGCTTTAGTTATCCCTTGGGGTACTGTTCAGAGCATCATTAAGAAGTGGAAAGCGTTATGGCACCACCAGCCACGAAAGAAGCCTTGCGCTATGCAAAAACACATTTGGAAGAGTCTGATACCTTCTGGCAAAAGGTGCTATGGTCTGATGAGACCAAAATTTACCATTTTGGATTAAACTCTAAGCGCTATGTTTGGCGAAAAGCAAACACAGCATACCACCAAAAACACACCATACTTACTGTGAATCATGTTGGTGGCAGCATTATGTTGTAGGGGTGTTTCTCTTCAGCTGGGACTGTGCGATTGGTCAGGATTGAAAGGGAAAACGGATGCTGCCAATTACATCCAAATTCCTAAGGAAATCTGTGTCACTCTGCTAGACAACTGAAGATGGGCAAGTCATTCAACTTCCAACACATCAGTGACCCTAAACATACTGCCAAAACAACAATGAAATGGCTTAAGGATAAGAAGGTGAATGTCCTTGTGTGGCCAAGTCAGAGCCCCGACTTAAATCCAATCGAAAATCTGTGGATGGATTTGAAGAGAGTAGTCCATTGCCACTCACCACAGAATTTGACTGCACTTGAACAATTCTGCAAGGAAGAATGGGCAAATATTTTGCAAGGTGTGCAAAGCTAGTACATACATATCCAAAAAGACTGATGGCTGTAATTAGAGCAAAAGGTGGCTCTACAAAGTATTAAATCAAGAGACTGGTGACTTTTCCAACCCTGTTATTCTAGTTTTTTTTTTTTTATTAATTTGCAGAACTGTTGTTCTTTCTGTCATTGGTTTGATGTTGTAATTCCAAAATTGTAAATAAAGCTGGACAAGTTTATAGGGTTTGATTTCAGGCTGTATGACAAATAAATAACTATTTCAAAGAGGTATGATGATTTTCTATAGGCACTGTATTTCACACCGTGCCTGTATCTTTGCAGTGATTTATTGATGTGCATGTCATTAGCAGCTTGTGTACAGGTGCTGTTGTGCGACAGCTCCACACAACAGTATATGGGTGACAGTCAGTGTTACTGTGTTAGTATTACGTAAGATAAACTGGTCTTAACATTCATGTCTCAAGCTCCACCATGTTCCTTTCACTGGTTTGAAAGCTTTCACATACTTTTTTTTTCTTGCTCTTTCTTTGTCCTAGTTTGTTCTGTCTTCACACATGGGCAGATGTTTTTTTTGTGTGTGTTCAAGACAATTGTCTAGAAATACTATAAATTACAAGGTGCTAATGAAATTAATTTAAACTCTTACTGGTTAAAAGTTAGATTATTAAATATGTTGTTACTAAAAATAAAGAAAGATTTGGAGTGCCAATTTTAAATGGATACATATATTTTATATAAATATACCACAAGCACACTTCTCAATCAAAAGTATGTTTCCTCCTATTTCATATAAAAATGAGTGTCTGATGTGTTTCTGTGTTGTTCAGGGGCCTCAGGGGCCCCTCAGAGCAGACATTAAGTGCTGCTTCTGACAGGGTGTCTTGAGTGCTCACGAGATGAGATGAGATGACATGACATGACAGATGAGCAACACACACAATAACCCTCAGATCCACTGCTCTCTGTCTTGTGTATGTATGTGTGTAGTTTTGTAACAGTACAGATAGTGGTGATTAACTGCTGTGTTGTGGGATTGTCTTACAGTGGTGGAAGAGGGTTTATGGGAATGTGGCCATATGTGGTCATATGAGTGCCGGACACTGCTTTTTAAGGCTATTCACAATCTGCTGGAGAGGTATGTGTTCATAATGTACATATACTGTACACACACTCTTACTGTACTAGTGTTCATACTGTACATGCTCATATTGTACACACATATTGTACACACATGCTCATACTGTACACACACTTGTAGTGTACACACACATGCTCATACAGTACACATATACAGTACACACATGCTCATACTGTACACACACTTGTATTGTACACACATGATCATACTGTACACACATTTGCTTTGTACACACATGATCATACTGTACACACATGCTCATACTCTACACACACACACACACACACACACACACACACACACATTCCATAAGCGTAATGGTTTTTATACAGTACAAGCTGTATTTTCTATCGCCCTACACCTAGCCCCACAGGAGACTACTTTTACTTTTTCAAAAAAACTAATTCTGTATAATTTATAAGCCTGTTTCCTCATAGGGACCTCACAAAGGTCCCCACAAGGTCAAAATTCGCTAGTTTTACTATCCTTGTGGGGACATTTGGTTCCCATGACGTGATAAATACCTGGTACACACACACACACACACACACACACACACACACACACACTGTACACACATACTCATACTGTAAACTTATGTTGTACACACATGACCATACTGTACACATATATTGTACACACATGACCATATTGTACATGTTCATACTGTACACACACTGATAATGTACATGCTCATGCACACACACCTGTCCCATTATACACAATACTAGCTCCACAGATTTGTTCCATTGATGAACCTGGAATGGCTGATGTGTTTAATTTACAGATGTTTGATGGATAAAGATTTTGTTCGTATTGGGAAGTGGTTCGTCAAGCCGTACAAGACTGGGGAGAAGCCCCTCAGCAGCAGGTGAGTATCCAACCAGAATCTTCATCTTACAAACATTTCTTCATGTGTCACTGCAAAAGAGAAACTCTAAACTAGAGACCTGCAATCCCGCGGGAGTACCACGGGACTCGTGGGACCCGACACTACAGAGTGCCGCGCGGTACAAAACTTAATTTGCGAGTGCGGGTGCGGACGCAAAGAGTATACTCTTTGCGGGCGGGTAGAGACTCGTGTGTGTGCGGGACGCGGGAAAATAAAATGATTTGCGGGACTCCCGCAAAATATAAATATTTAAACATTAAATATCTAAAAACAAATAAATTTTTATTCATCTATTGCACAAAAGCAGCAAGAACAACTAACATAAAAATGATTAGCAAGTGCAAGGCAAGAGCAAGTTAAGATTAAGTTACTGTTTTTCAGCTATTAAAATAGTTACATTTTGTATGCAATGCCAAAGTGATTATATGTCGTTTTGTTTTTTTAACAAGTTAATTTAGAAAAACGTTTGGAGCATTTATTTTATTCGCTAAATATACGTTTTTGTTTTTTAAAGTAAAGAACAGCAGCCAGCGGAAGACTGTTCATAGTCCTTTTGATCAATTTATCTTCTCAAATCATCAGGATGTATCTAAAATAAAATCTATAGATATAAAACAGTTCAAGTAGCTATAAAACAATGTTAGTTTAAATGTTAAACAGATAAATGTGTGCTATTAGGCACATATCCATATAAATGTGTGCTATTAGGCACATATCTTTTTTTGCAGAGAGGGGAAGCTGAATCCGCTTTGTAGGACATGGAGGCGCCAGCGCAATCATTCGCATTTTTTTCAGCAGAAACAATTTAAAATTATCAGTCATTTTTGCTTACAAAGGTAAGAGTAATACATCATTCGGAAATGTTAAGGGTGTACTTTTATTTGTGTGCACTCAAGATTTCAGCAAAATGCTACAAACAGTGGTTTTATAAAATAAAGAAAACAAACATGATGCGCTTTCTGCCCTCTCGTACTTAAATAGTAGCGTTTCACAAAAAATTATCAAAACTCATAAATGCCTCACAAACATGATAAATATATAAATATAAAGGTTTAAATTATTACTTAACGAAATAAAACAAATCGAGAAAAAAAATCTTTCATTATGTAATTCGTAAAAATGCATTTCTCACTGGTGCATCCAAACAGGAGATTGCGAGTCAGGGTCTTTGCGACACTCTTTCAGAATACACTAGTTTATTAATGAATCATTCAAATATCTCCTTACACATTCATTGTAATTACTTTTGCCGGTGCTTTGTAACAAGATTGTGTTGCGTCTTTCAGATGTGCGGTGTGGCCGTCTTGCTCATGCTGTTCTCGTTATATGTTCTGTTTATAATGAAATACAGGCTTATGCTCTGATTAAAAGGTGGCGTGCATTCAAGCAGGTGTATGTTGGTAAATTTTTATAACAGACGCATTTTTGCTGGTTTTTGCGGGCGGGAGCGGGACCAGATTACATATTTTTTTGCGGGAGCGGGCGGGAGCGGGACAGAATCTTGCGGGAGCGGGACTGAAAAAAAACGTCCCGTGCAGGTCTCTACTCTAAACATCTCTGATTGTGAATGTGTGAATAGCTCACAACAAACTCCTCAGAGGAAACACTTTTACAGCAGCAGATGCCACACCAGATGAGTGTTTGAGGGGCTTTTGAGAAATGCTTGAGGAAGACAGTTTGAGAAGCATTTGGGTTTGGCGCCCCCTGCAGGCTCTTACAGTGATAAACACATTCACGTCTGTTTAGCTCTTCCTCTGCGTGTGTGTGTGTGTGCAGTGAGCACCTGTCGTGCTGTTTCTCGTTCTTCCTGCATGGCGACAGCAGCGTGTGCACCAGCGTGGAGGTTTCACAGCATCAGCCACTGTATCATGTGACGGAGGAGCATGTGCGTCTGGCTCAAAGCCGCTCACTGCAGGGTGCGTCCCATCATCTTCACTGCATTTAACTGTGCTGCTGCATGAACCAGCATCATACATAATGATGAACGTCACGCGAGTATGTGTGTGTGTGTGTTGTAGTGGTATTGAGTCCGTATGGCCTGTGCGGGACGCTGACGGGTCGGGCATTTAAGATGAGCGACCCTGCGGTGCGGAAACTCATGGAGGACTGGAGTCATTTCTACCCAGTGGTGCTGAAACACAGAGAGATGGTCGGCAAGGATGATGACCTGACCTTTGACCTGCACAGTTACGCCGCACTTGAGGTCATCGTAGGTCAGTACTTCATATCAACTCAAGTGCAATTGTGTATGTCGGTATTGTGAAAAACCTAACTTCTGTGTGTGTGTGTTCAGGAGGAGTGCGGATGGTTTACCCAAAAGCCTTAGTGCTAGTGGCTCAGAGTGACGCACCTACGCAGATGTCAGTCAGAGACTCATCCAGCTGTGGAACGCCCCTCACACCCCCCACCTCACCGGGACGGCCCTGCTCAGGTTACATTCTCAAAACATCTTCCAGTGTTGTACACTCTTACAAATAAAGCTTCATTATTGGCATTTGTGGTTCCTTAACCCTTTAACTGTCACTCCCAATTTTGAACATAGACATGAAAATGCAGTATTCATATTTAATTCATGAACGAAAACATTTTGTAATATGATTTTGGTGTGCATTTTCCATGGTAATGCAATGTTTGATTTTAAAATGGTTTTCAAAGGATGAATTTTGAGATTTTAAATTATGATATATAATTTCTTAAGATTTCTAAAGCGTGATAGAGAAAAAGGCAACAAAGAAAGTGACAAAGGTCAGAACTTCTGTTATGAAGTAGATTTTTGAGGTGCACTCTTGTCATAAATATATCTATTACTTGTATTTTACCATTTATTACTTGTAAAAATGGTAAAATATCTATTTAGGAGTTTTAGACCTTTTCAACGATATATAGTTTGTCATGATTAAATTAAGATTTATTTGTAAAATGGAGGCGGCGGGTGACAATTAAGGGGTTTAAGAACTTATAACTTCTTTGAAACCTCAAGGAGAAGTTCACTTCCGGAACAAAAATTTACAGATAATTTACTCACCCCCCTTCATCCAAAATGTTCGTGTCTTTCTTTCTTCTTCTTTTTTTTTTTTTTTTTTTTTTGGTGGGGAAAACAATTCAGGATTTCTCTCCATAAAGTGGACTTCTATGGTGCCCCCAACTTTCAAAATGCAGTTTAAATGCAGCTTCAAAGGGCTCTAAACGATCCCAGCCGAGGAAGAAGGGTCCTATGTAGCGAAACGATCGGTTATTTTCCAAACAAAATGACAATTTATATACTTTTTTAACCTCAAATGCTTATCTTGTCTAGCTCTGCGTGAACTCTGTATTATGGTTCATCACAGTTAAGGTCCCATCTCATTTTCTCCTCCTTTCTCTTCTGATGAGTTTTATTTGCTAAAACAATCTGGTGTTTGGCAACATCAGTCTCACAAGTCTCATAATGCACCTCTCCAGTCACACAGAGGACACACTACTAGTTAGAAAAGTGAGTTTGTTACTAAAGAAGCTGCATTGTGAAAACAGCCGAGTGTGTGAAGTGTAGTTAGTCTGTAGTTAGAGGTTAATTTGCTCCAGACTGATGTCATGCTTTTCAGATGCCCGTTGATCTATAACATTCTGCAGTATTTCTTTCTGGCATAAATGTAAATGAAGCACATTTGTGTTTGAACTGTAATCTGTAGGAGACAGTGGCTATCAGACAGCCATCTCCAGTGTGTCTAGCCAAGAGAACGCTCCAAACATCAGCCCAAAGCATTCTGGGAAGAAGCTGATGAATCAGATGCTCCATGAGGCCTGGAGGGAATGTTATGTCAATCCACTTCAGTGCAAGTGAGCATAACATGATGTGAGAGTTTAATTCTATTCAGACTGATTGCCTGTTAATGCACTAATCAGCATGTTCTGTGATTGTGTGTGATCCAGCAGCAGTCTGTCTTCGAGCGTGTGGGGTTTCTCCAGCCCGAAAGAGAAAGTTATTTGCTGCTGCTCCAGGTGAGTCTCCTAATCACAGCACAGACACACATTTCTCCTTGAAGTCCAGCTCACAATTCATGATGATTTCTCACTTTCCAGTCATGATAAATCAGTGCGTTCAGTAATCATACAAGCACCCTTAGCTTGCTTGTGAAAATGAAGTGGGCTCAGTTAAGGTCATTGCACAGTGGGTCAGAAATGTTCATGTTCATTTTTTTATTTTTATTTTTTTAATTCGTCATACTTTCCTATTAAAATGCTTGCTACGGATGCGAAAATCGAACCTGATTCATTTTTTTTTTTTTTTTATGGCGTACGAAAGTTTCTGATGCAGTGTGTAAACGTGATTGACATAGCGTGAGGCTGTATTTATTTTTTAACGTGTGAAAATTTTGGATGAGAATTTTGGACTCAGTGTGCAAAGACCTTTACTCAGTTGAAGCTTGGTTTCAATAAAAGCTGGTTTTGGACAAATGAGGAAGTTTTTATTTCTGAAATTTGGCAGTAAGATGGAAACTGTATTAAAATATTTCAACAGTATATTCATAGTATAAAAGCATATACAAATCACCAGCTACTATAACTATAAATGCTTGATTCTTGACAGTACACATCCTTACATTGTGCTCGATTGTTGTTTGTGGTCTGGATCTCTTCTTGTATGTTTGATGGTGTAGGTTGAAGCAGCAGCAGATGAACAGCACAAGCTCATCCACCAGCTCCATCCCTTCTTCTGCCACCCAAAAACACAAGTCAGTCGAAAAGCCTGATAAACCCGAGAAGGGCCCCAAACGCGTGTCTCTGACCCCTTTCCACCACCGGGTGTGTGTGGATCAGCAGCTTTCTTCTGGACCGGAGCTCAGCCTGATGCCTCTGGATGCTCCACTCCAGCCTCTGTCAGAATGCAAATACTCCAAACCTCCATCTGTTGCCAGAAAAGCCCCTGAGTCTCCCGTTCATTCTCCCGTTTCACCACTGCCACCCACGCTGAGCCCCCAGCCACGGGCACAGGACCCCGAGCTGACGGAGGCCCCTGTGAGCATCCCAGACTGTCTGGAGGGGCCGTCAGGACCCACGCATGTGGAGGCGAGTGAAAGCATGCTGTATGGGACACTTCTGGGAACAAATGACACTGCCAACGAATGGTGGAGAAGCTACAAGATTCCCACGGAAGATAATATGAAACCTCCGGATCTTTGCTGCAACTCGGAGGAGAACCGGCCGGAGAATGAAGGAGCTGCCCTCAAGAGGTACGAACACATGTTAGGACAGAAACAATCTCTATGCAAGTACGTGTGATAAGGACGTCTATGCAAGTGATGATGAAGAAATGTCTGTTGTTACTAATATAACTATTGTAACTTATTAGAAATATATTATTCAGATGTAGTTTTCACTAGGGCTGTTTGATTGTGGAAAAATTTAATCATGATGTACATGATTAAACACAGACTTTTCACATCATGCATTCATGGAACTTTTACCAAAAACTTGTAGCGAGTAAGCTGGAAAACAAAGCAAAATGAGAGCACCACTGCAAAATAGAATGCAGCACATAATTTTTATGCAGCATAATAATCATTTTTGCATTCTTGGAGGACACAAGTATAATCAAAATTATATTTAATTACATGCCCGGCCCTAGTTGTAAATGTTGCTATAGCCTTGTGATGGCGCTGAGAATACAAACACATACAGGGGTTGGGCAAAATAATGTGAACATCTCAAAAATGCAATATTTCTTTATTAAGGTATTTTACTACCGTTTGCCTTTAACATAGCTTCATTCATACAACTTAGTCAGTTTGAATGTCGTGTATCAGAACATCAGCCAGATGTTGGAGATAGGAATCTCACTCTTCACTCCAAAACTATCCACACTGGTTTGATCTTGGTGTGGTCAGATAGGATGTTGTTTCTCATCTTGGTGCTTCAACTGTCCAGGTTTTATGATCATCATACCATATTTTTTTTTACATTTAACATTGGTGTCTGTGAATAAAGGTTTAGCAGTTGCAGCTCTTTCATAGATGTGGCTTTGTAAAGTTGTCATGGTCAGTTTTTGTAGAAGCATGTTCTTTGAGGTGAATATTGAGGTTTGCTGTCTCTTCGCTGCAGTATCTCTGTGCCCACGGTTACATTTGCTCCTAGTAAACATGCTCCTGTTGTTTGGCCTTTTTGGAAGTCTGACAGTTACTCATTTTACCCACGATTTGTACTAAACACTGATGGACACAATGTTTGTTTTTACACTGTAAGCTCCACAAATTATATAAACCCTATAATAATGGGTGTTCACATTATTTTGTCCAGTCCCTGTACTTGAATGCATTATGAACTGCATTCAGAACACAGCACTTTTGTGGCTAGAAGTTCTTCATGTTCAAGTAAATATAAAGTAGTATGTTTCTGGTGGGATCGTCAGAGACACTCACAATAGCAACACACTTAACTGGATTTCTTCTCAGGCTGTTCACGCAAATGCAGAAGAGACTAAAGATCTCAGAGGAGCATGTGAGGAAAGACATACTGTCACAGGCTGGAGGAGATGATCCCGCTGATGATCCGTATGACTTCAAGGAGGGAGACATTGAGTACAGCTTCCCTGTCACCAAAAAACTGAAAGGACTGAGCCGAGACCCCAGCCGCAAATCTAAGGTTTAACTGCAGTTCATTGCTTTGTTAAAAGTGTATGATAACTAAACATTGCAGTTAATTCTGGCCCAGTTAGAAAGAAAGAGCCACTGATTTGTGTAGCCATTAAAATTATATAAATCTGAAAAAGAACACACTGGTAATTTTAACAATGGCACAGTAAAAGACAAAAAGACCCAAATCAGAATTAAGAGCAGAAAAAAACTTTAATCCAGAAGTATTAAGAATGCAGATTCAGTTCACAAATTTGCAACTATTTCTTTGTAAACACTGAAATAAACCTATGCCTTTGACTTACTGAAAGTGTGTGAAGTCAGCTATCATATTTAAACCTTTGTGTGTTTTTGTTTCATGTGAAAACAATTTTCTGTAACATGTTTGTCTTGTGTCGTGCAGCCAGAGGAAGTGAATGATAGCAACGTGGTTCCTGAGGGGAAAGACGCAATGTCCATCTTTAGTTCAGCCCCAAAGTCAGGTCAGTTCGCACTTAGTCACTGACATATATGGCAAATAACTGACAAAATCTGATGTCACTCACACTGTCTGTCCTGTTCAGAAGAGTCAAATCCAGATGAATCAGATGCCAAAGTAAACCCTCCTCTGACCAGAGAGAAGGATCTCATCGTGCTCATCTCTGACCTGGAGAATATCTTTGGGGAGGAGGAAGATGAACTAGCGGTGAGATATTGAAACTTGTTGAAAGGTCTGTGAATGTATCCTCTGAATTGTGTGCACATTAACGTGCTAGAATAGACAAAACCTGATAAACAAATAGATAAACAACTGGATTTGTTGTGACATAATAATCAGTGTTGAGGGTATCGCATTACAAGTAATGCGAGTAACATAATCATATTATTTTTTCAAATAACTACTAAAGTGACACATTACATTTAAATTTAACAGTGAAATATCTTTGTTACTTTTTCATGTAAGTAAGTTACATTGTTTTCCCATTTATTCACTGACTCTAATTAACTGATCTCTTGATTTGATTTCAACTTGACTTGATTTGGGCCTTTACAGTTGCATTTATTAAAATAAATAAGCAAGCCTAGTCAGGTGACAAAAAATAACACAAAAGTAACATAATGCATGAACTAGTTGCTCAGGACCAGCGTATAACCATCTCATAACTAACTAAGGACCAGCTCAAATTAGCTAATATACTGCAAAACATGCCTAACCAGCATATGCTGTTTTTTGTCAACAGGGTGAAAATAAACTAATGTTCACTATGATCTATTTAGGTTAATGATGCTTTTGGTAAACACTGACCTGACCATCAGTACTCTAAAATATCTCAAATTTGGAAAGATTAATGAACGTTTCTCCATGTACCCCAAACCAGAGCACATTTCCAAACCAGCAGTCAGCTAAGTCTGGGTCTGTGGGAGCAGAGGAGCGGCCGCAAGGGGTTGAGGGGAGAGCTGCAGTGCCATATCCTTCAAGTAAGTCTAGCAGCACTACAGATCAGCAGATACCAGGAGAACCATCATCCCTAACAGTGTCTGGATGTGTCTTCCCAGCAGTAGCAGAGCTCCAGCGCATGTTCCCCACACCTCCGTCTCTAGAGCAGCACGCCGCCTTCTCTCCCATTGTGACGTACCGTGACACCCCCAGTCAAGAGCCGGCCGGCACCTCAGGGGCTCACGATCAGCCCAGCGGCTCTCAGTCCAACAGCCAGTTCACAGACTTCAAGATGGACATGGAGGAAGACATGACTGAGGATGTACATGTGTGTTTGTGCACCAAAAAGAGTTCACTTTGATAAGATAATCAAAAAACTTCTGTGCCTCATGTCTGTATGCTGCCTCAGAAGTGGCTTATAACATGATGTCTAAATATTGACACCAATGAACTTTAACAATGATTTAGCTGAAAACACAGTAATGAATCATAATGGTAAAATAAGAAAGTTCATCACAGCAAATTTCAGTGTTGCTTTGACAAACCCCTGTCTGAAAGTTAAATGATGAATCCATAAAGTTTGAAAGAAATATAAGTTTTACGAACAGACGTATATAATATAGAGGGCAGTTTGACCAGTTGAACCTTATTTCATGCTAAGCACAGTTCTACTTATTTATTTTGTTTGCATGTCTGTGATTATTCATTTGTGTCCCATATGTCCTTTGTCCAGCCGCTGATTGGTTGCTCCATGTACGCCTCACTGCGTTCCTTACCCAGCCAGTGTTTGCCTTCTCTTAAAATCCCTGAGCACTGCTACTACAGACCATCCTGGACAGATATGACCAAGATGGAGCAGTATTGCCTGACCACACAGAATTCCTTCAGCAGAGACACATACGTGTAAGTCCAAATATCTTAATTTAAAAAAGGCGTTTTGGTAAAATACTTTTAACATTTAATTTTGACAAGTCTCTCACATGTATGTTCTTCAGCAGTGCTCTTCTGGAGCAGGACTACACTTCCATGACAATGAATGCTGCCTCCACTGGCACTGCCACAGGCGTCCTACCCTCCCCGGCCGCCTCTCGCTTCTCAGTGCCGACCCCTCGCACCCCCCGTGGCATGGGTGCGGCCAGTGGGCAGGGCTCTGTCAGGCAGGATGGCACTGAACTCAGCTCACCAGCATCAACCCCCTCCACCAGCGTGCCACTCAGCTCAGTCGAGCCGTCTGTATCAGGGCCGCCACTGCCCGAGGCACACAGTCTTTACGTTATACTGCTGCTGTCTGATTCGGTCCTGAATGTTTTCAAAGACCGCAACTTTGACAGCTGCTGCATCTGTGCCTGTAACATGAATGTTAAAGGGGCAGATGTTGGTGTCTATATCCCAGACTCCACCTGTGAAGAGCAGTACCGCTGCATGTGCGGCTTCAGTGCGATTGTAAACCGAAAGCTGGCACACGGGGCAGGCCTCTTCCTGGAGGATGAGCTGGACATATTTGGCCGTGGCTCTGAGGTGGGCCGGGCGGCAGAGAGGAGACTGGCGCTGTGTAGGCGAGTCCCTTCTGGCCGAAGAGCTGAGGAGCAACAGATGCCTGCCTCTGTGATCGCTCTGTTACAGGAGCAGTGCTCTCAACCAATCACATCCCTGACCTCTCTGCATAGATTACCCGGCTGTTCCTGTCATGGCCGCCAGAGGGCACTTTTGCAGAGCTGGGCAGCGGACAGGCTGTGGACGGACAGCAGTGATGCATGTGTAGAGTGTTATAATGCACTGGTGCAGGGACTGCAGTATGTGGACAATGCAACTGGAGGAAAGGTGGAACAGGCTACGGTGAGGAGCAGCGCACTGCACACCTGGCCACAGACCAACGGTAAGACTCATTAAAAGGCATATCAATAATCTGGCAACCACCAAGGACACTCTAGCATAGGGATGGACAACTCCAGTCCTGGTGGTCCACTGTTCTGCAGAGTTTAGCTCTATCCCTACTCAAACACATCTGAGAAATCCAACCAGACTCTTCAGGATTGCTTGAAAATTACAATCAGAGAAGTGTTTCTGTGGGATTGAAGCTGAACTTTGCAAGCCAGTCACCTTCCAGGACTGAAATTGCCCATCCCTGCTCTAGCAACTACATAGCAGCACACCAAAAAAACACCAGAACACCTTGAAACCAGACAAGAAATTACTCGGCAACCGTTCTGAACAGCCTAGCATTGTGATGGTGAGTTTAGCTCAGTGTTTTCTCACTGACGCATCTGTTTACCTTCTGTGTCCTCAGTGTTGGACATCAGCAAGCTGTCCTCTCAAGATGTGGTGCGGATGCTGCTGTCCCTCCAGCCATTCCTGCAGGATGCGATCCAGAAAAAGAGGACGGGCAGGAGTTGGGAGAACATCCAGCATGTTCAGGGTCCTCTCACATGGCAGCAGTTCCACAAGATGGCTGGACGAGGTTCTTACGGTGAGACTACACTCATCACAACACGACAGATCTTAAACTTGAAATCTTGTTGAGACTAAAAATCTCATTCTAACGGTCAGGTTCCGAGGAATCCCCAGAGCCGCTGCCAATCCCCAGCGTACTACTGGGATACGATCGAGATTTTCTGTCCCTGTCTCCGCTTGCTCTTCCCTTCTGGGAGAAGTTTCTGCTGGAGCCGTATGGAGGTCAGAGGGATGTGGCCTTCCTGGTACTGTGTCCCAATTATGACACCCTGCTCAGCAGTGCCAAAGCTTTCTTCCAGGAGCTCAGTGCCGTCTATGAGGTATATCATTATCACTCACACATTCTGACCTGCTAGACATATATATTTCCCTTATGTTATTCTTCAATTAGAGGCACTTTTTGCTTCATCCATGTCAGGGGTGTCCAAGGGTGTCTCCTGGAGGGCCAGCATCCTGCAGAGTTTAGTTCTGACTCAACCTGCCTGGATGTTTCTAATAATCCTGGAGACCTTAATTAGCTGGTTCAGGTGTGTTTAATTAAGGTTGGAGCTAAACTCTGCTGGACAGTGGCTCTCCAGGAACAGGATTAGTGTTCCCTAACCTATGTTTAATTATGCAGTTACTTCATGAAGCATGTGCAAAGTAATTTAGATTTGTCCTGAGTCTAAAAGAAAAGTTCCTGAGACTGAAAAATTCTTTGGGGAAAATTGCTCTCATGTTTACAAATGGTTGTCCATTCAAATACCTATGGACTGTGTCCATTAAAAGATTTTGTAAGTTCTGGCAACTCAGCGCTCCTCTTGCACACAGACTTGTCGGCTGGGGAAGCATCGTCCGCTAGCACGAGTGTCCAGAGATGGGATTGTCCCAGTGGGATCAGTGGAGTGTGAGGAGGAGACAGATGATCAGTGGTTCTCAGGGCTCTGGGCTGGACAACATCAGGAGGAAAACCTCAACAAACTCAAACTCTACAAAGACATCTGCAGACACACACTCGGTAGGACCCCCTCCTTGATATTCTTTTCCTGTTTCATTGGAGTGAATCACCAAAATTCTTATCTGACTTAGTATTTTTGTCTTGTTTCTAGTGAAAATATGTACAATTCTTAAATCAAGATACATTTACTAGATAAACTAAATGACGTCAAATGTTTAGTCTTGTTTACAGGGGAAAATTGGGGTGGGGTAAAGCTAAAATCTGCTAGACATTGGCCCTCCAGGAGCAGGATTGGACACACCTGGTTTACAAGGTGTGGTTTAAAGTGACACTGCACTTTTTCAGGGCCGCAGCTCTCTATGTTGATGCTGGACAGTGGCCTCCTCGTCCCTCCAAAGCCTCCACCCGCTTCTGTTCCTCTCACTCCACCAGCATCCACCCAACAGCCTGTATCCACTGATGGAGACAGCAACTCAGGAAACACTCCCAACCCCATCTGCGCCGCCACATGCCAGCCCAGCGGTGCAGAACCGGGACAGGTGGTTGCAGGCGACTCAAACACCACACCATCAGCTGAGAGTGCTGAGAGGTGAGAAATCACTATATATTTGGGGGGTTCATTTCAAACCCTGATTACTATTGATATTTACTAATTATTGTGGTTGGAGATTAATATCATTGTTGTTGTAGCTCAGTAGAGAGGGAGCGGATTGGCATTCCTACAGTGGCGGAGTCAGCAGACAGCCATGCCCACCCACCAGCCATCGTGCTTTATGTGGTGGATCCCTTCCTGTGCTCAGGGGCGGGGTCACGAGATGAAGAAGGCGGAGAGGACATGGATACGGGCAGTGTGTGGCTTTTGGCACTGTTGCGCTGCTACACGGATATGCTGAACGCTTTGCCAGAGAATATTCAACCTGCACTGGTGCTACAGGTCAGGACAGGTTCATCCTAATGCATCTTTCACAAATCATTAGTGGTGTATCAGTGGTTCACTTTGATTTGTAGGTGTTGCCGTGTCAGCATCTGTTGCAGCCAGCCAGCGGAGAGAGTCCTGAGTACCTGCAGCACCTGCGATCGTTGGCCTTTTCCACATACTCACAGAGCCGCCGACTGCTACCCAGACAGACGCACATCAGGTCCCTCACCGGATTCGGCCCCGCATCCACCATACAATCAGCACTCAAGAGCCCAGAGGTCACGCTTGATTATACTGTGTCTGAACTGGATGCAAGCAATGTGTTGTGATGCAAAAACAATAAAAGGAAACACTTTTTAAGGTGTCCTTGTTACACATGTTGCATGTACTTATTATTATAATAACAATTAATTATGCATAATTACATGCAAGTGACCCTAAGTCAATACCTAATCCTAACCCTAACCATATGGTAAGTATATGTAGTTAATTAATATTACTCAGTAATTACACTGTAACAAGGACATTTTAAAATATAGTGTAACCCAATAAATCACTCTTGTCATCATAAAAAGTATAGATTGCATGCACTTGCCATGCTGTGTGTGTAAGTGCACACTCTGATGTGGCTTTAAGTTAATACGGTAACACTTTTTAGTAACTTTCATTAGTAAATCATTAGCAAACATTATATAATGCTTAACAGATCACATAACTAGAAATATGTGATAATGTGCTTGTTAATGTTTACTAATGTGTTATCAAACATTATCTAATGATTAACAGAACGTTATTTAATTATCATTGATATGCTTATAAATGCCTTTTACATTTCAGTTCATATGATCATGCACTTCTTGAAAATCTACAAATGATTATCTGATGGTTTACAGTGATTTAAAGATATGTTAATAAATCATTAACCAACATTACATAATGCTTAACAGATCATTAGGTAATGCTTACAAATGTCATTAAACGTTCAATTCATATGATCCTACGCTCATATCTACAAATGATTTTAACAGAAATTATACCTTGATTAAAAGCTTATTTACTAATGTACTTTTGCATGCTAAAATGTCATTAAACTTCAGCTGATATATTACCTAATGTTCTTTTTTTTACATTTCACCAAATATTAATGTTAACATTTTATTCACTAACTTATAATCACAGTCTGTAAAGGTCACATATTTGGCCTTTGTTTGTTGTGTAGACTTTTATTCATCATTTGTAAAGGTATATAAATGTTTACTACTCATTAGTGCCTTTATGAGCTGTATCTCGATGACAAAAAGTGTCCCAAATTACCTGAATTCACCCTATTTAGACATCTTTACAAATCATGTATTAATCATTTGTTCAAGTTTTTGCAAGACCCTATATAGTGTAAATGTTATTAAAACGTTTACTAATCAGTTATTACCTTTTATAGATATAGGTATTTTTAGTTGCTGTAACAATCATTGTGTAAAGGGTGGTTAAATAAGTTTAGCTAAATGCTTGTGAAATACTTAACACACTGTAATTTGGGCTGAAAGCATACCACCAAACCTTTCCTTAACCTTATCTCCACACTTCAATATCAGCAAAAGAAAATTGCAAAAGTGAATTAACAAAAGCTTTTAATCATTGTATAACACCTTTTAAAATCATTTGTAGATTTTTAAGAAGTGCATGGTCATATGAACTGAATGTTTATTGATCTGTTAATCATTAGATAATGTTTAATAAGCTTTTTAGTAAACATTAACACACACATTATCACACATTTTTTGGCCATTTGAATTTAACTAATGACCTGTTTAACATTATGTAATGTTTGTTAATGATTTATTAATGAAAGTTATAATAAAGTGTTACCGTTAATGCTATTTTCCATAAAATCACAAGACAGGGCAGTGGGATTAAAAAAAAAGACACTGCTGAAGACACGTTAAATACGTCCATCTAGCACAGTCTTTTTCAACCCTGTTCCTAGTCACGATATCAACTTTTTGTTGTGCGATATATTGCCCCAGAAATAATTGTGATATTATTGTCATTTTAAGACCATTTTATTCAACTGAATATATTATCACAGTATAAGAGCATAATAATACAAGTAGGCCACACTTTCAAATAACAACAAACTTAATTCTTATGAATATTTTGATCATGAAAATTGAGTATCAAAATATTAGATACCTTATAAAACATTTTCTAACAAATATTGCAAAGTAATAAGTAGGAAAAGTTGTACATGGAGATTTTTCCATCTACAGATTTTTCCGACCTTATTTTCTGTAAAAAAAAATAAATAAAATTTATCACGGTTTCCACAAAAATATGAAGCAGCACAACTGTTTTTGACATTGATTTAATCAGAAATGTTTCTTGAGCAAATCAGCATATTATAATTATTGACACTGAAGCCTAGGGTAATAATTCCATTTTAACATTCATTCACATATAAAACTGTTACTTTCAATTGTAATAATATTTGACTGTTTTTACTGTATTTTTGATCAAATACATGCAGCGCTGGTGAGCAGACGAGAAATCTTTCCAAAAATCTGACCCACCCCAAACTTTTAAACTGTAATAATGTAATAGTGTAATTATTTACACTATTACATTTGTTTCACTTGTATACTTGCTACTGTCTCATGCTTGATTTCTTTTGAGTGAATGATGTTTCCTGTGTGTGTTACAGAGCCCCAGTATCACGCGTCTGTATTCTCCACCCTTCATTCTGGGTCCAACACGCAGTAAACAGTCTGAGGTGGGTGACGTGTGTTCAGACGCTCCTTCACGCTGTAACGTGCTGTTCGTAGGATATTGTCTGTCACATGACCAGCGCTGGATCTTGGTGTCTTGCACGGATCAGCAGGGGGAGCTGCTGGAGACCTGTGTCATCAACATCGATGTGCCCAACAGGTGACGCCTGTTCATTTGAGTTTTTCTACGTGCCATGCTTTCAGTTCCAGTATAAAGAAATGGAGCATCCTCTCTTTGCTCGCAGAGCTCGACGGCCCAAGTTTTCTCCTCGTAAAATTGGCCTCCAGAAGTTATGGGAATGGTGTGTGAGCATTATTCAGATGACATCACTGCCGTGGAGGATTGTGATTGGCCGTTTAGGAAGACTAGGCCACGGGGAACTAAAAGGTGTGTCAGTTGGACTGATATATTTTAAACAAAGACCCTAATGAATATTTATTAGTGCTCTCTCTTTCTTTCAGACTGGAGTGTGCTGCTGGGCGAGCATTCGCTGCATTCTATTGGCCGTCAGCTGCGGGAGGCGTGTCTTATGTGTGGTTTGTCCACTGCTGATTCGCCCTCCATTCTCAGCGCATGCCTGGTTTCCATGGAGCCGCAGGGATCTTTTGTGGTGATGCCAGGTGAAACGTGCACTTCTGTGCAAGCTGCTTTTGTTCTGTGTGGTTTCAGACATCAGAAACATGCATAAAGACTTAACAGTGATAGGGCTGCACAGCTGAATCAATGATTGAGTTTATGATCAACTAATCGTGAAAATTGTCAGAAAGTTCAGCATGTTGTGTGCTAACAGTCGTGTGTGTATGTGTGTGCAGATGCAGTGACGATGGGCTCAGTGTTCGGCCGCAGCACCGCACTCAACCTGCAGACGTCTCAGCTCAACACTCCTCAGGATGCGTCCTGCACGCACATCCTGGTGTTTCCCACCTCCTCCACCACACAGGTGGCGCCCAGCACGTACCCCGCCGAGGACAACCCCGGTACCACAACACCATCACACACACACTACACAAGACAACATGTGTGACCGCAGATGTGTTCTCCCTGTTTAATCATTCCTAAGTACTTCAAATAAATAGGTGTAGCATTTGAATCTGGCTGTACTTATATTTGACTGCTATACATAGTATGTACCTTCAGGAGACCTACAAATATAGAATAAATCACTACCAAATCACAGTAAACAAACAGACCTTGAGCATTCAATTCATGAACTTAAGCCCTGAAATAATTTCATCTTACCCTCGCACTTTATTTTGTAGTACATACAGTACGCTTACAGTGAATTTACCCAAGAAAGTTTTTAGAAATATGTGACCCAATTTTTCGAAATGGAGATTTATACATCATCTGAAAGCTAGGATAGGACCATATCTGGTTGAGATACAACTATCTGAAAATCTGGCATCTGAAGATGCAAAAATATCTAAATATTGAGAAAATTGCCTTTAAATTTGTCCAAGTGAAGTTCTTAGCAATTCTAAATAAAAATTCTAAATAAAAATTAAGTTTTTATGTATTTGCAGCGGGGAATTTACAAAATATCTTCATGCAACATAATCATTACTTAATATCCTAATGATTTTTGGCATAAAAGAAAAATTGATCATTTTGACCCATACAATGTACAATATACCCGTGCTACTTAAGACTAGTTTTGTGGTCCAGGGTCAAATATGAGGTTTAAAGGTAGTTTCAGGGTTAGTGCCTAGTTATTACTCAGTAATTGTAATTTAGTATGTGCATGAGGACTGCTACCCACTTTACTTACAAAATCACAAGATCGCCTTTCAAAATAAGAGCTGTTGTACTGTGTAGGAATAATCAAATATCATTATACACATAAAAAAAGTACAGTTATTAAAGTGCAAATCTAATATCATCCTTTGGGTTATTTACACTAGCTGTACATCGTAGATGCACTGCTGTAAACATGGTTTTGTTTTGTTTTCAGACTGTGTGAGTGGTCACAGATGATGAATATAGACTGGACTTGCATTCATGTGTGTTTCATAAAGTCACCAGCAGGCGACGCTGTTACTCTTACAACATCACAGCAACCTTTATTTAACGATGTAAAATCTGTTTTTACAAAAGCTGCCCTTTAAAGCAACAAATCACACAAAACCATCAGAAGTTCACAGTCTTTTATTGGAACTTAGTCTGATTGGTTGTTGGGGCTTTGCTTTAAATAGATGGTGTTTGCAGCTTTACAGAAAAACATCATGTTAATATTTATAATATCCTAACATCTTCATACCTTATAATTGCATTTAACAAATTAGAGCTGGGCAATAATATGGTTACATTTTGCAAGCAAATAAAAAATCAAGCAGTTCACTTAAAGACTCCCGAATGTAAGGACTGTGTTGTTTATGGGATCTGCTGAATCTGAAGGCTGCCTTTCTGTAGATGACATGTTCGGTTTGCCCTTCCCTGACGAGCTGGAGAGTGACATCGGTCACGATGACATGATGTTGCTGACAGGAACCCTACACCCATCACCCAATACGTCCCCCGTCCCGTCGCCTGGATCGCCGTCCGGCCTGGGCTCTGGATCACACTTCCAGCACACGCGGGTGGGTCAGAATGCATGCTTTGTTTCTGTACGTTATGCTGTTGATGAGCCTGTGTGAAACAGTCTGTTTTTGGTGTGTTTGCAGAGCCAGGGTGAGCGTCTGATGTCCCGGGACGCTCCAGAAGAGCTGAAGCAGCAGCCATTGGCTCTGGGATACTACGTGTCCACGGCTCCAGCTGATGGCCTGCCGCACTGGTTCTGGGCATCCTACCCGCAAGCGCAGCATCAGTGTCCGCTCTTTCTCAAGGTACGAGCCACTTCAGTCATTTACTACAAGAGTGTTTTAATGTCACGTTAAAAAATGTAATCTATAATCTATAATTATGAGATAAAAGTCATACTGTTATGAGAATGAAGTTTAAATATTTCAAGAATAAAGGCTAAATGTTTTGAGAATAAGGTCGAAATTACAAGAATAAAGACAAAATTATGACAATACATTAGAAATGTTTTGAGAATAAAGTCAAAATTACGAGAATTAAATCGTAGCAATTAAAGTCAGAATATTTTGAGATAGCCTGCCCATGCAAATTGCCCGGATTGGGAGCACCGGGAGAAGTTGCCAGGCCACTGGAATTAATTTGAATATATGTGGGATTATTAGCAGAACTCATTCCATGTGTTATACTCGCAGGGACAGTATGCTTGGAAATATTATTTTACATCTTCGATTGGATTCATTAGGCCTATTTGTAGTGCGTCAGCCACTAAGTAATAGCAATAAGCTTTGTGCTTTTGGTACTTTTACTATATAAAACAAAGTCTCAGCTTTCAAAATCTGTCATTTTTATAGCAAAATACAATGAATGTCTTACAATAATGTGTTTTTGACTTAATAATGTCTTGTGGCCTGACAGATCGCTGTATTCTTGTGAATCTATCATCTTTTCTATTACGATTTTACTGTTTCCTTTGTGAAAAATCCATCACCTACTCCACAAAAGTGTCTGTGTTATCCAATCTTTTATTCCTCACATATATTTAATTAAAAATAACAAAAAATCATTCTAAAGTTTGAAGTGGACTATATTGTTGTCTTTTATGAAGTATATGACTTAAACCACTTAAACTAAGTCAAATACAGTGATCTGTCATGCCACATTAAAGAGTGTGAAAAACACGTTATTGTAATAGACATATTGTTTGTATTTCGCTATAAAACAGATTTTGAAAGCAGAGACTTTGGAATATCTCCCGGTGCTCCCAGTTCAGGCCATTTTCATGCGTAAAAGGCTAGAATATACTCTCAAAATAATGTAACTTTAATATCGGAATTGCTACAAATTAATTAGCATAATTTTGACTTTATTCTTAAAATATTTAGACTTTATGCTCAAAACACTTTGACTTTATTCTCGAAAAATTTTGACTTTATTATTGAAACATTTTGACTTGATTCTCATAATTTTGACTTTATTGTCAAATTTTTGTAGCTTTATACTCGAAATATTTCAACTTTTCTTGAAGTATTATGACTCATAATCATAGTTTTTTTTAACATGGCACTAAATAGCATTATAATTTACTGACTCAGTGACTGATAGATTAACCTGTTTGTCTCTGCTTCATTAATTTTCTTACAGCACATCTGTCACTCATTGATTGGTCAACATCAAAAATGTGTTCTGTCGTGTTAAATGTTTTTCGTAAATGTCTAGAAAAACAGAATAGAGAGAACAGGAATGATGTAAACTGATTTTCAGCTGTATGTTGCATTGATCACACATGCATCTCATGCAGTTTCCAGCTACGAGTTGGACTTTCTTAAACTGAGAGACAAGATTGAAAAATCACAAGCGATTACTTTACAGTTTGTTGTTGACACCCTCATTGCCACAAAACATTGCCAATTACTAGAAACTCTAAATCTCACCAGAGCCTAATAGCAGGTGAAATATGAAAAGAGTTTCAGGACGAGTGCTCACTCTGACATGCATTCTCACTACATTTACATTCATGCAACTGACGCTTTTATCCAAAGTTTTTATCAGTTCATGCATTTCCTGGGAATCAAACCCGTGACCATGGTGTTGCTAGCATTGTGATCTACAGGAATCTACAGTAAATTTGAGGCATGTCTCATCCTTTGAGTGACGCATCAGGAGTAAATCATCTAAAATGTGTTTGTGTCTGCAGGCGTCTCTGCATCATCACATCTCCATCGCTCAGACGGACGATTTGGTGTCTGGTAAAACGTCTTCACGGATTCACCCGCTGGACTCCAAAACCACCTCAGATGTGCTCAGGTCAATAATAGTGAACAATTCATTCATTTTTACATGACACAGCAGAAGTTGTCTCAGAATGATTTGTTAGGGTTTTTTTGTGTGATTGATGATGTTTATCAATTAAATGACTTGCAAGGTGAACAGATCATTTCTGTTTCCTGCATATATGACTCTTCATTAATTATTTAGTTCACCTTGGTCAGAGTTGTTTATTCTTTCATCATGTAATAATGTAGAAATATTTAGTTCACCTACAATATGTCCCGACTTCGAACGGCATCAGTTTTGGTCCATAAACCAGCCTGGACCAATATGGAGGTTTGGTCTGGCCTTCAGAGATTGAAGTTTGTGTTGCTGTGTTTCAGATTTGTTCTGGAGCAGTATAACGCTCTTTCCTGGCTCACCTGCAGTCCTGCCGCTCAAGACAGGCGCTCATGCCTTCCTGTTCATTTCACCGTCCTCACACAGATGTACAACACTATCCTCAAGCTCCTGTAGATCTCAAAGCCATTCCTTCAAGTACCTAATGGATTCGGCCAGTTGGTGGTTTCACCACCAGCAGGAGCAGACGTTGAACAGCCAAGTCCAAATATGAGCCCTCAGATGGCTAAAACAGGGACATGACTGAGACTTTTGAGGATGACAGCTACATGTGCGTGCAATGCTTCCCTTTCAATTCATGCTATAGAAATCCTACAGAGCAGGATGATGAACTGTGATTATCCATATAAAATCACAGCTTAGCATCATCATGTTTCTGACGAGGCACTTTTATGTTTCGACATTGAATTGATAAAGTTGATAAGTAATGTCTGACACATGTTCAGAATGTTTATTGTGTAAAAGCAACATTTGCAGATTATTTTTTATTAAACAGTTGAATCAGTTTAATCAAGGCCTTTTGTCCAGAATCAGAATGGAAGCCTTGAGATGACAAAAGTAAACTCTAATTTTAAATGATGCTGAAATGCCATATTTATATATGAACTGTATTTCTGATTGTATAATGGTGTTGTGGTGAGCAGCTGTGCTCCGGTTTACATCTAAAACACTTTCCAGAGAGACGACCTTTATGAATGACAGTGCATTACTTTTTACTTGTCTTTAATCCTTTTCTTATTTAATAACTTAACTAAAATGCAGCACAAATTATATTTATAAAGCATTTTCTGCTATTGAAACTTGAATAGGCAATAGAGTTCATTCAGCATATCTCAGCATAAAACCTAAACTGATATGCATTATTTGCTATTTGCTTTTTGAAGATGTCAAATTGGCCTGGTTGCAGAATTTGCCCTGCAATTTGTACTTTCCTGCATGTTTTGTAAATACACTTTTCAGAAGTGTGTTTTCATATTTCTTAAAACTGTACATTTCGTGTCAGTTTAAATCATTTTATTCTACATGACTCCTATGAAGTTATTTTGCTTTTTTAAAATATGAATATATACAGTATATATAAATAATTATATATATATAACGTTATTGAAGTACAGCCAAGGGTGTGTTGCCAAGATATGATGCTTTCTGTACCAATTACAGCATTTGTTACTCAATTATCATTTGAAATATCAAGCTGATGTGACTCAACAGTGATTTGTATCTTTTACACGTTTTTTAAAGTAAATGACTGACAAATGAAGATTGACCTGTCTGTGTTTTTCTTGTAGACAGTCATTCCAGCAGTTTTGTGTTCACATTTGATCTTCTGCTCTGTTATCGGTCACATCTGCAGCATTAAATGTTTAGGCATAAATATCACATCAATTATGACTAAAGTTTTCAGTTTCAGGAGAAACTCACATTCACCTGATATATTTTTACTTGGGTTTTCTCTGATGTTATTTCTGCCCTACTGTGAGAACAGGAATAGTTGCTGAGGGGGTTGAACTAATGAGGCAAAGAGATTTCAGATTAATGTTTCATAAATCGTGTGCCAAATGAAAGCAAAGCTATTTAAGAGTGTACAGGTCTCAAAGAAGTGTTCATTCATACCAAGCTCAAAATGTAATGTAGACATGGAAAACACTAGCTAAACCTTGAATAAAAATAAATAAATAAATAAAATGTTTGTTTTAGTAAAAGCATAGAAAATTATTCAGAATTAGTTATTTCTAGACAGAAGTTCTAAGCATTTCCACTGTGAGCACCACACATGTTCAGACCATTCTTAAATATGCTGAAAAACACATGACATTTTAGTCATGAAAAATGTTTGAAACATAACATCCCTCTGTTTATCCTACATAGGGTTGAGGAAATGTTAAAGCATTACCCAGTGTACCGGTCAAAGACTGGGAAACACCCTGATCAGGTCAGTCATAATGGCTTATCAAATAAATGAATGTTAATGACGTTAAAGTACAGTATAATTACACAAATAAGTAAAATTGAATTTTGAAATGCACTTCCAAGGTCAGTGTTTAATCTTTGGTTACTCCAATTAACCACACAAAGCATTTATAGAACATGCAAACTATATATATATGCAGCCTGGGTTTTATGCATGCTTTCAAATGGAGTATACTTTAAAAAGCTGTACGTTCGACTGTTTGCACATATACAGTATGCATTCATGTCCAAACTGAAGTAGTAGACTTAACTCTTGAAATGAAAGGTGCACTAGGTAGTGTGCATGATGTATACACATCCATCTGCTTTTGCAGTGCACTAGATGGACCAGAATGTGTAAAAGCAAGCACAGCATTTACTGTTTTCTTTTCTTTTCTTTTGTTTTATAGCCCATTTAACACTCACAAAACATGCTGATGAAACCTTAGGCTTGACTTGATTCCTCGTTCTGATCAGTAGTGGGTTGACCTCATCGACTTTCAGCAGAACAGCAGGTCTGTCGACCTTTAGATGAGGTCTTGATGAAAGCACAGACAGACATGGTGCTCAGGAACATGAACAGATGATTCGTACAGCAAAGAGACCCATGAGTGCCCATTTGAAGATCAGGGTCACTGAAAAGGGAACCCACTTAAGAGCAACCCTGGAATTTCAATGACGTGGGACCTTGGTGCTACTACAGACAAATAATGAAGGGAACTAAGGGCCATATAAGGAGGCCGGCTTTGGATGCACTGGTCATTGAATAGAGGCTGAAGAGTCACTTTAAGAGTTGGGCGGCCATCTAATGGCAGTAATGTATGAGAGAAAGTCTGGGCTAATTGTGTCGCACATACAGACGACACACATTCACCTCATAAACCCTCTTCACCAAATGGCCTCTACAAAATATACGCTCTGTGTGTGTGTGTGTGTGTGTGTGTGTGTGTGCGTGTGCGTGATAATATGCACTTAATGTCAAATATGCACAGGCCTGTCTAATAAAACAGCAGACTGGTCTGAAGTCGTCACGCAAAAGCAACTCATAAAAAACATAAAAAAAATTGTTGATGTAAATTTATCCAGCTCATTCTGTCCAGTGAACAATAACATATATATATACACACACACACACACACACACACACACACACACACACGAACGTCCCTGGTTGTGTTTCTTTGTACGTATATGGGCCATTCTACAGAATTAGTACAAACTGCTGTCCAACAACCAAAAAACACATTTAAAAAGCATTTAAGTATTCAAATCTTAGATGTTTATTAAGGTCCTTCTATTATCTATTGAAATACACAATAATATTTAAAATATCGGTAAGCTTAATATATATAAAATCATAATTTATTGAGTACTTTCAACTGGGAGGTGGCTGTCCCAAACCCTAACCCCTAAATTTCAAATTCAAAATGATATTGAAACATTTTTTGTATTTTTTTTTCTACTGTTGTTTTTAAAAGTATATACATTTTTATTTCAGTTCAAGTACATTCTGAAACCTTATGTAAAAAAAAAAAATAAAGTCCCACATTTTTGACTTCACTTACGAAAGTGTCTTTTATTCTATTGGCCGAGACTGATTTTAACTAAACCCATAAATTTATGATCCGGAAATATTCCTGTGTCCTCCCCTCTCATAGCTACAAGGTGTGAGTAGACAAGTCTCATCATTTTAGGTAAATGTGTTCAAAAGTCAGAAAAATCTGTGTGTAACTTTAAGGAACATCACTACCGAACACCTTTTTTTTCTGCAGTTAAAGGGTTACTCCATCCCAAAATGAAAAGTTTGGCATTAATCACTTACCCCCAGTGTTGGGGAAAGTTACTTTTAAAAGTAATACATTACAATATTGCGTTACTCCCTGAAAAAGTAACTAATTATGTTTTTATGGAAAGTAATGTGTTACATTACTTTTGCATTACTTTTTAAATCTGGGAAGGGCTTGCTTGTTGGTTTGTTTTTAATATAAAAAAGTATTATTTTTATCAAATGTAAAAGCCCTTTCACATCAAAATGAAATTAAGGGAATAAGGCTAATTCTAAAGGAAAATTAAATTCACGTCTGCACAGTAGAACTGTAGGAAAAGCAAGTTCAACACTTTTCAGCAATGAGGAAAGAAAAAGCACAAATGTTAGTTCATCTAAAGTAAGTTTTGCTCATTAGTACACTGCGAAAAATGCCTTTCTCACTTAGTTTTTTTGTCTTGTTTCTAGCCAAAATATCTACAAATTCTTAAATCAAGAAGGATTTTCTAGACAAGTAAAAATTATTGTCTTGTTTTTTCTGAAAACAAGTCAAAATTAAGTGTGATTTTGCTTGAAACAAGCAAAATAATCTCCCAATGGAGTAAGCAAAATAATCTTGCTTTCTGTTTTAAATAAGATTTTTTATTATTATTTTTTTTTGCTTACCCCATTGGCAGATTATTTTGTTTGTTCTAAGCAAAAATTCAAGTAACTTGCGTTACTTGTAATGTGTTACCCCCAACACTGCTTAACCCCATGTCGTTCCAAAGCCGTAAAAGCTTTTTTTGTCTTTGGAACACAATTTAAGATATTTTGGATGAAAATCAGGTTCTTTGTGGCTGTCCCATTGACTGTCAAGTAAATAACACTGTCAAGGCCCAGAAAAGTGTGAAAGACATTGTCAAAATAGTCCATCTGCCATCATTGGTTCAACCATAATTTTACTAAGCTACGAGACTACTTTTTGTACGTGAAGAAAACAAAAATAATGACTTTATACAACAATTCGAGTAAGCCTTTAAGCACACTTTTTTGGGAGTTATATATATGTAAGCAAAATCTTAATAAGCCAATATAACCCTTCTAATTAAATTATTATTACTGTGTTTCAGTAGTGACAAATTTGAGGAGAGGACAAATGAAGAGTTCAGATGCAAAAGCCTCTAAATTCATGTGACATCTTTCTTTAAAAAATGCATTTTTATCAGGCTGCTGTATAGGTTGCTATATAAGTACTGCTGATTGGGCTGAGGGTGGCATTTTAACGAGTTTGAAGTAAAAGTATTTGATGGACGTGTAATATGTGTCGAGAGCATTCACTCAGTATCATTATCTCATTGATGGCTTTTAGTTGGTTTTGCATCTGAACTTGTCAAATATTCAAAAACTTTCTGAAAATACAATATGAGAATTAACTGCACAATTGCTGGAAATGTGTACCCTGGATATTATACAATTTGCATACATTTTTTCTTTTTTTGGAAAAAGATTTTTTTTTTTTCAACTCTCAAAGTTCTCTGGTCATTTATAATGTTTTCAAAACAAAATCATAAGGAAATTATTTATGCATTGATCATGGAACATTTCATTGCTGAAACATTTTAGCTCACATGTTTTAAATATAACTACTAGTATCAGAACATTGAAATGACTTGAACTGTTTGTGAGATGAACCTATGATGAACTATAGTGTTGAGGAGCTGTGACATCTCCACCATCAGCTCTGAGCTGTCATAGTATGTGTGTGTGTGTGTTACAGGCCTGCAGTCACAGATGGGTCAAACTGTGCGGTAGGTAAGCAATGTTCGTTCCTGTTGATGTTGTAGTTTATTAGGTGAGAGGGCAAACACACACACACACACACACACGAACATACATGTACACACAAGCTGTGGTGTAGGTTCGGCTGCTTATAGTGTGTGTGTGTGTGTTCTGAGTGCACAGAGAGACTCGTGAGTTCTGAACAGCTTTCATGGTTTTATATCAGAACTACATGTTATATTTGAATAAAGTTGAATAAAGTTTAATCATGTTAATGTTGCAGCATTAATTGTATTTCCCATGTAAACTTTTACTTGTTGACAATATAAAAACACAGCAAATAACATAAACAAGTCTGATTATAAAAAACATCCAAATATGCACACAGTGAAGCGATTCATGTTGGTTTTATTGTGTCTATGGTGTGAATCTGAATCTGTCATTTAACACCCTGAAAGATTGTGAAAACAGAGTTTATTTTCCTGTAAATGCCGCATTTCTGACAAATTAAGAAAAAACAAATCGCTAAAAGGAAAATAAATGAAGATTTAATCCAAGGTAAACAGAAAGAAAGCAGATCAGACCACTTCAAAGACGCGTTGAGTTCACTGATCCACTTCAATAATCAGCCATGACGCCTTTAATTAACTCTCGACAGGTCTGGGCGGGTTCAACTGACGCATAAACAGATGTAAATAAAATGCGAATGAATGAGACAGAAACTCGCAGAGCATATCATGTGGACGTTTTTCTCTCTTCACGATTTTTTTTCAGTTATTATTTATTTCAAAGGTTATCACGTGAGCTCAGAGTAATGCAGCTCTCTTTTCTGATTGACACACAGCGTTTCTCCACTAGAGAGCTGTGTTGCTCAATATATGAAAGCCAGAGCAGCGTTAAGTCTGAAAATCGGATGAGACTGAAAGACAGAAGCAGCCAGCAGAACAATATTTACACACTCCTTAAGTAAATGTTGAATACGCTACACATTATAAAATATTTCATACACAAATACACAGGCACAGGTCAACCTAATGATTTATTCTGAACGTTAATAAATTATATTTTCTTTTGTGTTACTGTTTTTCAGTTTTTCAGGTAAGTTCTAATGAAAGGTTAGGTGGAGCATGTTCTAGCTCTGTACAGCAAGATATCGGTTTACTTTTATCAGTCAAAAATTGTAAGGTCATGTGGTCATTGGAGTAAGCATATAGTTAATATGATTTTACTGATGTGTGCATGAATAAAAATGATAAGGATTTAAAAAAAAACTGTGAAAAGTAAATCTTGTTTTACTATTTTTACTACAGGAAATAATTTGACATTTTCATTACTGAAAACAACAAGACTGATGCGCACACTCACGCACTCACGATTGCTATTTAAATAGGGACATTCCACTGACTTCTATTGGTTTTCTACACAGCTCGATATAAATATTATCTGACAATAAACCCGCACATTATCCCTAACAAAAACTTTTTGTTAGATTTGTCTCACTTCTGGGTACAGCTTGTCTGAAAAATATGGTAAAGTATAAGGTACACAAATATTATAAATATTTGTATATTTCGTTTATATATATAATTTGAATTAATTTTATGAAGACATTAATATTTTTATTAAGCTGTTTTTCTCATGGGGAGTGTTTACTGCTTATAGTGTAACTGAGTCCAGCTTTCAGTGTCATTTGGTCACAATATAGGCAAAACCAAACCACAGAAATGCAACATGAAAGAAAGAAAGAAAGAAAGAAAGAAAGAAAGAAAGAAAGGAAAAGATTGTTGGCTGCAAATGTTTTATTGTCAGTGCTATACAAAGCACTGCTATACAAAACCAATAAAACATTTTATTTATTTTTTTACTTTGTTTGGTAGGCCTAATGGTGTTTTTGTAGTCAATACTTTATTTAGTAAAATGTAAATTTTGTATTCTCACTCTATCCATGTGTAATAGTTTCTCTCCAGTTACTAAAATTTGCTCAGACTTTTTTAAAAACCCACATTAAACTATCAACACATCAAAACAAATGAACATTTATGACAAAAAGAAGGTTAAACTGAAAACACAGGTCAAAAAAATTCCAGTTCATTGAAAAAGACAGATTTTCAAATGATCCCAGCAAGGTTATACCTCTGAACTAGTAAGCGTTTCCTCAATCGGCCTGAACTGACAGATGATTCAAATTCTCATGAAGGTATTAGAACAAACTCCATCTTTCATTTCAGCATCAAAGTGTCTATTTACATAAATCAAGTATCTGAGCACAGCACATTTTCTCTCTCTCTCCACACACACACACACACACACACACACACACACACACACACACACACACACACACACACACACACACACACACACACGTTTACTTAGCTACCTGAATTGAGACTATAAGCTTCTATTGTTTTTTTAGCTAGTTATAAACACTGTGACCTAACCCTAACCTACACAATAACCCTAACAGAAGGCTCTCTGCATTTTTACAGTAACAGAATACAAAATGTATTTACTTTATTTTAAACATCTTTTACTAATGAGGACACAGCCAAAAAGAGGTTTTGCCAGATTTAGTTCACTTATGAGTACAGATTTGTTTTTAAAATGGGAGAGAGAGAAAGAGAGAGAGAGAGAGAGAGAGAAAGAGAGAGATCATGTCATAAATGTCTAATGCAAGGAATAATAATAAAAAAGCAAGGAATTCAAAACTACAATTCAGCCACTGCAGGGCGCTAAATACCATTATTTTAATTATTTTTATTATTTAGTTGAATGGTTAAAAGGTTTTTATTTATATGGATTAGAAAAATAATACAATCAGATATTTTTTATCATCTTACTAAGATTTTACATTCAGTAACATGAAGTGTAAATAATAGATTTGTATCTAAGTGTAAATGATGGAAATTAAGCCGTCATACTTTTTTGTTAATTCAGTTCAAACCATCAAATAACAAATAATTGTTAATAAAATTACTGTAATTCGATTAGTAAGTCCAGTGCCCGTGAATGATAGTCACTGTAATAATGTATTATTCACGACTTCACTGCTTCATATAATGCCACAGCATGATCAGATAAACGAATTTGACGTGTCGATTATTAAGCAGGCTTAAAATCCTCTCAGACTAAAGCAGTAAATAAAGGAAAAATGTCGAGCGTTAAGGAAATTTATATCAATTTATGTAATTTATATCCATAGCCTATTTGTAAATCGTGTCGAATTTACCATTTGGAATTTCAGAGCTGTTTCTTTATAATATTATTAGTGGCTGAACGAAGCGACTGTAAACATGTATCAACCATTTGCGAGTCAAACACGCGTTTATAAACAGGGGCATGCAAACCGTAGATTTAAATAATTTTCTATAGACCCACAGCTAATTAGAAATAGTATAGACGAATCATAACCGAATTCGTTTTGCAATTTAGAATAAAAACAGCATGGTTTACTTTTCTATATATCGTATGGAGGTTTTTGGCATTTAGCTCAATGATAAATCTGTTTCTAAAGCAGTAGCTAAACGTGAACACACACACACACACACACACACACACACACACACACACACACATACAGTATGGAGCGTTTCCTTATTTTATGTGGACATTCCATAGGCGTAATCGTTTTTATACTGCACAAACTGTATTTTCTATCCCCTTACTTTAATCCTACACCTAAACCTACCCCTCACAGGAAAATTTATGCATGTTTAGATTTTCAAAAATCTTCATTCTGTATGATATAAGCTTGTTTCCTCATGGGGACCTAAAATGTAATTTTCATGTCATGACATTTTGTCCCCATAACATAGGGTATACCTGAACCACACTCACACACACAAACACACACGTGCACAGATACCTTTGACATTTAATCTGTTAAATTATTAAAAACACATCTGACTTTATTTAAACATCACTTTATTTTTTATGTATTAATTGTTTACTTTATTCATTTTAATTAGCCTAAGGAAAGCTGTGAGTGAAGTTTGCCTCTGGCTCTCTGTTGAGCTGTTATTCTTATGTCAGTGGACTCAAGAATTAGAATGTTTGCTTTCAGCATAATTAGCTCACTAATAAGTGAAAAGTAAATAATGGCATTCATATAATGAATCAATTAATATGTCCAAATAAATTGTCTAGTCGAAGGAAAGGCGAATGTAGAAAAGATGTGAGAAATCCCTTCTGTATGATGTGAAAGTGTGACTGATGAATTGAAGTTCCACCATTCACATCATCACACACTTCAAGACCTCCATCTTCCGTTCATAGACTCAAATAATCTTTTATGTTTCATAATCTATATGATTCCCTGGGTCTGAGAAACCCACTATTCCCCCTGTCTGCCTGTCTCTCTCTCAGAGATCAAAGGCCACGTGAAGTTAGTGGGAAATTTATAACAAACACACAGGCACCACTAAAGGTCCGAGAGCGGCTTTTATTCCAGCAAAAGAATGAAGCTGACGGAGAGCTGAGCTGCGGGAATGGCGGTGCTGAGTGTCTGCATGTTCTGAGGAGGGAAGATTGAAATCAATTAGTGGAGAATAGAGCAGTGAAAGCATCTATCACAGATGCTCCATTCACAGAGGCAGACAGACACGACAGCATGAATACACACTTAAAACACACACACACACACACACACACACACACACACACACACACACTCACAATGACATCTACATGGACCATCAGTGTGCGCCCAACTGAAGTTGTATTTCTATATGCGACTGGAACACGCACTGATTCAAAAGTGTTTTTCAACCATCAGGGAAATATATCATAATTTTACTTTATCACCACAAACCCTCAAAGACTTTTGAGCAGTGTGAGCTAGCTAGCTAATGTGGTTTCTTGCACAATAAAGCTGCCAGCTAGAATTGCAAAGCGTTTCCACCAATAATGATGAACTGCACGCACAAACCAGACAGAGAAGCCGATCTCTTCTTAAGATGTTAAAATACTTTGATACTGAAAATAGAGCAGTATAGAACCCCTTTCTTTAACATGGCTTCATTTGTTTGATCATCTTTGAAAGAAAACGAGTGTCTGCAGCATTAAAATGACACAACTGTAACTGAATCTGTCCATGAATTTAAAGGTCAGTTAACATTAGTTAAAAAATAATAACTAGGGTGAATTAACAATGAACATTGTTAGCTTCTACAAATATTAACACATTTTTCAAATATTTGTAGGAAGGTCATGTATAACATTAGTTCATATATAATGGACAATCATGAATTAAAAATGAACAGTAGTGTATTTAAAAATGAAATTTATCCTTAATGCTGTAAAAACGTTGTGCATTAATGCATTAATTGAATTAAAATGCAATAATTAAATGTTAACAATCAAAACCTTATTGTAAAGTGTCATTATTTACACTTATGATTGTACTTTAATTGTGAAGTTCACAGCAAACAGCATTCACACCACATTTATCATGATCTCAGAGAAACAGATTATTCTGTAGAATTTGAAGGTCAAGCTATGATATTATTGTTTTTTTTTTTTTCAAACAAAGCTTTTTTTTAGTATTATTATTATTTTTAATATGAGTAAATAGGAAAAATTCATGTTGTCTTTTTTAGACAGACTTTATATTATGCTCACAACAGCTCATCTATAACCTTCAACCGCCACACTGTAACCGTTTATTTGAGATTTTTTTTTTTTTTTTTTTTTACCCAGCAGCATTGTGCTTCAGACGTCACAAAAAACAACAACAAAAACAAGCAACAGTAGCATCTCGACCCCCGAGAGCAACGTTCCTTGAAATAATCTGCAGTTCTTTTAACTGGAAACTCTTCTATAACTGATAGTGTTTCAGCATTGAGATCGGCTTGCTCAGCAGCTGCCAAATGCAGCTGTTCTTCAAACAGTTGTTGTTTTTGAGCCGCCGTTAGCAGACGCTGATTAGAGCCATTGAGAATCGCCTGAACCACAGACTGCAGAACTGCAGCAGCACTTGGTCCACGGGCCTGCTGCTGAAGCACTGCTGACAGGAAAATACGCAAGGAAACATGCTGTTTCTGTAAAAGTGAACTGAACTAAATGCAACACAGTGGTAGGAAGTATTTTATTACTTTGATTACTGATTTAACTAACTCAGCACCACTACTGTGTACAGTATTTCTAAAAATGGTTCACATTCGATTGCAGAACAAAAAGAACAAATCCGTGACATCTGTGGCAGATCATAGTGAGGAAGTAGCTGTTGTTTGGCTAATGAGAACGAACAGCTCGCTACAAGCAACATTTATTAACTGGACACCACTCATTAAATTAAACATGCAATGCAGTGAGTTCATGTGATAATAATGTACTTCTGTTTGAAACATACATGCTACATAAAAGATTTCCAAAAGACAATGTACAGTGTACACCACGTCACCACTTGAAAGCTTTTGAAACCTTGAAAGGCGGAGGAGGAGGATTAAAGCATAACATAGAAATTATAAAGTAGAAAGTAGCATCTACTGACCGTATGTGTGTTTCTTGCCTTGCAGGGGAGGACAGGAGAATATTCGGGCTGATGTCTGAAGCATTTGAGGAGATCAGCGATCAATGGACATGTTCCATAGAGGATGATAACTGCCCTCCCTCCAGCAACATGTCAGAAAACTATGATCACCTGTCCGGACAGTCTGAAAAGAAACATCATGTGTACTGTTATGTACAGTAGGCTATATGTAGTAGATTTAGCTGTTTAATATCTGCTAAACAAAGATGTGGTGGCATTTCGTATGAAATTAAATGTTTTGTCTCTGTTTATGTTCTAAACCTGTATGATTTTTAGTCTTCTTAGGAAACAAGTGTCCAATCCTGCTCCTGGAGGGCCGCTGTCCAGTAGAGTTTAGCTCTAACCCCAATTAAACACACCTGAACCAGCTCAAGGTCTTACTAGTCATACTAAAAACATCTAGGCAGGTGTGTTGAGGAAAGTTGGAGCTTTGCAGAGCTGCCCTACAAAGACAAAATACCTTAACTCACTAGAGGTTGAAACTGAAAAAAATGACTTTAAATATTTCTATTAGTCCAACTTAGTCCTATTTAATTAATACTGCTCGTACGTATCTTTACCACCTATTAACTTTATTAAAATATGAACCTATTAAAATATTGTGCCCTTTCCTGCTTACTAAGTCCTTCTCTATATAATTTAGCAACTTTAGCAACAATCTATCTATAAGCTGTAAGATGGTTTTGTAGTGCAGCAACCCTCTACCTCCACCAGTTCCACCTGTCTAGATCTGCGGATTAAAGTATGTCTATTCACACAGCGGCAGCATATCAGCAATGTGTCAAGTGTATGTATAAGCTCTGCAGCAGTGTGCATAGCAGATCTGTTTCAAAAAGACCAAATGCATTAACATGTTAAAGCTATTCCTATAAAGTAGTCATGATTGAAATATACAGTATGTCTAAGGCAGCATATTATGCAACAACAGCAAACATTTCAAAGTACTACTTTGCAGTAGTGTGTGGGTGTGGGTGGGCCCAGAGAAAATTGGGTGGGCCTAGCCAAAACTGCATGTTATCAAAATTGTCCAATGCCACACCTGCTTGAATACACACCACCGTTTAATCAGAGCATAAGCTTGTATGTCATTATAAGCAGAACATAACGATAAGAACAGTATGAGCAAAGCGGACACACCGTACATCTGAAAGACGCAACACAACACCATCTTGCCACAAAGCACTGGCAAAGATATAATATGAAGGAGGTTTTATGCATGTTTATAACAACTGTCATTAAGTGTCATAAGTGAAGAAAAGAAATAAAAAGCCAAAGGACGTAACTTAGAATGGGAGACGGATTGGTATGTGAAAGGGAAGAGAAAGCCATAAATGAAGTCGCACAGACCCAGACAGGTGCTAGTCATTCAAAAGCTAAATGCAGAAAATATGAAGAGACGTATCTATAACACAGCTTCTCTGCGTCTACACCGGACGCTACAGTTGTCGCGTTGCGCCACAACAGCTCTACGTGAGACGCAACAAAGCTACCGTTGCAAACATGCTGTCTATACTGAATGTGGAGCGCAACGAATCCCCAACATTAATCTGATGCCTTGTTCTGTTTATGACGTACTGACACAAAGTTAAAATGATTTGCAACGATTGTCGCGTCCAGTGAAGAGCTGTTGCGTTGTGGTGTCTGGTGTAGACACGGTGATTTGAAGTTTATAATGGGTACTGATTAAAATGTGTTCTACTGTATTTTGCTGCTCGCGTCTGGTGTAGAAACGGTGTTATTTGCGTAGTTGAGGAGGAAAGGCCTGTGTGTGTCCTATGCCTTATCAACAGCATGAAACAGCAAAAATAAACATAATACAGTTATTCTCTCTGTGCTGTTTTAAGTTTCAAGTGTTGCAGGTGTTTTTCCCCTGTAGATTTTTACAATTAAAAAAGCATTCATTTTTTGTAATGGTAATAAAATTATTTGTAATTGGATGGAAATTCGGGAAGGAGGGAGGGCGCCAGATTTTTTAATAAGTTTAAAGGGGGGCGCGACCAAAAAAGTTTGAGAACCACTGATCTAAAGAATAATTATTTAGCATGTTCAAATCATTTTGTGTACACAAAAATGTAACTTCTGTCAGTCTGCATAAATAATGATTCAGGAAAGATATGTTTAAAATTGTGGTTGTTTTATTCGTCATATGTGTTTGGAATGAGAGTAAGTGACTGATGACCAAACATTGATTTTAGTGTGACCTGTCCCTTTAATGACAGTATAATACATTTATTAAGAGTGGTGTCGATGTTATTAACCAGCAGCGGAACCTGACAACAACAATAACCGCAGCGACTCCCACACGTACCTGACGTGAGCAGATGAAGATGAGGACAAGATGGACAGAGGGACAAAGTGGCTTTCTGATGGCGGCTCTCAGTGAACTAATGAGGGCCGCAGCCTCTGCAGGCAGGATAAACATTATTTCTAGCATATTGTGGCTGCCAGTCGCTTATTTATGGCCTGGCTTTTGTGCTCTGGGAGCTAATAACGCTTCAAAAAAACATCGGAGTGGAAGCCGTCTCCCTCACTGCGCCACAGCCACTCCAGAGCCACATCAAACGCTCGGCTCTGGGCCCTGCTCCTGATAATTGCACACCTATTGTTCCCAACGTCGAACCCAAGCAGCGGACGAAAGAGAAAATGGAGGCAGAGAGAGGGGAAAATAGGCCTCAATAATGAGCCCACTACAGCTGAGTAAATATACTCTAAAACAATATGAACTGTTTTGGTACCTCCCCCCGCTTGAGCATACAGCCTAGTTCCTCACCGCCTCACCTTGATGACCAACATGACCCTGCCGTATGTTTGGGGAGATATAAGCTTGTGCGTGACATGGAAGGGCCAAAAGGTACAAACTTTTATTACCACTATACCACTATAACTTGATTTCTGAGGTAAAAAGTGTTGTGCAAAGCTCACCATCACAATGTTACTTTCTGATACGTTGCTGAGGTGTTCTGAATGCTTACCAATGAGCACATCCCCAATAGACTGATACAGAGCCATTCAGTCCATTTAAGCTGTAAATGCTCTCCATACACAAGACATTTGAGAGAATGGGTTTGGGAAATAGCTAAATATTAACATTATATAAATTATAAATTCTCCAGTGAGCGTAGCTCAGTGCTGTCAGGCATTCACCACAGCCACCTCCCTCTGAAGCACCACCCACCAGATCATCATCACCAGAGTTCTAATCACCCCCACCTGCAGTGAGTCAATGTCATGGATGTAAGGGCAGAGCAAGTTTAAATATCTTTCTAGTCTATATTTACAACTGTTTTTTTTAATGATTTGTAATAGAGCACACAATGACTGTTGTACACGTACTTATGTCCTTATTTAGTGAAATTACCTTATGCGCGTTTCAGTATGTGTGTAGTAAACAAAACCCCAAGTCTGTGTCATTCATTCATAAAGAGGCACACAGAATTCATATTTAAATGGTATTTTTGCAGCTTTATGTTTACAGATATTAGTCCATATCACATCTTAATTTCAGTGTAAAGATCTACTTTTGATTTATTCATCCAAACTTTGGCAAATTCCGTAACATTCCGCGTTATGCAGTAAATTCTGTTTTTATTACTAGATTCCATGATTCCGTCCACATTGCGGAAATCATAGGCCCTAATTATAATGGGTTCTACCCAGACAGCAAAAATCATACTTCTGCAAATCCTGGTTTTCCCTCATCTGGACCAGCACTGGGCCAGCTCCGTACCAGACTTGGCCCGGATCCGCTCTGCGACAGTAGTCCGCGCCCACTGAAACCAGGCCCGGGCCGTATCCATCTTAGACGGTGATACAGCACTGAAACGGATGTGACTGTAACGCGGATTTGCCGGTTTGAAAAAGAATCCGGCACAGAGTCAGCTGCTGTCTGGGTATTGTCTTTTGTCACATTGCACCAAGTTTTTTAATGGGTTATGTTATAGCCCTGCTTGTTTTTAATGTTTTTATGAAATATCTATATTGATCATATCATCATATTATTGAGTGCCATGCAAGCCACAAATTAAAGCTCGCACAATGAGTAACACTGGTTTCTAACTTACTTTAATTAAAATTTCTCAATGGTAGTGTAAAACAACAAATTTTTACCTTGTCAAAAACTGCTGTGTTCACAGCAACCCGTTTCGGTGTATGTCCCTTTAAATGCTAATGAGCTTTGCTCACCCTGCCCCTCTCTTCCGTGGGGTGATGAGTGGTTCTCTCTGAGACTGTAAACTTTAGCTGCATTTAACCCGCAGAACTTGTTAACTAGCACATTATTAGGATGAAACTGCCTTTCAGACAATTTGCAAAGATACATTAAAAAATCCTTATACTCATTTCTTCTGTAGATAAGTCTGGTTCATGAATGATTTGCACGAACATATACGCATTTAAGCAGATAGTCGGGTGCATTCCCTTCAAAAACAAAAGTAATCCTCTGTGTCTTCAGTGGCTCAGATGTCGGGAGTAAATGATGACTGCTATGTTCATTATTACATCCAACAACAAAACACCTCAATCACTTAGGAGACATTCTTGTCTACTCCTTCCCCGGTGTTGAAACAATGGGATACAGCATTAGGGTGGGTCTAAGGAAAGACAGCTGTGTCAATCAACAATCGTGGAAACAATCTGAGAATAGCTTGATTTGAGAAAGGAGTTATTATTTGTAGGGATATAAAACTGGGTGGATTTTTTATTTATTATAGGGTGGATGTTTACACACACTGCCAACACACATTTATGTTCAGACTACTTGTAAAAGTGACAAAATGACAAGAACAAACTTATAAAGGACACTAATTAAATACAAACAGGTGATTGAGATAACGATAATGAAGGCAGGAAAACCAAATATGGGCATACACACAGGAGAAAAAAAAAGGACAGTTCACAGGGGTGTTACATTACTCCCCCCTTCCGGAAGGCGCGACCTCGCGCCATAGCGGAATGGATGGATGGAGGGGACTTAAGTGGCAGACAAAGGAGGGGATGTGGGCTGGATAAGAAAAAATCTTTGGAGGCCAGACTCCTGGAAGAAGGACAACAAACAGAGTCCAGGGTAGTGACGACGGAGGGAGGAGCCAAGGAAGAGACAGGAGGGATCTGGAGCAGGAGGAGCCAGGTGAGACCCAGGCTGCAGCCATGATGGTGGCCCACAGTGGAGCCAACGGAGGGAGGAGCCATGGTGGAGGAAGAGCTAAAGGCTCCAGGGGAGCGGCCGACGGAGACAGAGAGCCGATGAGCTGGGGCGACAGCAAGGATACAGAGGGCCAAGGCGGGGCAGATGGCGCCGGTGACACCAATGGAAACTGGCAGACCCACGGGCCGCTGGTGAGTGGAGGGGCTGCCAGCCTGAGCCCACCACAGACGGAGAGCCTCAGCCCAGCACAACCAACGAGCCATCATCAGGAAGAGCGACAGAGCCAAGGATCGCCCTAGGGCCAGAGCCCGTCAAGTTCGACCAGGTGCGAGAGCCGGTTACTGCGCCCGCAACGGTGGAAGTCAAAGTGGAGTGTGAGTGGGCTATGGAAAGCCCCGCCCACTGCACCACCATTGAGGGTGAGCAAGCGCATGACTCTGGGGACTTAATGGACTTCACATCAGAGGTCATCAAGCCAAGTTTTCCCACCCACCCTCCCTATCCAGCTATCTGTCATGGTGCACGTGTGAGAGAAACGCAGTACAACATAGAATTCAATGCTAAGTTTTTTAATGATAATCCACAGGGGTAATCCACAGACAGAATGACAGAAAAACATGCACACATTAGGTAATCTTGTAGCCGGACAAAGTGACAAGAACTCAAACAAACTTATAAAGGCCACTAATTAAATACAAACAGGTGATGGAGATAACGATAATGAGGGCAGGAAAACCAAATATGGGCATACACACGGGAGAAACCAAACAGACAGTTCACAGAGGTGTTACACTAGTGGTTATTTATATGCTATTTGTGCAGCAGCAGTGTGTCTTAAATACTCACAGCACCATACTGCCGTATGCACTGGCAATAGCAAGTTCCTGTACTTGCTTGCAGCAGCGGCAGCAATAATCTACAACTACAGCAGAGAATTGTCATGATAGAACTAAATTAAAATGAGGGAACAAACTAATACAACATGGCTAAATCTCCACCTATATTTTCTTCCCATGTCGTGTGTGGGGCCCATAACACAAGGTGACTCTACACAGCATATTTTAACACTTAAGGCTTTTGGTTGTATGTAAATTGTTTGCATTTCAGATGCAAATGTGTTCTTCCTTCTTATGTAAATAAGACAAAATGTTATGAAGAAAGCCTTACTTTGATAATCAGTGTGCAAATCGGTCCCCACTTCTGCAACGCGTTCTGTATTTACAGCAAGGTGTAAATTGGAAAGAGCCGATGGAAAGCAGTGAGGCCACACGCGCAGAGGTCAGGGAGGTCATAGAGGCCAGCCTAGTCTTTATAAGCTATTATTTTTATGGCAATGAAAGTAAAAGCAGGTTCAAGTGGGCCACTCTAACCTTGATGTGACTGACTCTGACCTGAATGAGAGCATGAGAAAAACATCTCCAGGCTGTAATTAGTGGCCACACTGAGTCACGCATGCATCAGCGTGGCGAAGGGATGCTGCGCAGGTGAGATGCACCGCTCTCCTCCAGACCTGTACGTGAGGGGAATGTGCGATTGCAGGAACACTCGGCCCTCTCATTCGTAACTGCTGCAGGACATACGGACGTCTCTGGACAGCGCAACAAACCGAACTGACAAAGAAAATACTTTTTCTCATGAAACAGCTGTGCGGTGACCAACAGCATCCTCTCGTCCTCTTGCGGACAGTCTCGATGGCGAGGTGGCTGTAATTGAATTGTAAATGCGATGTGGCTCTTTTTGCCCCGTGTCAGTGTCCAGCGCCATCCGCCTTCAGCCCAGAGCAATAGCACCGCTCCCCCCATTTTCCCCAAAGTCGGGTAGCGCATGGCGCGCTGACAGATGCGCCGATCGTCTTGGACAGAGTGAATATGTAGCAGGATCTCACTGGCTCTCTGCACACAGGCTGCCACATTCACTCAGCATCAACCTCCAAACTAGCAATTAACTCTGCAGCTCTGCTCGGCCCTCCTGTGCCCGATGAAGCGCACGGCCCGGGGCAGACTGACCCGCCCCCACAACACACCGTGGCCCCTGAACACGGATATGAGGATCAAACACCTCAGAAGGAAGTCAGTTTGCCCGTGTTTCCTGAAACGGAGCAACGCAGACGCACCTGATGAAGACCGCAGATGTGAGTGAAGGAGGAAGATCTTCAGCATGAGCGGCAAACCTTTGTCCTATCAACATGAAAATTGCTGTGCACGGTCTTGGTCCAAAGTGCCACCAGTGTCTATAATTTTTTTTTGCGTATTTCATAAAAACATGGCTGCTACTGGCCGTTCGAGCCAGGGGCCTGGGGTTATCGCGTTTTTCAAGGGTGTAAAGGATTGTGCATTGCACGTTTTTTTTTCACATACATGTGATATTCGTGTCATATAACAGAACAAATTTGCCTCTACAACCACTGCTGTAAATCAAATAATTTGTTAAATGATGAACAAATGTTCTTCTAGTAGCACAAAAATTATTTTTACGTTGTTCATGAACCATTTTGTCTGAAAAGCTTTGCTTTTAGAGGCATGGGGGAAGGTTAGGATGATTCCAAGGGCCCAGCAATGGAGATGAGGCCTGAGCTCCTGGTTGGATGTTTTTCTAATGTAATGTTGTTACTTGTTCAGGGAAAATTCTAAAGTAACATTCTCATAATGTTTGCAAAATTATACAATATAATGTTCCCCTAACATTTGCATGATTACAATTAAAACAAAGTTTTCAAATATGTATGATGTTCAGAGAATATTCTGAAGTAATAACTTAATAGGAATGTTAGCAAAATGCTTGTTGAACATGTTTTTTATTAGCTAGGATGACACTGATGACATATATACTGTCTTACCATACAGCAAACACTCTCTATGCATTAATGTATTGTAGACATACAGTAACAGCACAACTTTCTGTAAAGCTGATTTAAACTACTGAAACAAACCTATTATGAAAATATTTCTGCAAAATAAATCTGACATGACTGTAACAAACTTCAGTTTTTTTTTTTTTGCAAACTTCAAGGCACATTATTGTAACCTACATTATATGAAGTGCACTGATGTTTAGATGCTGAAAGAAACAATGAGGTCAGACTGAACGTTTTAATGACAGATGGATAGAGAAAACACTATTGCGACAAGAAGATTCTTCTTTTTACAGTCCTATTTGGCAAATCTTACAGTAGGTTTGGTGCCTTTCCAATCTTTTAGTTTTTGGATTTTCATGTTTGTGTTTGCAAATAATTGTGATTATGTCATTTGAGGAGTATCTTGTCTGAATGAGGTTAATTGAGTAGCTGTCTTGAAGAGCATTTTTTTCCCACCGAGGGCTGTTAGCAATACAGCCACTCTGAGTATCACTAGTGCTGGAGGAGGTTAGTAGCCAATGGCAGTAATTACACTAGCATGAGTGTCCACCTGGGGTGAGATGACACACACTTACAGCTCTGCAGCTCCACAGGCTTTACGCCGATCAAATGAAAAACTCAACCTAGAAGTCCTTTTCACCTTCACCATGCGCTAATTACTGAGTCGCAGCTGCCAGACCGAGAACTGTACATGCATTCCCATACCGCGTCTCGATTTATGAAACCGCTCTTGTGCATATGGTTGTGTGTGCATGAGAAATGTGCTGTTTTGTGTATGTCTGGTAAGCGAACACGCCGCATTAGGCTTTCGTGACATCACTCATTAAGGAGGTTTATATTCCCATGTTTATGTTCTGTCGTTGCTGAACAAAAGCCTAAATGAGGGTGAGCTGGAGAACTTGAAAGGGCGACTCTAAACAGATCATGATGTTTGTCCTACTATTACACTACTTTTCTTGTTAGACCAATAAATTTGAAGCATAGCAGTCTCGTTTAGCCTTATTAAATGTGCAGAAAAGCTCAGGTTCAGGGACAAGATAGAAGAGTGATAGACATTCCTTTTAAAACGCCATGAGGCAACGAGAAAGCATGCAAGATTTGGAAGTGACGACAAACATTTGAACCTGGCTAAACCAAAGATCTTAAGCACTTTTAACTTATATCTGTAAACAAGCTCTCAGCGAAGCCTCGGGGGAGTGATGTCATTGACCATAAGCTGGAGAGCACAATGAAGAGGCTTTCAGCTGCTGGAGGGGTGTTTCATTAACTCTCACGTGCCAGCGGCAGCCAGACGTTCATGGGTTTGTTGTAAACCGCTGCCTGTTAGTGAGAAGAAATTGCATTAAATGCTTCAAAGTTTGAAACAACGAGGCCAGAATGAAAGTTTAACGGAGAGAATTAACAGAGTTCATTGTCCTGCTTCAGCACAAGTCACACTCTACTCAAATGATTAATGATGGATGACAGATGGAAGGAAAAAAAGAATCAATTATATTTCAAAAGGCACAGAAAACCACATTGCAAATTGCAAACAATGGAAGGTCTGTTTTGACACCATCCATGTGCATCTTTAAAAAACATATTTACATATCACATCAGTGATAGAACTAATAGATTCAGATGGCAATTTATTCACAGTGGAGGAGCGAGTTCTGTGATCCTATGAAGCCAAGACGTGCTGCTCAAGTGGCCAATACACATTTTAAAATTGCATTGCATGCCTCCTGTTGCCATAATAAAGACCAATTTCCATTTTTTACGTGCATTTCTTCTCTTTCTGCTCACACTCATTGTGTTGGAGCAGTTACAATGTATTGTTCTTTCTCTACTTTCCAGCATTTTTAGTAATTAATAAGCATGCAAATTACAGCAAAGTACAACAGTTACCATAGGGTGTTCGGCAGTGGTCAAAAAGGTATTAAACATTAATTTAAAAAAACAGTAGGTAATTCAGCTGGGGATTTTTACATGGGTGGTGGGAGATAAACAGACATTCTGGATTTCTTGATCACAGACTACCCCCTGTAAATGGTGAAAATCACTTATGTCCCCATGAGACACAATTATCGTACAAATAGGGCTTTAATACGTTGATAACCACAAAAAGCAGGTGGTGACGAGAAAGTGATGTGATGAACCAAAGCCTATCACAAGCAGCTTTTAAATACTAACATATATAGATAGTGCACACTGTTATTCACACAACACTAAAAAACATCATGGTAACACATATGAAACTGAAATAATGCAATAAACATTAATTTAACAACATTAGCTGTAAAAACTAAAAAAAAAAATATTTCAATTAAAAAAACATCAAATGTGAAATGTAATGCAGGAAATTCTGGGAATGTCAGTTTATGGTTATTTACTGTAATAATTATTCTTTTTCACTTCTAAATATGGTATACTACCATAAAATTACATGTAATGTCCAATATAGTTTTTCACCATATACTGTAGTAGGAGAACTTACTGTTTTTACTGTAGCAATTTTATAGTCTTTTAGCATGAAAACCACGGCCATTTTTACAGTGTGTAATGTTTACACTAATTTTGATAGTCCACTTTAGATATTCTACTAACTATAATTAACTTTGCAATTAGATGTGAACAAACAATGATTAAATTGCAACTAAATGAAAACTACAGGCAGTGCTGGGAAAAGTTACTTTTAAAAGTAATACATTACAATATTGTGTTACTCCATAAAAAAGTAACTGATTGCTTCACTTAGTTTCTCTTTATGGAAATTAATCCACTATGTCACTATTGTGTTACTTTTTGTCACCTGGGCTGAACTGACTTATTTATTTTAATATATACATACATACATACATACATACATATATATATATATATATATATATGGCAACTGTAAGGGCCCTTTCACAAGAAAGTGCAATGAATAATGCTGAAAGAAATACTAATGCATTATTAACTAACCATCACCTTTACCCTCAGCTTCTTTAGCAAGGCAGTGGTCATCTTGGAGGTGTGTTTGGGGTCATTATCATGTTGGAATACTGCCCTGTGGCCCAGTCTTCGTAGGGAGGGGATTATGCTCTGCTTCAGTATGTCACAGTACATGTTGGCATTCATGGTTCCCTCAACGAACTGTAGCTTCCCAGTGCCAGCAGCACTCATGCAGCCCTTAGACTATGACACTCCCACCACCATGCTTGACTGTAGGCAAGACACACTTGTCTTTGTACTCCTCACCTGGTTGCCGCCGCACACGCTTGACACCATCTGAACCAAATAAGTTTATCTTGGTCTCATCAGACCACAGGACATGGTTCCAGTAATTCATGTCCTTAGTCTGCTTGTCTTCAGCAAACTGTTTACAGGCTTTCTTGTGCATCATCTTTAGAAGAGGTTTCCTTCTGGGACGACAGCCATGCAGACCAATTTGATGCAATGTGTGGCATATGGTCTGAGCATATGGCTGACCCTCCGCCCCTTCAACCTCTGCAGCAATGCTGACAGCACTCATACGTCTGTTTTCCAAGCATAACCTCTAGATATGATGCTGAGCACATGCACTCAACTTCTTTGGTCGACCATGGCGAGGCCTGTTTTGAGTGGAACCTGTCCTGTTAAACCGCTGTATGGTTATGGCCACCGTGCTGCAGCTCAGTTTTAGGGTCTTGGCAATCTTCTACACCATCTTTATGTAGAGCAACAATTCTTTTTTTCAGATCCTCAGAGAGTTCTTTGCCATGAGGTGCCATGTTGAACTTTCCAGTGACCAGTATGAGAGAGTGAGAGCAATAACAAAAATGTGAGGGGTGTACTCACTTCTGTGAGATACTGTAGCTCTCATTTAACTATTAGTACTAAGGTTCAGTAAAATAAGTCATTGTGGTTGCAAAGTTACTTTTAGGCAGTAAAATGTCTGTTGGGGGACCATTAAATATAATGTTACCTATGTAAGTTTTTGTTCCGTTCGCCATTTGTCTTCAAAATATTTTTTAAACTGTTTCGAGGTCAAAGTTTTACACATTATTATTATTTTTTTTATTTATCTGTATTTATTATTTGTTTCTGAACAGAGTTCAGTTCAGTTCAGTTATTATGTTTGGACCAACCTAAGAGAGAAATAACAATAACTCTTTACAGTTCTGTAAGCATTACTAATACTGTCATGCCAGATATTGATGTGGGTCCTAAATATGGAATGATGTCAATGTCTGGCTCCTAATTGCTGAGCAGAGGTGAAAGGTCATCTTCTCACGCCGGGCCGTCACCTCATCCAGCCGAGGGAGAGTGGAGCGCGCGGGGCGAGAAATAACAACAAACCTCAGCAGCTAAAAAAGGAAAAGAGGAAGTGACTTACAATAGACGGGACCTTTGATCCATTGCTAAAGGAAGACTTCTCTTTGGGGCGTAAAGTATTAATGTGAAAGTGACTCTACCCTCTACACATTTGTTACAGCAAATAATGGACCCTAAAATTAGTACACAATAGAAGGCAGACGGGCGACACTCGCACCCTGCCTTGTGCAGGAAGGGGAGAGGGACTGATTGTATGAAAATGAGTGATTTGCCGGCACACAGACGTGTCAGAAGTGGCGGCCGGCCTTCCACGGCGCTGCAAAGGGGAGGCGACGGTAACGTCGGGCAAAGTTTCGTCCCCAAGGTCACATTCCCCACAGGTCTATTGTGAGGAGAAGGCCTTGATGACTGACGCTTGAAGCTGCTCGTGCCAAACTGAGCGGACGCGGCACCTCAGGTGTACAGTCAACCATTATTACATATCTCATGATTTTCACATATAGCCGTCTAATATGAAATTGACTTGAAATTCACAGTTAATGTCTGTGATAAATGTGTCCTTGTGAATAGGGGTAATACGGTGTCAATAAAACATTTTGTGTTAAAAGACATCTGAGATGATCTTTCAGCTCATTAAGTTCTTTTCACAGCACTCTGAAATTGATCAAGTGTCGTCCAGAGGCCAACACAAGCTTCAACATGTTTACGTAAACGTTGACCCACCAACTGACCCACTAGTAAAAATCTGTATGCTTCTGTATGTAAGCCCTACTTGCGAATCCTGACCCTGTTGCTTCTAAAAAGTGGTTATAGAATCCATAGTGAAATTACCACATGAATAATCACAGTGGCACATTGCACAATGAAATGTGGACAATGGCGTAAATACTAGACAAAACTCGTGCTAGATTACAGAAGCACGTTTCTAAAGCCTGAGTGTTTTTGTATCAGTATAGTACAGATTGTTGCATGAAAATGTAACATACATTGAACTTTTAAGCTTCACCTCCCATCAAACGAGTTGCATGATCACAGCCACAACAGCACACAAACATATTGTAAAGTAATATGATTTCCACAAGAAAACACAGATCGATGATATAATATTATTATTTAAATGACTATTGTTATAAACTATTAATGCTACTGTTATTAGTTAAATTTTCTGTCTTGCAACCGATGTGAGGACGATATTTTCAACTCGATCTGATATAATCTTGCACCTGATTGGTTTCTTTTCACATCAGCAGCCAATGAGTGTACTGCTTAAAATTCCTGGCTAGTGCTAGTTTAAGCTGGTCCTTAGCTGGTCATGTGCTGGTCCTAAGCTGGTCCCCACCAGCACATGACCAGCTAAGGACCAGCATAAACCAGCTAAGGACCAGCTTAATCCAGCTAAGGACCAGCATAAACCAGCTAAGGACCATCTTAATCCAGCTAAAACCAGCATGTCAGCATCAAAACCTACCTAACCATTGCCTTGTTTACCTGCCATTCATGTCACTAAACGTTGTTTTCTGCATCTACATCCTGTCCAAGTGTTTGGTATTCTGTAACACAATGTCACGTTCATTTATTTATAAGGTTGATGTTTTCATTAGCTATGCTGAGTGTGCCGTTCATTTCAGCTGCACGCAGCATCAGAGGCACACTCTTTTTATCATCCTAATAGCTTACTATACAAAAAAGAGTATGACGTTTTGCCAGTGACAATTGTCATATGACTATAAATCATGATATTCATGCTTTATTTCATCAGCTTGCAATGTATCTATTTGTTAACCAAGGCAGGACAGCATGGTAGCCCAGGCACAGATAGTGATTGGCCAGGGGTGGTCACCATTAGCCCTGGAGAGCGAAAGTCCTGCAGAGCTCAGCTCCAGCCCTAATCAAACACACTTGAACAAGCTATTCAAGTTCTAAGGGTTTCTAGTAAGCTACAGGTAGGTGAGTTTACATCAAGGTTGGAGGAAACTCTGCAGGACTGTGGATCTCTAGAACTGACATTGCCACTAGAGCTAAGCCAGTTGGCATGGTAGCTCTGGTACCTGTAAAACATACCTGTGGGAAAGTTTTTATGAGACATGTACCAGTAAGTATCATACTGTAGTACCATATCCCTTCAGTGTGTTAGTTTTCCCCCCAGAACAGATGAATGTACATATGGTTTTATGTGGCATTGGTTTTGTAAGTGTCACCACAGTTCTGACTTGAAACTGTTGAGTAGCGCTACTGCAAAAAATGCTTTTTTTTTACTTAGATTTTTTTGTCTTGTTTCCAGCTATTCCTAAACCAAGAAGGATTTTTTAGACAAGTAAAAATTACTGAGTGAGTTTTTTGCTTGAAACAAGCAAAATAATCTGCCAATGGGGTAAGCAAAATAATCTATTTTTCTGTTTGAAAGATTGTTTTGCTTATAATCTGCCCATTGGCAGATTATTTAGCTTGTTTTAAGCAAAAAATAGCTTAATTTTGACTTCTTTTTCCCGAAAACACACACAATTTTTTACTTGTCTAGAAAATACTTCTTGATTTAAGAATTTTTAGATATTTTGGCTGGAAACAAGACAAAAAATTGAAGTAAGAAAAGCATTTTTTTAGTGTATAACTCTAATGCTCCGGGACATTTTAAAATAACATATCAAACCCAGTAACATGAACAAAAGCGAATGTGACATAAAAACGCAATTGCAATTAGTAATCTGGTGTAGTAATCTGGTGAGGATCAACACCAGGCATATGGAGTTGTAATTATAACTGTGTAAGAAAACATTTACAAATGCTTGCTGCTTTACTGCCTCTAGTGTTCATTTTTGTTGGAAACTGCAGTGATTTGTACTTATTGTTACGCATTTTGTGCCTTGCAAAAAAGTTTCTAAAGGTACGTTTTTGTCAAGAGATCTGGTAGGTCTTGGTGATAGATTTCCGTATTTGGAGGGTTTTTTGTTTTCAATCCTACATGCTCACAACAACATTTCTGTGAATGTGTTGGCAGTAGCATACTTGCTCTGTCGCAGTAGTGTAGCAGATTAATTCTGCCAAGACCAAAAACATTAACAATCTGATATAATCTAATTATTTTTCACATGGCACAGCTGATTGGTTTCTTTTCACATCAGCAGCCAATGAGCTTGCTGCTTAACATTTAATAAATACTTGACTAGTGTATCAGTTGCAGCACAGCACAGAAACCCTCCACCTTCCCCAGGTCCACCTGTCTAGATCTGTTACAGGGTGATTTCATGTATGTTATATGTGGGGATTATTTCTGATCTATTCTAGACCAAACATATCTGTATAACATCATTTTTTCAAATATATTACCACGCTTAAGATTAATTTTTTTTCTAACTTTTATTTTTGTCTTCATTTGATTACCAACATTTTTTTTAATAAAATGTTCTGTTTTAAATAAATAAAACATTTATTTCATGGGGCCCAATTATTGTATAATTTTTAATAAATTATTAAATTGTTTTATGTTTTATGAACTCATTCGATTAGACATTCTTTTTAATTATTAAACTGTAATTAGACCATGAAAACGGAATCCAGAAAAAATAATACATTTTGGAAAAATAATACAGAATTTGGGGGAAAAATTAAACAGATTTATTATGGCCCCTAACAAAATGTGATTTTTGTTAAACCTTTAATAAATTGTTGGAAGTTGTATACATTTTATGGTTTTGATTAATTTGACTTTTTGCTTACTAAAATTTAATTTAACCAAACATGTAATGCAGAAAAGTGTACAAAAATGAAGAAGAAGAAGAAGAAAAAAAAACTGAATTTAGAAGAGAAATAAATAAATAAATAAAAAATAATAATAATAGGGCCCTAATTACTGTATTACCTGCATTTTAATCAGAAAGCTGTCTCCTTTACTAGTGCGTGACTAACCTTTGCTGATAATAATTGAGTTTGACCGTATGGCGGAATGTGATTTGACGGGAGATGATAACAGTAGCAAGTGTATACACGTTATTGCCTGTGTTTGTGCAAAGCCTTTGACCCTACCAGAAATGAAACAAGTTAGCTGTCTAGCTAGTTTTTAAGTAAGTTGATGGAAAAGTAAATGGTAAGTAAACAAAGTAATGATAGTTTTATAAAGATAAACCGTCAATGACTGAACCCAGCAATTTAGTAATAAAAACACATTAGCATGTTTAAAATGCTGGTTCATCAGTCAGCAGTATCACTACTACATCCATAGCACTGCTTCGCTTCACTGTGCTCTGTTACTTTAAAGCAGCAGTCTGACAATTATACTATTCTGATGGAAAGAGGAATTGCTGTGCAGGGGTTTTACAAGGCCAAGCTTTTAAAAAAAAGTGCTCTGTTGCACATTACCGTTTTCTTTTGTGGATTGCAGGGAATCTTTCCCAGGTGCCGAGGTCCTCCAGAGCTCGCAGGGTTTGGGAACAGTGGGGGCTGGATTGCATGCTTTTGTCTTTTTCCCATCAGGCATGGGCTCAGAGAACTGAGCAAGGCACCGCGTGTGTCGCCCAAACCCGCTGCTACCGCCGCCGCAGCAGTAAAACACATTACCCCCACTTGTCCCTCTTTGCGCTTTTAAGAGAGCACGAATAGCAGGGATTACAAGATCTAATTTCCACAGAGCTGTTGCCTTCTGAAAACGCCTTTACGCAAAAAAGGGCTCGGTTCACAAGTAGCTTGTTTATGTTGGTCGACTGAGAGCTGTTAAACGTTTCAGTCGTGGTAAATGAAGCCAAAGGCTCGGCTGCAAATATGCTAACATGTGAGATCAAACTGCCAAGCCTGAGAAAAAACAAGAGGAAACTCCCGTCATGAGGATGGATTTCATTCTGTTGACTCATAAGGCGAACACACAATTTGCTTTTTAATAATTCCGAGGACATCAAAATACAGCTATTAGAGTTCAACTATTACTATAGACATACATATAAAGTAGTTTGAATCAGCAATGTTACAGAATATTTTTGATTTGAATAAAGTGTAATCTTGATTTTTTTTTCAGTGTAATCTACATTAATTAGATTATTAGCAAAAAAATATGTAAACCCAAAACTCTTTAGTTTTCCCTCATTTATAAGCTGAAATATCATTACATGTTGATAGATTGAAATATCATTACAATTTATAGACTGGCTCATTTTGCTAATAGTTACAACAATTATATGCACTTAAGAAATCAGTTTGTTCAAGGACTTTTGTGTAAAGCAGCTTTCTGAAATATATGTAATTGAACATCACTTTCATTATGCTATTTAAATAATTAAGAGAAAGAGGTTTAACACATCCAGGTTTCCACTGGAGAATATGGCTTACATGGACACTTATTCACAGATTTGTGTGCATATGCCCAAATTGACTGGACAACTAAAGAAACAGAAAGGTGTAGAGAAGTGTATGAAGTGTATGATAATTAGTGTTAGCTTCAGTTTGCCTCTTACCTGTCATCTGAGATTGTAAGTAATAATAAGTTGCCAGCATTTAGAAGTGAAACAAACAAAATTTTCAAAGGCATATTGAGCATTACAGGTAAATTCTCCAGAGGTTTGAAAGACTCTGACAGACAGCTCTGATGACAAATGCCCGCCATCTGAACCGGTCGCAGCTGGTTCTGGGTATTTAATAAACATGTAAACAATCCAGTTCACCTCATTAGGTGATTGCAAAGAGCCACGCTGTCCATAAATCAAGAGTCAGGTTATCATGGCCTCTGATCTAAACTGTACCGGGGCGCCCAGCTGTCTGCGCTGCACAAACTGTGAACAGCGGGCTGTAAAGAATTAAATTCCTCCTGACTAGTTTACCTTTCCTCGTCTGAGACACAGGAGCATACATAGAGAAGATATGAGCTTAAAAAGCCTAGCAGTCGCTAGTTACCCTTACATGAAAGCCCATGAGCAGATGCACGTGTAGATATTCATGTGTAAATGAATAACGTGTGAATGTAGCTTCTTGTTCATTTATAGGACTCACCTGATAATGTGTATCTCTAGTTTAAAACTATAATTCAATATCTTGTCCAGACGCAGCATTTCACAGCTGCGAGCAGTGGTGGTCTTTAGAGAACTCAGTAAAGATACTGTAAAACTGACAAAATATCATCTGATCAGCTGGTTGTACAGTGTAGATTTTGTTATGGTTGCACTGATCTCTGTGTTCATTTTGGGTGTATATGACTTCCTTCTTTCAGTCGAATGCATCAGAGTTATATTAAAAATTGTTCTGGCTCCTCTAAGCTCTATGATGGCAATGGGCGGGTGTTTCTCTTCAACGGTCCAAACCAAGTCCAATAAAATGCATTCATACATAATAAAAAGTGCCTCACAAGGCTTCAAGGGGTGAATAAAGACCTCCTGTTGCGATGGGATTTTGTACAAAAATATCCATATTTAAAACAAAAAAAATCACTTTATTCTAGCTTGCGCTAACAGTTTACACGGAAGACGCTCTGGGCGTTTGGGATTTCGATATAAGCAAAGAGGAGACTGGTTTAGGAAAATTTGCTTCCTTTGCTCCTGTTAAAAAAAAAAATGAAAAGTTGATTTTTATGAGACTCAGTGTCGCATGCACAATGCGTTTATCCTAGGGCTTTAACGACTTTTAACAAATTTTTAAAGTCGACATTTATGTGATGAAAGTCGAGTTAACGTCGACTAGTCGCTGATAACGTCATTGATGAACAAATACACCACTATGGCATATGACACAGTGCTGCCCACATGGCTACTGTTCCTATAATAGCTTGTTTTTATCAGTTCCTTTGTCTTTGTGTCCTTATATGTATGTATATATGTAGTACATCCTACATCATCTGCCTGGATCAATTTCTGTGTACAACTGTTAGGGCAAGCTAGATTAAAGTGATTATTACATTTTAAATATAGATATTTTTTCTTACAAAAACGCATCGATTCATTACAAGAGGCCTTTATTCCCAGAACCGCGCATACACTTTATTGGACTTGTTTCAGACTGTTGAAGAGAAACACCCACCCACTGCCATTATAAAGCTTAGAGTTTAGAGACTGAAAGAAGGAAGTCACATACACCTAGGATGCCTTGAGGGTGAGTAAATAATGGGCTAATTTTCATTTTTGTGTGAATTAACCCTTTAAATTTAGTTTTGTTTGTGTAAACTGATATGGGTTGATTCAGTAATTAAATAATAATAATAATAATAATAATAATAATCATTTAATTTCTATAAAAGGGTAAGATCAGGTAGAAATAGCTCTTTATAATAACAATTGCCACTTTTTACAGTGTGGGAAAATAAATGGGGAAAATACTTCCATAACCAGTGCTGCTGAAAAGTGGACAGACACTAATGCACTCTATTAGGAAAAAAAAAGAAAAAGAAAAAAAGAAAGAAATAACCCAAAATGTTTAATACACATGCAAGAGGCTGGAGATGTGTTTAACTTTTTGATGGAGTCTGTTCCAGTTTTGTTGTCAGTGTGATCATTTGTTATGTCATTGTCTCCACAGTATTACACAATTCTTTGATTAGAGACATGATCCTGACAAGTACTGGGAATTGGACATTCAAACAGTTGTCATCAAGATATTTCGCATTTTGCAAGGTCTTTGCATCTTACCATGAGTCTCCATTGACTAATTGCGTTTCAGTTTGTGGTGAGTCTCTGACGGCGAACGTGGCCCAATGTGAAGCACATGTAGACTTGACTTTTTTGATGGGGATTTGCAAGAGATTAAAGTTCAGGCTTGATTTTAGTGAATCTAAATGCTATTGACAGGAGCAGAAGATCACGTGGAGTCATCGGCCATAATCAGAACAAGCCTTTAATCACGCAGACTTTCAACTTACCCGGCAATATCGAATTACCACACATCCGAATCACAGCATATGGCTGCTCGCTGCAAATCGCTGACGCTCACCTATGCGCAGAAGCACGCCTGAAAATACGCTATTCACAGCGACTCCATGAAATGAATCGGCTATTGTTGCCATTGTCATTATTATTCTCCATGGCGGATGTGCGGTGTAGATTATCTGAGGGGGTCGTGCAGTATTGTGTCTAATTTGGGAGGCCTGGCTGAATGAGGAAGCGAGGAATATCCTGACTACATCTTTAACCTATTCAGGCAGAATGATGTCATGATTAGAAGAGGAAACTGGCCAAAAAGCAAACACCCCCCACGCACCGAGATCGGAGAAAGAAGAGAGAGTGCGCAAGACAGAGAGTGAGATCAAAGAACAGCAGCACTCTGGGGAGAGACAGCATGTCTCACACTCGTCTCCACTCCAAACACACAGTGTGAATGTGCTGGATCAGCGCAGAGGCCTGCTGTTCTCATCTGAGCACTGCTCCTCTGTCCCTCCCCATGCAGGACATGATGAGGTGACGTTAGACAGAGAGCAGGAGCATCACGCAGACACTTATGCTATAGGATGAACCACACAGAAAAAAAGCCTGGCTCACATTTCAGCCCAAGGAAAATAATTTTCATTACTTTTGTGATTATTTCCAACACATTTCCTGTAAAAAAAAAAAATAATAATAATTATATATATATATATATATATATATATACCACTGTATATAGTACATATATAGTATATATATATATATATATATATATATATATATATATATATATGAAGAGTTCAGATGCAAAAGCCTCTAAATCCATCCGACACATTTCTTCAAAAAATGCATTATTATCAGGCTCTGATGTATAGGTTTCAATGTAAGTACTGGTACTTCAGATTGAGCTGAGGGTGGGATTTTGGCAAGTTTGCAGTAAAAGTATATGATGGATGTATAATATGTGTCAAGAGCATTCACTCAGTATCATTATCTCATTTTTGACCGAAATGGCTTTTAGAGGGTTTTGCATCTGAACTCTTCATATATATATATATATACTTATTTTACTTCTCAAAGTATCTTGGAGACGTTGCCACAGTTTTTCTGGATTTAGTCTGTCTCAGTTTGTTCTGTTTCTTCATGTCATTTCAGACAGACTGGATGATGATGAGATCAGATCTCTGTATGGAGCACTGGCTGTTGTCAGACTCCTTGTGCAAACAAAAATCTCACTGAATTATTACAGTTAATGGCACATGAATGTTTGGTAATGTAAACTGATATTTCCCACTGACATACTACAGAAAAAGATATAAATTAAAACAATTTTTAGCTGGTGAAAACACTAGTGTTCCAATAATTTTGGCGACATGGGCCATCAGCAAACTAACCAATTATACAGTAAGCAAAAAGAAAACAGAAAAAAAAAGAAAGGAAGATAACCAAACATGTATAATATTTTCCACAAAAATGATGTTTGAATGCAAACAGTCTTAACACTCCTACAACAGCCTGCATTGTTTTCATGCAAAATATAATCTTTTTCTTCTCTGCTTTGATTTTGGGATATCACATGACCCAGATATGTTCTTGACGGGTTTCATGAGATGCACATGTTTTGGAATGTGAGAAGTGTGTTGCGATATAGTTGTTGGCTGCGGGTTGCAGAGAGGGCGTGCAAAGTGACTTACTGTACCACCCCGTTCTCAGCTGATAGCTGGATGGACCTCGTCCAAACCCTTCACAAGATCCTCAAACCGGTCCCACGAGACCAAGGACTGAACTGTCTAATTGTGTTCCTCGCTTGTGAGCGGTTTGACAATACTGTGCTGATGTTGTCCGAGAGCACAGTGTTCCAAATCCACAGATAAACACTTCCTTCACAGGAAGGACACCTGATCTGCTCTCTTCATTAGAGCAAGGGAAACATACAATATAGATATCAGGTCCCAAAAGTCCCACAGGCTTTGCATGTAACCACTGATTCATATCTATAACATGATCTAAACCAGTTACAACAAAGCCAGAATGTCTTCTGGTAATACACAGATCTCTGGTGAAATTGTGGGTAACACTTTATTTTGTGGTCCTTTTGACTATAAGTAACTTTGCAACCCCATGTCAACTAGGAGTCTTTAGAGTATTAGTAGACTGTCTGCGTAATATCTGCGTAATAACGCTATATTCATGTTTTTTTTTTTTCACATTCTACTGACTACATGCCACTTTGCAAGTACATATGAACTTATTCCACTAACCCTAACAGTCTACTAATACTCTAACTTAGTGGATATGTAGTTGCAAAGATACTTGCAGTCAACAGAATTTATAAAGGGGTCATTAAAATGAAGTGCAACCCAACTGAGGTTGATCTGTTGCTTCTTTCTCTGTTTGATGTTTGTGTATAATAACACTAAACTCTGTAACTATTGTCTAAGGCAAGTGGTCTCATATCTCACTCTTTTCTTAGGTGGCGTTCAAATGTGGAGAATATCTGATCGAAGAGCTCTTTGCAGAAAGCACATGGCGAGCTGACTGGAACTTGCCCTAGGACAGTATAGGCCTTGTATGTATGATGTAGCAAGTCCAGTCCTGCTGAGGGTGAAACAGTGAGGGGATCACTTCAAACACTCTTGCTTTAGCTCTCCTCAAAAGACATAACTCACACAGCCCTGTCACCTCGTCGGTGTAAAATATGTTCTTGCCCCAAACTAAAACAAACAACACATCCATCTCCATCTACTCGACTTCCAGAAGATGTGTGGGGGGGGGGGGGGGGGGGTGAAGGGAGGGCCACATTTAAAGGGTTTTGATTGGTTCTCGTTCCCCCCCTGCTTTGACCACCATCATGTTTTTGACGTTCAATTAGAAGCTGGTTTACACCTAAAAACCAAGTTCAGTGACTTTTCACTCACTGAAACACTCAGGGCGTCTTCACAGAAGTTACGTTTGGGAGTAAAGTCAGCCTGACATTTCACATTTATATTGATTTTCTTAAGAAGCTCTTCAATTTTAAAGCAGTTAGCAAGACACTGAGACATTTCTTCCCAACCTAACATAAAAAGAGTATTAGAGAAAATTATTGGAAAAACATACGGCAGAGTTTTGAGATATTTTTGTTCCACTGAAGAAACCATTTGCAACTCTGTCAAAAAAAGAAAGCCATTTACTTGACCCCTCAAACTGCTGCCTTCCTCTCTAATAGTGCATTTTGTTTAGTTTCCCTTGATCCTAACACCGGGCTCCATCATGGTTCAGAAAATAGCCACGAGTTATCCGATTCCAAGTCTAAACACATCTCAGTCACCACACGTGTCCAGGCGCCTGTGTTTGTTTAGGCCAGACCTTCAACCCCTCATCATCTCTGCTGAAACCCGCTCTTTCCAATTTCACCTGACCCCTTGAATGTGCTCAAGATGTGACGGATTCCTCTGTCACGGCTCTGGAAGCCATTTTCTCCCTGTACCTGATGATTGGGATACTGGCCGCTCTGGAGAGGACCGTTCTCTCTGACGGGAGCACGGCCTTCGCGTCAGACCTGATTAGGCCAGCCGCCACTGGGAGCCTCCGTCCCTCAGCAGCGCTTGTGCCAGGAGCCTCATGGGAAAGCAATCTGTGCTGAGCGTGAGCTCATCAAGAACCCTGAGCGCTTGCCGGTGACATGACAATTATCAGGGGTTTCCTTAATCTCGACGAAAGCACTTCCTGAATTCTAATGCTGCTGAAGAAAGAGTTAGCAAATGTCTTCTGTTGGCCCAGAACAGCATCCTTGTAGGGATATTCTGGAACGGCTCCACGCTAATCATCACTTTTTAAATTTGCTGATGAAAAAGGATGCAGAATGTAAAGACAACACTGTTCGGAGTGCTACAGGAGAAGGTCCTGGCGTGACTAAGCAGGAAGTCACTTATAATTGAAGGAAAGGCAGTGTTGTCCATACCTGAGATCTTCTGTGTTAATTCAGAATACAAATTACATTACAACGATCACACTCTTAAGAAAGGATTCACTCTTCTCAGCATTTATCAGGTCTAAAGCAGTGGCTGTGAGTGTGTGAAAACAGTCAAGTGATGAAATATTGTCCATCCGATGAGAGCTGTTCAATAGCTTTTAAAGATCGATATCCCAAAGTTTTAGATGAGGAAAGTAGAACTGGAGAGAGCTTAATACACATGCATGTATGTGTTCATAGCAGGATATGTGTGTTATATCTATGTGATGAGGTGGTGTCTGAGCTATGTGAGTGGCTGAAGGCTGTCTGAATGCTTCCTTCAGGCTGTAAAGTGGGCGCCACCGCTCAGGACCCTAAGGAGCTGTCAATCTAAGGCATGAATCATTAAGAGCGCCTTTATCTTCCCCAGCAGTGGTGCGATCCAGTGATGATGCCAAACAAGCCTTTCTACGTCTCTCGCTCACTTATAATATCTTTCACCTCCACTCCTCCTCTTATCTTCACCTTTCCACAGCTTTGCAACAATTTCTCATTCATCCCTTCACCACTGCAGGGATTGAAACTTGCCTACAAGACACAGCTGTCAACACAAACAAAAAAGCAGCAACCCCAGGGTGTAAAGATCAAGAGAAAGCAATGCACTGTGCCCATGGCTGCCTGTGTGTGTGTGTACATATGAGCCTGACTGTGTTCTGCTGGCTCTGATACATATCACTGTGTGAAAGTAATCTGGAGTGAACACTTGCAGGGATTCCAGGATTTAGATGGAGTGCAACCAAGCACTTACATGGAGGACTTACATGGGATCTCCTCATTTGGTTGCAACTGATCAGATCATGTGCTGGTGATCTCTGTCTAGGGCTATGGCTTATTATGTGACTATGCAAGTGACTTTAAAAATGAATGATACAAACGGTTTTATCGTTAAGAGACAGCAACACATGATGCGCTAGCAATACAAAGTTTCAAACATTGTTCAGAACAGTATAAATAGAGTAAAAGCACGGAAAAAGAAGTATTTTTTTAAGTCAGCACAATGCAGTTTTCAGTTGTTTCTTAATCATTGTTAGGGATTCTTTTTTAAAAGATCAAAGGGAATTGCATACACTATCAGTCTTTATATTTATATTTATATTTATATTTATATTTATATTTATATTTTTAATATATATATATTTTTTTTAAATAATTCCTTTCTGCTCACCAAGTCTGTATTTATTTAATCTAAAATACAGCAAAAACAGTGATATTGTGATTTTTTTCCTATGTGAATATATTTTAAAATCTGTGAATTTATTTCAGCATCATTACTCCAGTATTAAGTGTCACATGATTCTTTAGAAATTATTCTAATATGCTGATTTGCTGTTCAAGAAACATTTTATTATTATTATTATCATCATCATCATCATCAATATTTTACACAGTAAAAAAGTTTTTTTTTTTCTTTTCTTTTTCAGGATTCTTTGATAAATAGAAATATCCAAGGATCAGCATTTATCTAAAATAAAAAGGCATTATACACTACACCATTCAAAAGATTAGAGTTGGTATAATTCTTGGGTAACATTTTATTTTGATGGCCCCTTTTGAACATGCTGTTGACTCTAAATATTGTTGCATCTACATGTTAACTAATTCTCATTAGAGTATTAGTAGACAGCCTGCTTAATATCTGCTAACTCTTTATTGTGGTCTCTCAACAGACATTCTGCTGACTATATACAGCTGAAGACAAAATTATTAGCCCCTTATAAAATATTTTATTATTTTTCAAATAACTCCTAAGTGTTGTTTAACAGAAAGACGATTTTATCAACACAGCATTTTTAAACATAATACTTTATTCAGGAAGCTTTTAGGGTTTGTAATACAAATAGAAATAAATGTATAACCAATAATTTTAAAAAGTCAACTGGTCAAAATTATTAGCCCTCTGATGTTAATAGTCAATAGTGTATCCCTTTTGCTTGATAACAGCCTTTAGTCGTTTGCTGTAGTTCTCAACAAATTTCAAGCATGTCTCCTGAGAAATGACAGCCCATTCTTCCTTAGCAAATATCTCAAACTCCTCCAGATTTGTTGGTCTTCTGGCACAAACTCTGGATTTAGTGTGCCCCACAGATTTTCTATTGGATTCAAGTCTGGGCTTTGTGCAGGCCAGTCAAGTACACTCACTTTGCTCATTTGGAGGTATTTCTTCACCAGAAGTGAGGTATGCTTTGGGTCATTACAAAATGTCGACCTAAACCAAGTTTTCTTGCATACTGTCTGAGGTTGTCTTCCAGAATCTTCTTATAGTCTTCCTTTTTCATGTTTCCTTCAACCCTGACGAGATTCCCAGTTCCAAACGCACTAAAACATCCCTACAGCATTATACTCCCACCACCATGTTTCTCCCTTCTTTCTCCAAACATAGGCAACATCTCTATGGCCAAAAAACTCTAGTTTTGTCTCATCTAACCAAAGGACATGTTTCCAGTATGCATCACATTCCCCCAGGTTGTCCTTAGCAAACTTTATTCTACCTTGGAGGTGTCTCTTCTTCAGAAATGGTGTTTTTCTTGGTCGGCAACTTCGCAGTTCATTCCTGTGCAGGGCTCTAGTGAAAACATTATTTTGCTCTGTTAAACATCACTTGGGAAATATTCTAAAAAAAGGTTTTGTAATTTCACAGGGGGGCTAATAATTTTGTCTTCAACTGTAAGTAACTTTGCAAGTACATGTCAACCTATTCTAACACTAAACCTACCAGTCTACTAACACTCTAATGAGAGTTGATAGATATGTAGGTGCAATATTACTTAAAGTCAACAGCATGCATTAAAGTGACCATGAAATTAACGTGAAACCATTTTTGTTTTGTTTTGTTTGGGAAAGCAATTGTAGAAATTAATACTTTTATTTAACAAGGATGCTATAAATTGATCAAAAATGATGATAAAGACATTCATAATGTTACAAAAGATTTCTATTTCAGATAAATGCTGTTCTTCTGAACTTTCTATTCATCAAAGAAACCTGAAAAAAATCTACTCAGCTGTTGTTAACATACAGTAATAATAAAAAATGTTTTTGAGCAACAAATCAGAATATTAGAATGAGTTCTGAAAGATCATGTGACTGGAATGATGCTAAAAATTCAGCTTTGAAATCCCTGGAAGGTTACACTTTATTTTGATAGTCCACTTTAGACATTCTGCTAACTATAAGTAACTTTGTAGCTAAATGTCAACTACTTGTCAACTACATATGCAACTACATGTCCCCTAACTCTCAGAGTAGACTTTAGGGTTAGTTTAGGGTAGGTTTAGGGTTAGTTGAATAAGTTGACAAAGAAAGTGTTAGAAGATATTAAGCAGACAGTCTACTAGTACTCTACTAACTGCTAGTTGACATTTTGTTGCAAAGTTAATTACTGTTAGTAGAATATCTAATGTGGACTATCAAAATAAAGTGTTACCCTGTTTTTTGCTGTACTTTGGATCAAATAAATGCAGGCTTGGTGAGCAGAGGAGACTTCTTTAATAAACATTACAAATATTACTGTTCAAAATATTTGACTAGTAGTGTACATTAAAAATGCTGTCCCACACTTGGATAAACCTGATTAATTTTACCCATGCTTCTGGATTTTTGACCAGTGCATGACATTGCATCCCTATTCATCATGGCTGTATGATGTGTAGTAAGATCCTATCATTCTGAAGTACATTTTGAAGTACAGGCTGCAAAGTCTGAAAATCCAGTGTGTAAATTTAAGAACTGTCAGTACAAACACACATTTTCTATAATAAAACAAACATTTTTAGCATTTTAATTTAAAATTAAATGTTTCAAAAATGTGCAGTTGTTTGCCAGACATGTGCTCACCAGCATTTTTTAATTCTGTTCAGAATTAGTGAAATAGTTCACCAGTGAAATGATTACTCCTTAAATAAATAAAGTTACTGTACTGGTGTGACGATTTCAGTAGTGACTATTTATCACCTGTATGGAAGGCAAGCTGTATGACCATGCTTTAGCTCAATGGCAATTCAAATGGAATATTTTCCCTTCCAAATGCAGATGATGGGAACAACTGATACATTTTCAATATTTCATGCATATTCAGATATGTTGGCCTCTCAACCTTGTCTGGGGCCCTGCCTGAATCAGGCCGTCTATGGCAACCACATATTAACCACGTTTCTAGAGTCCCAGCACTATATATTTTGCATGTGTACTTTCAGGTCTTGGAGTCTCTAATCTTGAGCTGATAAACTGAATCGGATGCATTTGATTAAGAAGACATGCAAACTGTGCAGTGCTGGGGATCAAGGGATGTGGTTAAGAACCATTGTCTTGCTGAGTTCTTCACTGGTTGGCTCTGCTTCTAAGAGCCAAATATGTGTGAGGAATGTGTACCTGTTTGAGATGATGGTGATGATCAGGTCCACCTAATGTCAGTGCTCTGATCAGGGACGCTTTCATGAAACCTTGCGTTGAGATGTGATCAGCAAATAGAGAATGGAGATAGACCACCTTTAGAACTATCCATCTTCATTGATCTTTCCCATCCAGAGTCAACAACTTCAATCTCTACGTTAATGTATGAACAAACAGCAAATGTTACAGCAGGCGCACTTTAGGCAGGTGAATTCTCGCTCTCTTCGTGAAAGACTGCAAAGCTCTGGTAATCCCTGTATGTGAGCAGAATGGCCTCTCAGTCCATTACTGTGGTGTTAGTGGCTATAAGGTTGCCTTGTTGTTAGTGGCAGCGTTAATGTAATGCAATCCACTGGTCTCCCGCTCAGCCTGAATGTAGCAGACAGCGAGTCTGACCGGAGCGTGGCATCGATTCTAATGGGCTTTTTAGGGCTGTAATGATGGGAATCTGTTCACGCCTCAACTGTCATGCCTAATTATGACCAACCAAACAATGACTCCATTCACACTGGATCGAGTTACCTTCTCTCCTCCACTGGGTTATCACCATTAAGAGGATCCTGAAGCTAGTCTCCTAGTCCAGCTGTGTGAAATGTATATCCCAGAATGAATATATACTGCTAGACACATTTTTAATCGTCTTGAGAAGATGAAACCAAAATTTGAGAATTGGAAAGCGACACAACTATACCCTTGCTCCCTGATGTCCAATTAGGACCAACATGGCTTAATGGCTAATGTGAGGAAACATTACCACTCCTGATCTTTCTTAGCTGATATGTGTAATCTACTGTTATCCAGTTCCATTTATAAAACATCTTGGGTGCTGCACTTTGAAGGCAATTGCTGCTTTCACACGAACAAGAAAAACAATGAAGTGGTTACAGAGAATGAGATTGTTTTCTTCGTTTTCTGTCATCACGGGAGTGTCTTTAGGAGCGTCTGCGCGGCTTGTCAAAGCCATGACTCAATATCAGATAAATGTCTCCCAGTCAGAGATGTTTATGTACACATGCTTTTAGCAGGGCACTTACCTTTAGAGGTTAGATCTATAAAGAGATAATTGCTGTGTGAGTGAAGTCAATGGTCCCCGCGTCTAGATACCTTTAGTGTGTGTGTCTATGGGAAACCCTGTTTGTGAGGTGCATCTCCTTATGGGAAAACTTGCCTATAACAAGGTAGAGTGTCAATATTTATGTTGCTGCTCAGGGTTGATATAGCACACATTAATCGTCTTCTGTGGTTGTGTATTACAGAACAGAGGCTGTGACGGATCGTCCTGAGGGCAAATGCTGGAATATTCCAAGAGGGTGAATGAAAGTACAAAGTGCAATCATATTTTTGTCAGTATTTCAAACGCACCCTGAAGAGATGACAGGCCAAAGCTTGTCAGCAGTTTTCATCTGAAGTCATGGGTCAGCCATTCTTATAAAAATATGAAATGAGTCATTATAATTTTTACAATCAGTTCTCCATGGCAGTTCTTCTTGCACATGGAGGAGTTTATTGGTTGGGCATCGGTAACATTGACGCTCTAACATTTTAACAGCCAGATATAGTAAAAGGTGAAGTAATATCAAGGTAGGGAAGATCAGTATAAATATAGGGGACGGGCTATAATGAAAGGCGGGCATTTGTAAATGGGTGGGATTGTTTTTAGGAGGGGTGGAGTTGTATTTAAGAATGAACGTAGGGCATTGACCGCATCTTCAACCCTACTTTTGTGTTGGGACTTTGTGTTAGGAGAGGAATGTCTATAATGACCCTGTGTGACAGATATGAATGCATCAACCCCATGGCTACCATTAAACTTTTCATTCAGCAAAAACACACACAGTAATTAAAGCAGGGATAAAGACTTACATAAATGCTTATTTGAAATGGACTGTGTGGGAAAGCAGGGTTGTGCAGGGACATGATCACCACTGAAAACCCTATTTTACTGCAGTCATCATATGTTCCTCACTCTCCACACATTCAGCCTCCATCCAGAGTCTTTAAAGGCCCAACAACGATCCCAAGAGGCTCCAGATATTTAAAAAAACTGTTGCTCCTGTGTGTTAAATTGTCTTCATCTTCATATTTCTTTGAATGAAAGTGCTTTGCTAAATTATTAAATATAATTTAAATATCTGATGCTTGCATAAAGCTTATGCTTATAATTTAGCAAAGTATGGCTTCAGAAGACTTGTAATACACTGCAGGTCATAGGGCTACACACTCTAAAAAAAAAGGAAATGTAAAAATCTGTGTAACTTGATGCATTCAGATTTTTAGAGTTTATGGTCTTCAAAAATGATCCAAAGTAACACTAACTTGTTTTGTCAGTGCTGAATTTGTTTGTTCACTAAATGCCTCATTTAGTCAATAAATGACTTAAGGCAACTGCATTTTTGAGTGGTGAGGGTATTCTGACTAACTGAAATGCCTCTGATTGGCCATTGTGTTCCAGAAATCAACATGTCTATGATTGGCTACAATGTTCATTGCTGCAAAATCACATTATAAATAGAAACCTTTGATGCTCTCCAAAACGCAAACGCACTGAAGTTTGCTATTAGGTAGCTGCAGCTTACTTTCGTTTTGTTGTTTATGTTTATTTTGTTATTAATGTTTATTTTGTTACATTTACCTGTTCCACTTCCTTCTTCCCTGAGTCTTGAACTTTGTTACATACATACATACATAATCAGTCTGTTCCCCGTCAGTACACTTCGAGCTGCATCGAAATGCTTTGGGAATGCCCCTGGCGAGACACCGTACTGAAGTGTGTGTAGAATCAGTCCAATAGAGAAGAGCCACATCATGAGCGAGATGACGCAGCGATCCAGGAAGCATAAGAGAGCACCGGCAGCATGCTCACTTTAGCTTTTGCTCTTCAGTGAGCGCGTCTCTGGTGTGTGTGTAAAGAGTTTTGTTGCAAGCACTCTGTCAGTTAGAAATCATTCTATTAGAGAAGTCTTTTCATGCAAAGTGTATATCAAAAAACAAAATGGCGAGCGAACGGCATTTTGGACGCTGTGTCCCCCCCTGTCCACTCTATCTGGGAGTTGGGGATACACATGATCTATGTGTCGTTTGTTTAGGAGTAGAGCACGCACAGTTAGCTCTCGAGAGGGCTGACTGTAATATTGTGAGCTTCTCCCGCTCCGCGTGCTTCGCTCCCGTCTGGCCGTGTTTAATGAGACACTGCAGCGGTCCCGCTGTTGCCGAGGCACGACGTCGGCTGTTGTCATGGGGATCGCAAGCGGATTTAGTGGAAGGGTCCGAGACGGCTCGTCCTTATCTTGGTCCTCATCCACTAGATCCGCGGCTCCCTCTCAAGGTTCGGAAGGTTACTTCCCCCCAGAGAGAGAGCCTGGGGCTTCATCGATCTTCCTCTGAGGAGGTTGATGTGATGAGTGTCAAACTGAGGAGACTGTGGACTCGCTACCACTGTCCCTTGTGTATGAGGAGCTTGTGGAAGTTGATTCGTGCCAAAAAAAAAGAGCAAATTACATGAATGCTTCCTGCGTGTTCGTTCACAGCCTTCACACCGGGGCCTTCCTTTTCCCCCCAGTCTCCACATTGAGGTGTCAAGATCGTGGAAGAATCCTTATTCGTCCTGACTCTGCAGCCCTACAGTCTACATATTCCTATGTTGTGGAGCTGAATGAGTAGGGATATGGGGCGATGTCAGTCCTGGAGCAGACGTTTGCGAGCTATCTCTTCCCGTCTTCAGCTCTAACCTAACATCTGCTTTGGTTGAGAAAGCTTATATGGCAGCAGGTCGGGCTGGTGCATGTCTGCACACTATGTCAGTGCTGCGGGCCTACCATGCTGACCTGCTAATGGGCCTCGACGAGGTCCCCAGGGTTGCTGGGCGAGAGCAGCAAAAGCCATTAAGCTCCTCATATCATCAGCAGGGCGACGCTCTCGGTCGGGGCCCTTGGGACTGAAAGCGGGTCAGCTGACTATTATTTTGTCCAAGAGGGCCTCGGCCAAGCGGGCCTTGATGCCAAGAGCATCACGGCCCTGAGGGCAGCCCCCCTGAGGGAGGAGAGGTACGCACCTCAGTATACGGTGCCCTTTCCTCTTTAGTACCCTCAGGGAGCCATGTTGATACTCCTGCCACCCCCGGTGCTTCAGGGCTCAGCAGGAATGCTTGTTCCCTCTAAGGAAGGTGCTAGAGGGATTCGGCAGCGAGTTGTCTTCCTCGCCCATATGAAAGAGCTTGACTAAACGCCAAGAAAAGTGTGCTTTCTCCATCTCAGAGGACCACTTATCTGGGTGTGGTGTGGAATTCAACGATGATTCAGGCACATCTGTCTCCTGCTCGTATCGATTCGATTCTCACAGAAGTCAGGAGAGTGAGGCAAGACCAGTCATTCACTGTCAAACAGTTTCTGAGACTGTTAGTTTTGATGACAGCTGTGTCCAATGTGATACCTGCAATGTGATGCCTGCTGTACATGAGACCTCTGCAGTGGTGGCTCAGGACCAAAGGGTTCTCCCCGAGAGGAAACCCACTTTGCATGATCAAGGCCACGCCGCGATACTTACGTGCCTTAGACATGTGGAAGAAACCTTGGTTTCTGTCACAAGGCCCAGTGCTTGGAGCTCCTTGTCGTCGTGTAGCGCTTACGACGGACGCCTCCCTCACAGGCTGGGGAGCAGTCATGAGTAGCTGCTTCGCCCAGGGTCGGTGGGAAGGTCACCATCTCATGTGGCACATCAATTGCCTGGAGATGCTGGCCGTGTTTCGAACCACTTCCTCCCAGACCTCAGGGGCCATCATGTGCTTGTAAGCACAGACATCGGTGGCCTCCTACATCAACCAGCAGGGGGGTCTGCCTTTGCGTCCCCTTTACAGGCTGGTGCGCCAGATCCTCCTCTGGGCTCAAGGGAAACTCCTCTCACTGAGAGCAGTCTACATCCCTGGGCATCTCAATCAGAGAGCAGACATCCTGTCGAGGAAGGGGCTGAGGCCTGGGGAATGGAGTCTCCACCCTCACTCGATGGAGGTACTATGGAGGGAATTCGGCCAGGCGGAAATGGATCTGTTTGCGTCCCAGGACACGACACACTATCCGCTCTGGTTTTCCCTCACGCATCCAGCCCTGCTGGGGTTGGATGCCATGGTGCAGATGTGGCCGAGGCTGCGTCTGTACGCTTGTCCCCCGATCGCTCTGCTCCCGGGAGTTCTGGAGATAGTACTCCAGGACGGGGTCAGTCTCCTTCTGGTAGCCCCGTTTTGGCCGGCCCGAGTATGGTTCTCGGACCTAGTGGGACCTCTCACTTCGAGATTCCGCTCAGAAGGGACCTTCTCTCTCAAGCGGGTGGCACTTATGTTCACACAGCTACCCTGTGGTTTAGCTCTTTGTGTGCTTCGGTGGGCCGAAGAAGGGTTCTCTGGCCACCAAGCAGACCATAAGTAGGTGGAGTCCTTGCTTCCTGATGTGCTCCACACACACAGGCAGGGGTGCTCACTCGTATGGCGCAGTTGGTATTCTCATTCCCAAAGCGTTTCGACGCAGCTCGAAGTGTACTGACGGGGAACGTCTCAGGTTACGTATGTAACCATGGTTCCCTTAAGGGAACGAGAAGCTGCGTCTCTCTGCCATACTCCTTGCACCCTCTGCACGCGCTCGCTTCGCGGCAAGCTAAAGTGAGCGTGCTGCTGGTGCTCTCTTATGCTTCCTGAATCGCTACGTCATCTCGCTCATGACGTGGCACTTCTCTGTTGGACTGATTCTACACACACTTCAGTACGGTGTCTCGCCAGGGGCGTTCCCAAAGCATTTCGACACAGCTTCTCATTCCCTTAGGGGAACCATGGTTACATACGTAACCTGAGACGTTAATTCAGTCCTCAAGCTCGTGGTCCGGAGTGACTGCACCAGTTGCACCCCTGTTAGGATGGCCATGACAAAGACAGCTTCAGATTTCTATTTATATTATTTTACTTGTCCCCCATCATTAATCATGCAAAGCCAACTTTTGAGTTCAGTGAGAATTTAGGTGTTTGGGGTTTTATACATATATAAAACACCTGACAGCAGATTTCTGTCTGAAAGGACATTATATCATAAAATTGTGTAAAATAAAAAAAATAAAATAAAATTACCACAATAAGATTAGCAATGTACAGTGAAAGAACTGCTAGATTCACTAAATACTTTTATAACTAATTGCAACTGCATTTAAAAAAAATATATATTTTAACACAAACTATTTAATATTTTTCTATTAATCTATTGGTCTGCATTGCATGAACATCTGTTCTGAGAAATTATATTTTTCTCCCATTTGAAAATTAATATTTATATGCCACTTCCAAAACATTGCCGCTTGTATAAGCAGCACGAAAAACAAATCATTTATTTAAATTCTGAATGGATTATATTTAGCCTAGAAAGCGCGCAAATGGCCCTTACTTTATAATCACAAAAATGGTGTCACTTACTTTAGCTCATCGCAATCTCACAAAGTTCCTTTATAATTAATGAACCTCTTAATTACATTGTGTTACAGTGAAAGGATTCACAAATGTGCAGGAAAAAAAAAATCTGTTTCGCCAATATCCTATTATTACAGTTTTTACCGAGGGTGCTTTTGACTGTGTGAGAAAATGAGTGTGTGGTGTGAGAGGGAGAGTCTTATGCTGAATGTGTGAGAGTTGACAGCCCTGCCTGATGTCAGCCCCACTGTCCATCCCACCCTCAAACAAAAGCAATTAAAGATTTGGCAAACTATCTAACGTGTTTTTGCAGCGTTAAGCAATGTGGCCAATCACAGACATATCTGTTCATTTCTTGAACACAATGGACAATCAGAAACATTTTAGTTTGTCAGAATTCACTTAATGTTGAATGCTTTGGAATTTTTTATTAAGTGCATTTTTGACGCTATGTATATGCTATGCAATTTATTACAGAATAGTTCCACAGCTGATCGTTTACTTTTTCTTCAGAATTCATTCATATAGTCTCTTCCAGTCTCTTTGCAATAATAATGTTTACTGTAGCATAATCTGTATCACAGTCAACTTTACAACAGCTACATTTGTTCATCAGAAGCCATGATAGGTTTAATTTCTGTAAATAATTCATGTCTCTTGACTGCTAGCATTTCAGCAGTTGTTTAGCCACTTCAGTCTGAGAGTTTCCAGCACTGCACTCCAGATGCCCTGCACATTATAAAAGTGAAAATAATCTCAGAGCAGAATAGAGTAACAGTAATTTGTTGTCCCGCCATGTCCAATGAAAGACAAAAAGTGATTTGAACCATGATAGAGTTTCAGTAAGCCAAAGCCCTCTGGGTTTCTAAACAGCAGAATTTCAATGCTCTCTTTGAAAGCAGAAACATTTAACAAAGGAACCTTTAGGAACTACTCACTCCCATGCGAATGTCTAATAAGAAACATGTTTCATAACACAAACAAAACATACTGCAACAGAAACACAACCATAACCTTGTTCTAAAGGCCTGTTAATTAGTGCAACGTTTTCATAAATGAGCTGCATTATGCTATACTGCACAATAAAAAAAAAAACTTTTTTTGTTGTTGTATCATACAGGGTGCTAAAAATTTAGTTATTTAGTTATTTAGTTATTTAAAGAACATATTTGGTGATATTTTAACTTCCTTATGTGGATTTGATCTATTTTGTTGAACCATAGTTTCACGGTGTTCGAAATGGAGCTCTTCATCAACCAAGTGCGATGGCATATTGCGTGAGATACTGAACAAACTGATTGTGCTCGAAAACTCATGCATATGAAGCTGTATATGTGACAACAACATTCAAAAGTATTTTCAAATTGCGCATGATGTTAAAATTGTTTTGAAGCCGTAATATAATATTCTGCAGTAGTAATTGTCTGCAAAATTAGGCTTTATTAATCAAAACTCTGTGTAAATCTAGTGTTCATTTCAACTGGAAACTGCAGTGATTCATACATATAGGTATGTTTTTTCAGGTTTGCAGAAATGTATATAGAGGCACATATTTCCAATGAGTCTACGTTGAGCAGATGACCCCAAATCATCACAGACTGTGGAAACTTAACACTGGACTTTAAGCAGCTTGGGCTATGAGCTTCTCCACTCTTCCTCCAGACTCTAGGACCTTGGTTTCCAAATAAAATACAAAACTTGCTCTCATGTGAAAAGAGGACTTTGGACCACTGGGCAACAGTCCAGTTCTTCTTCTCCTTAACCTAGGCAAGACACCTCTGACATTGTCTGTGGTTCAGGAGTGGCTTAACCAGAGGAATACGACAATTGTAGCCAAATTTCTTGACACGTCTGTGTGTGGTGGCTCTTGATGCCTTGACCCCAGCCTCAGTCCATTCCTTGTGAAGTTCACCCAAATTTTTTAATTGATTTTGCTTGGCAAGCCTCTCAAGGCTGCGATTCTCTCGGTTGGTTGTGCATCTTTTTCTTCCTTCTACTCAACTTTCTGTTAACATGGTTGGTTACAGCACTCTGTGAACAGCTAGCTTCTTTAGCAATGAATGTGTGTGGCTTACCCTCCTTGTGAAGGGCGTCAATGATTGTCTTCTGGGCAACTGTCAGATCAGCAGTCTTCCCCATGATTGTGTAGCCTAGTGAACCAAACTGAAAGACCATTTTGAAGGCTCAGGAAACCTTTGCAGGTGTTTTGAGCTGATTGGCATCTCACCATATTCTAATTTGTTGAGAATTTGTTGAACTGGTGGGTTTTTGTTAAATGTGAGCCAAAATCATCACAATTAAAAGAACCAAAGACTTAAACTACTTCAGTCTGTGTGCATTTAATTTAATTAATATACAAGTTTCACAATTTGAATTGAATTACTGAAATAAATGAACTTTTCCACAACATTCTAATTTATCGAGATGCACCTACGTCACTCTGCTGCAGATTTTCAATGCCATTAACATCAATTCCATGTGACAGTATTAAATCTAGAGTATGATTTCGACAATGAGTAGGTACTGACACATGCAAGTACGATGTCAGACACTGTAATTTGCTCTGGTCCCCTCCCTGCTTACCGTGGTGATGAGATACAGAATCTGCAATAACTAGGGCACTTTGATCATGTTTCTCAGTGGATGAGTGGGGAGAACTTGTTCGGGAACAGAAGAGCAGTACTTTGTCCCGCAACTATGCCGCCTCACAGTCACCCAGTCGGCCTGCTGTGGGGGCTCTGCAACCAGAACTGGACAATGTACAGGACTTACTAAGCTAGCTGCAACCAAAGCCGTATCTAACACCCTTACATTCCTACTATCTTCAGTTAAAATTGCAATTAATTGCTTGTCTCTAGTTCTGAAATCTCCTCTGTCAGCCTAACTATTTCCCTGCATTTGTCACATGTGAATCCCTTGCTGCTGACAAATAAAGCTACTCTATACATGTGCCAAACAGTGCAAGTAACAATAACAGAATAAGAAGCCATTACTCACTGTGATTGTTGAGTGATTCTGACTTACCACAGCATAATGTAAACTAGCAAACAGCATATGTGTGGTAGCATTACAGAAGTTTTTTTAAAACTGTAGTACAAGTTTGATTAATTGGACACTTGATGCTAAAAATTAATTAATTTGTATTGACTTGTTTTATAAAAAAAAATAAATAAAAATAAAAATAAAACAAAATACAACAAGAACAGTTTATTCAAAGAGCAACACTGAGAGTGTGAAAAAATAGCTCAGTCTTGCATATAAAGGCTCATGCTTGTCATGTTGATTCGTGCTTGTATTTTATTTGAGCTCTTGCTAACAGTTTTGACTCTTGTGCTCTCTTGTGATCTTGTGCTCTTGGTCATTCTCATTCTCAGCAGACTTCCCTGCATGTGAAAAGTCATCTATTAAAAATAATAAGATGTGAAAGTGTTTGTCTTTGTTGTATGGCTGCTGAGCTAAAGCCCACAGCTAATGTCATCTGGGTTGTGTTTTCTGTATGTTCTGTGGGTTTGTTCATGATTTTTGAGAATGAGGACATCATACTACCTGTCCATGTTAACATCTGTATATCATTGCCATCAAAGTACTGTCAAGTTTGATTGGATGCAGGACATCAACGACACTTTTAAAAAGTGATAAGCCTATTTATTTAGCTTTTCTAAATATACACAGTCAGGTGGTTAGTTGCATTTTATTAGCTGCATGTAGAATTGTTTATTTCATTAGACATTCAACTAACTTTTATTAGAGTGTAAGGTTAGGGTTAGTAGAGTAAGTTGAAATGTACATGCAAAGTGACTTATAGTCAGTAGATTGTCTAAAGTGGACTATCAAAACAAAGTGTTACCTTGCTTCTGTCCACCTTTTTGTCATGACCCACACATTGTGAGCTAATGAACTGCATGATATACAGCATCAAGTAAATTATTGCCTGGTTGTGTGTTGTTCAACAGTGCTGAGCAAACACTGAGCCTGTATGCTTTGTAAGTTTTTAACTGACCTTTTCTTTTAGCCAAAACATTTGTTACCTACACTAAGCATTGTGTGGAAACAACAGAGAGTGTTAGATTTAATCTTAGATTAAATCCTCTAATTCAATCAGGAACTGACTTTTATGAGGCAGTGAAAGTTGAATGCTTTGTGTTAATCTATGTGAATGCTAACATAAGTAGAGATATTACTGGTGGGCTGTGAATCTGATGGTTTAAGTCAAGTCAAGTCAATCAAGTCAAGTCAAGTCAGCTTTCTTTATATAGCGCTTTTTACAATACAAATTGTGTCAAAGCAACTTGACAGTATCAAATGAGAAAGTAATATATCAATAATTCAAAAAGAAACTTTAAACAATTTTAGTTTGAGGAAATTAATCAATAGTTCCAAATTAATAAATTGTTTGTCCCCAATTTAGTTGTTGTCCCCAACTGAGCAAGCCATAGGCGACAGTGGCAAGGAACCAAAACTACATCTGTGACACTGATGGAGAAAAAAAAAAAACAGGCTCAGTCAGGGGGGGTCAGTTCTCCTCTGACCAATAAACAAGTAGTTTGTACTCCCATACAGACCTGCAGAGGGGGTCTATATGTACTGACTCACCGTCTGGATACAAACTGGATCAAGGGAAACTGCAGTGGTCAACTCTTCAGGATTCAAACTGGATCTGACCTCGGAATTAGCAGGAGACAGACAATATTGGCATAGATTCCATTTTTCTTGCATCAGGTGTTATTGGAAGTGTTCCCGGTTCTGGTTGACCTAATTAATGCAGCCTAACAATCCTTTAACAGATTTTAATATTAGAAATATTTAAATGTGTTAAGTGTAGGCCAGGTTAAAGAGATGGGTCTTTAGTCTAGATTTAAACTGACTGAGTGTGTCTGCCTCCCGAACAGAATTAGGTAGATTGTTCCATAGTTTCGGTGCCAAGTAAGAAAATGATCTGCCACCCGCAGTTGATTTTGATGTTCTGGGTATTATCAGATTGACAGAGTTTTGAGAATGCAGCGGGCGTGAAGGACTGTAATGTGATAAGAGCTCCCTCAAGTACTGAGGAGCTAAACCATTGAGGGCTTTATAAGTAACTAGCAAGATTTTAAAGTCAATACGATGTTTAATAGGAAGCCAGTGCAGTGTTGACAGAACCGGGCTAATATGCTCATACTTTTTGGTTCTAGTAAGAACTCTAGCTGCTGCATTTTGGACCAGCTGGAGTTTACACACTGTCTTGCTCATCCTCAGGCATATTTAGAGTTCACTACAATTTATTTGTGGTCATGCCCTCGGTTTTGCTCTCACATGATTTCCTAAACTGAATGGTGATCTTTGTGATTGAGGACTAGCAGAAGATTGTTGAGTAAACTTTATAAATTCATAAGAGGTGAGCGCATAGATGTAGGGAATGTCAGCATTCAGCCTATAAACACAGCTTCTACAGATGCACAAAACACTAAAACACATTAACGGACATGTTGCATATATTAAATAGAATACTACACTTAAAATTAAAGTAAAATAGCAGTAGACAAGTTTTAAATTTTACTTAAATTTACAATAAATGTATATTCCATTAACTGAAATAAAGTATACCAAATGACTAAACTTGGTTAATACTTTTTTTGATAGTCCACTTTAGACATTTTACCTAACATTAACTTTACCTTTATGACAATTAACTCTCATTACAGTATTAGTAGGCTGTCTGCTAACACTTTATTTTGGTACAGACTTTCTATTGATTAATTTCAAAAATAAATTTCTAATTTATATATATATAAAAAGTATATATATAAAACAAATAACAGTACATCTGTCAAATTTTTACGGACTTTTCTTAGAATGTATGCATGAAAACTATTGAACCCATTAAATCCCATATTTTAGGTTCAAAGCTGAATGTATCAGTTAAGTTAATACTGAGAGCTGGGTTCCCCCTCAGCCGTTTACTACAAAGTTACGTCAATGACGTAGTGGGATCGTACTTCCAATCACCTCTAAGCTTAAGAAAACAGGCCAATTGACGAGTGGAATTTGCATGCAACTCCACTCCTCCTTACATACGTGTATATAAGATGGCGGCGTGCATACACTCACTCAGATTTCTGCTTCAGAGCCTCACTGCTGCTAAGCTAATTGAAAAAAAAACTCTACAGATACCTGCGGGCCAGTCAAAAGATCATCTGTTTGCACTCCAGTGAAGCGCTGCCCCTACTACAATCGCGGCTTTTTCCCTGGGCAAGCCGGGAAACATCTAAAAGAGCAAATTTCTGACATGGTCATTGACAGCGTCTTTTTCAAGATATCTATCCGGCCGTGTGTCTCTGCATGTGGAAGCTTCCCGACTTCTCTAGATGGCCACGATCGTTGTGCCACGTGCCTGGGCTGAAAACACGCCGAGGTGGCTTTCATGGATGGTTCATGCGTTCATTGCCAACGCATGTCCATGGCTACATTGAGATCTTTCCTCTCGTTCGTGAGACACCTGCCCTCGTCCTCTACCCAGCCCAGTTCGTAGCACCGTGGAGCTACCAAAAGATTGTGCTCGTTCATCCTACAGCAAAACTACCGTCTCTTTTGGTGCTCCCAGAGAAGACAGGATGTCTATCACGGCATCAGAGGAGGAGCTTTCGTCTGCTTAGTCGGAGTCTAAGCTGAACTGATGGCCATGCACCTTTGGGCAGCCAAGGCCCTTCTCACTACCCTCGTTGGTAGGGCAGCCAGAGGGTACGTGGATGTCCCACAGGTGGAGTGTGTGGTTGCGCTGCACTTGTTCCCACAAAACGCTGCCACCTGGTGGAATCGTCTGCGCCTTCCGTCCAAAGCTTGTAAGCTTTCATCGGCTCTAGCTGCGAAGGATTATAGACCTGTGGGCCAGGCTGCCTCCACCCTGCATGCCATGGCCATCCTGCAGGAACATCAGGCCAAGGCACTAAAAGAGCAGCACGAGAGTGGTTCTGACCATAGGTTGATGCAAGAACTGCGTTCGGTGACCGACTTCAGCCTCCGGGCTGTCACAGCACATGGTGGTCCAAGAGTGCCATCTCTGGCTGAACCTGGCACAGATGGCTGATGTTGACAAAGTACGCTTTCTCAACGCACCCATCTTCCAGGCCGGCGTCTTTGGCGACACTGTAGAGGACTTTGCCCAACAGTTCTCTGCGGTACAGAAGCAGACGGAAGCAATAAAAACACATCTTGCCCCGCCGTGAGACGACCAGGCAGCCGGGTGCCAGACCTCTGCCTACTCGTCTCTGAGGGCGCCATCCTATGGTGACTACAACTGCTCCACCTCCCTGCAACATCTACAGAGACATCGTCCCCTCAACCAGGGCATCAAGCTGCCTGCAGGAAAGGAGCGCAGCCTGCTGCTCAGGAGCCCACTAAAAACACCTGCAAGTCTGCGAAGTGACCCTGACATGGGTTACCCGGAGATGGAGGGATTTGCTCTTCGAGGGATAACAACATCTGTTTCCCCACCCCCGGAGGTGGGCCGGGGGGCTGTGCCATCGCTGCTGCCACAAAAAAAACAATTTCCTTAGTCTCTGGGTTTACAGCCCAAGATCTGTTCCTGAGAGACGCTGCGCCTCCTCTGACTCGGAGCTTGGATTCGCCACTGCGGGAACGAGGGGCCAAGGTAAGTGCTGTCTCGCGGAGCTTAACTTTTCTCCAGGACGTAACATTTCCTGGGTTGAGTCACCCTCCCCTCCCAGGCTGCCCCACCGCAAGTACGTCAGCTACCACCCAGTTGATCCTGCTTGTACATTGGCTGGAGGCCTGGTTAGCACTCCCCAGCCCATCTTGCTGGTTGATCAGGATGGTGGTACTCAGGTACGTGATTCAGTTTTGCGAGGCACCCGCCCAGGTTCAGGGGCATTCTTTTCACATCTGTCCGCTCGGACAATGATGCCTCTGTCCTGCCTTTTCCTCCACCTGAGATGAAGGCAGTATTTTACAGTTCTTACTTTATCGTATCCAAGAAGGGCGGTGGGTTACAGCTAATCCTGGATTTTCAAGTTTTGAATCGGTCCCTGCACAGGCTACCATTCAAAATGTTGACCTAGAAATGCATCCTCACATGCATTCGTCACCAGGATTGTTTGCAGCCATCGACCTGAATGACGCATACTTTCATGTCTCGTTTTTACCTCGACACAGACCGAATGTATCAGTACAAAGTCCTCCCCTTTGGCCTGTCCCTGTCTCCCCGCGTCTTAACCAAGATCGCAGAGGGTGCCCTGATGACCTGGCAACTATCTCGACGACTGGCTCATAATAGCCCACTTGCAAGATCTGTTGTGTGAGCACAGGGACCTGATGTACTGATGTACTCAGCCAACTGGGGCTTTGGGTCAAGTCAAGTCAACTCAAGTAACCTTTATTTATATAGCACTTTTTACAACACAGATTGTGTCAAAACAGCTTTACAGTATCAAATAGGAAGGTAGTGTGTCAATAATGCAAAAGGAAACGGTTACCATTTTTCAGTTAAATTAATTAAATTAGTAATTTTTCAGTAATTAGTAAACAATATGACTGGAAATTAAGTGTCCCCAACTAAGCAAGCCAGAGGTGACAGCAGCAAGGAACCAAAACTCCATCGGTGACAGAAATGGAGAAAAAAAACCTTGGGAAAAACCAAGCTCAGTCGGGGGGGTCAGTTCTCCTCTGACCAACAAACAAGCAATTTGTAACTGTAGAGGTCATTTATAGGTGCTGATCCACCATCCAGATACGGACTGGATCAGGGGATTGCAGTGACCATCTGATCAGGATACAGACTGAAACTGAGTGGCAACAATGACCTTGGAATAAGTAAGAGACAGACCAATATTAGCGTAGATGCCATTCCTCTTATGATGCAACATGATGAGTACATCAGGTGTTATGGGAAGTGTTCCCGGTTCCGGCTGACCTGATTAATGCAGCCTAACAAACCTTTAACAGATTTTAATTATAGAAATGTGTTAATGTGTTATGTGTAAGCCAGGTTAAAGAGATGGGTCTTTAGTCTAGATTTAAACTGATAGAGTGTGTCTGCCTCCCGAACAAAGCTAGGTAGATTGTTCCAGAGTTTGGGCGCTAAATAAGAAATTATCTGCCCCCTGCTGTTGATTTTAATATTCTGGGTATTATCAGATTGCCAGAGTTTTGAGAATGCAGCAGATGTAAGGGACTATAATGTGATAAAAGCTAAACCATTCAGGGCTTTACAAGTAATTAGCAAGATTTTAAAATCAATACGATGTTTAATAGGGACCCAGTGCAGTGTTGACAGAACCGGGCTAATATGGTCATACTTTCTGGTTCTAGTAAGAACTCTAGCTGCTGCATTTTGGACCAGCTGGAGTTTGTTTATTAAAGGGATAGTTCACCCAAAAATGAAAATTTTGTCATTAATCACTTACCCCTATGTCGTTCCAAATGCGTAAAAGGTTTGATCATCTTCGGAACACAATTTAAGATATTTTGGATGAAATCCGGTAGCTTTTTGACTGTCTAATTGACTGCCAAGTCACTGTCAAGGCCCAGAAACATATTAAATGCGTTATCAAAATAGTCCATCTGCCATCAGTGGTTCAACCATAATTTTACGAAGCTACGAGAATACTTTTTGTACTCAAAGAAAACAAAAATGACGACTTTAGTCAACAATTTGTCTTCTCTATGTCACCGTAGCGCCATTTTGGAAAGTATCCACTGGACGTAAACAACGTACGCTGTTCTGTATCAGCCACAACACAAGGATGCACTGTTTTCATTCGAATAATAGCGTAAATACACGTAGAAAACATATCTGTGTATTGTGGCTAATACAGAACAGCGTATGTTGTTTATGTCCAGTGGATGCTTTCCAAAATGGCACTACGGTGACATAGAGGAGACAAATTGTTGATTAAAGTCGTTAGTTTTCTTTGCGTACAAAAAGTATTCTCGTAGCTTTGTAAAATTAGGGTTGAACCACTGATGGCAGATGGACTATTTTGACAACGTATTTCATATGTTTCTGGGCCTTGACAGTGTAATGTACTTGACAGTCAATGGGACAGTCAAAAAGCTACCGGATTTCATCCAAAATATCTTAAATTGTGTTCCGAAGATCGAACCTTTTACGGGTTTGGAATGACATGGGGGTAAGTGATTAATGACAAAATTTTCATTTTTGGGTGGAGTAACCCTTTAAGCGTGCTGACAACCACCCAATAAAGCATTACAATAATCTATCCTGGACGTCATGAACGCATGAATTATGGTTTCTGCATTTGACATTGAGAGCATAGGTCGTAATTTTGATGTGTTTTTAAGATGGAAAAATTCTGTTTTGCAAATGCTAGAAATGTGTTTTTCAAAGGAAAGATTGCTATCAAATAGCACACCTAGGTTCCTAAGTGATGATGATGAATTTACAGAGCAGCCATCAAGTATTAGACCGTGTTTTAAGTTTACAGAATTTAGCAGTAAGAAATTACTTGTCATCCAGTTTTTTATATCAACTATGCATTCCATTCAAATTTGTATATTTCGCCGGGCCACAAAGAAATATAGAGCTGAGTATCATCAGCATAACAGTGAAAGCTAACATCATGTTTTCTGATGATATCTCCTAAGGGTAACATGTAAAGTGTAAAATGTAATAGCCCTAGTACTGAGCCTTGAGGTACTCCATACTGCACTTGTGATCGATATGACACTTCGTCATTCATTGCCATAAACTGATAAGTATGATTTAAACCATGCCAATGCACTACCACTAATGCCAACATCATATTCGAGTCTATTCAAAAGAATGTTGTGGTCAATAATATCAAACGGCAGTCTCAGTACTATGATACGGTCTAAATTCTGACTGGAAATTCTCACAAATACTATTTTTCTCTAAGACAGAAAATAATAGTGAGGATGCTACCTTTTCTAAAATGAATTATTGACAGAAAAGGAAAGTTTGAGATCGGTCTGTAATTAATTAATTGGTTAGGGTCAAGTTGTGTTTTTTTTAATGAGAGGCTTAATAGCCTGTTTGAAGGTTTTGGGGGCATATCCTAATGACAGTGATGAATTAATAATATTCAGAAGAGGATCTATGACATCTGGAAGCACCTCTTTTAGTAACTTAGATGGAATCGGTTCTAACATACATGTTGTATACAAGTTTATACAATTCTTCCTCTCCTATAGTAGAGAATGAGTGGAATAGTTCCTCAGGAGATCCATAGCGCACTATTTGATCTGATACTGTTGTTGAAGGCTGCATGGTTACAATTTAATCTCCAATAGTATCGATCTTGGAAGTAAAGTAATTCATAAAGTCATTACTGCTGTGCTGCTGGGAAAAGTCAATACCTGTTGGTACCTTAGTTTTTGTTAATTTTGCCACTGTATTGAATAAATACCTAGGGTTATGTTTGTTTTCTTCTAAAAGAGATGAAAAGTAATCAGATCTAGCAGTTTTTAATGCTTTTCTATAGGATAGGGTAGACTCATGCCAGGAGGAACGAAAAACCTCTAGTTTTGCTTTCCTCCAGCTGCGTTCCATTTTCCGGGCTGCTCTCTTTTGGGCACGAGTGTGCTCGTTATGCCACTGTTTCGGATTGTTTTCCTTAATCTTCCTTAGGTGTAAAGGAGCAACTGCATCTAAAGTGCTAGAAAAGAGAGAGTCCATAATTTCAGTTACATCGTCAAGTTTATCTGAGCTATTGGATATACTGAGGAATTCAGATAAGAATTCAGATAAGATTATTTACAAAGCAGTCTTTTGTGGTAGAAGTGATGGTTCCATACTTGTAGAAAGGAGTGGAATTTACAGTTTTAGCTATCTGGAGTATACACTAGACTAGATAATGATCCGAGATATCATCACTTTGCTGCAGAATTTCAACGCCATTAACGTCAATTCCATGCGACAGTATTAAATCCAGAGTATGATTTCGGTTATGAGTAGGTCCTGACACATGTTGTCTAACCCTGATAGAGTTCAGAATGTCTACAAATGCTGATCGCAATATATCATTTTCATTATCAACATGGATGTTAACCAAGAGAAAAGCAAGCTCTCCCCTGTGCAAAGGCATCTCTTTTCTTGGTATGGAGCTGAATTTGGTCAACATGACGGCATGTCTCACGAACGAGCACATGCAGATGGTGCTGAATTGCCTGAAGTTTTTCAGACACAAGACAGTGGTCCCTCTTAAAGTTTTCAGAGGCTCCTGGAGGCCTCCATGCCCTGCAGGCTGGACTAGACAGAGTCCTTGACTGTCTCAGCATCATCATCATGTCTTAGTATTCCATGGTTGTTTTCTTAAACTCAGAGGTGATTGGTCTCTCCATTCGTAACCTAGATGTTTCTAAATGTATAAAGCTATGTGCAAACTGGAGACGATGGATCATGATGTATTTGTTTGCAAGGCGGTTCAGGTTGAGGCCACGCACAGTGCTAAGGTAAGAGCAGAGCTGGAATGCCGACAGGTCATAAACACAACTGATATCCATCAGCACTGCAAACTCACTGCCAACATCAGTGAGGTTCTGCATGAACACTCTAGGTGAGGGACAGGATAGATGACACAATAATTTCAGTTGGGATCTTATTCTTAGAACATTCTACAATTCTGTATCGAAGCACTAATAGAGTTGACACCTCAAGTCGAGCATCATGACTGTTGTTAATGTAAGGGTTAGTGTGTGGCTATGCAGAATTTGTTCGTCAGACATAAATGATTTCTCAAATGATGCTTGTTCTTGAGGACAGGTGTGGTTTTTTAAAGGAAGTCAATAAAAAAAGTAAAAAAATAAAATAATAATAATAATTAAAAAAGGAAATTGTGATTTTTTTATTTCAAAATTCTAACTTTCTTTCTCATATAACCTCACAATTTTTTCTGTCTTACTTTAGATCTCGCAACTCACTTTTTATTGTTTCTACCATGGAATATAATTGAAAATCATAATTGCAACTTTTTTATCCTCAAATTGCAATTATTTTTATTCTCAAAATCGCATGTTACAATTCTGACTTTACACAGTTACATTTTTATTTTTATTTTTTTAGAATCTCTCGTAAAAAAAAAAACAAAAAAAACAAAACTGAATTGTACTTGTAAAGACAGATTTTATAAAGTCAGAACTTAAATACAAAAGATGTCATTGTGACATTTTATATCAATTTATTTATTTTAATCTGTTGCAGAAACAGGCTTCTCTACTTTTGCTTTACTACATGATCAGATGCACCACTTTCACCTGCTGAACTGGAAAACAGGTGTAACAATCCCACAGACGCACACTGAAGGAGGAACCTAAGACTCATCTACAGACCAGAAAATCATAGAGAATAATCTAGAGACACTGACAGGCGAGTTTTACACTCACATTTTCTTCTGAGAACCAGTTAAAGATGGTAATTCACATGCATCAGACAGTGTGTGGAGATTCTCTGTCATCCACAAGCATTTATGTCATCTAACACTCAAAGTTTCAGCGGAAAGACTTTTATACCGCAGTTACTGAAATAAATCAAGCCCTTATTGAGCACACTGTCAGTCTGAGCTTTCAGAAAAGAGTCTGTGATGCTTACGTGACAGTGTATTCGCCACCAGCCGCTGTTATACACCTCCTCAGGGTCGACAGCCATCCTTCTCCAGTCACTTTCATTCAGCAGGCGCCAGAGACAAGCTGCACAACTGTTAACCGTGTCGCTGTCACAGTGCTTTAGCCAGCAGGCAGCAGACGGGGCCCGTAGGGAGGTGTCCTTTCTGGACCAATAGATTCAAATAAAAGCTGCTGGTGCCGTCTGGAGCCAAAACCTCCAGGTCTTGATCACAGAGTTACAGCACTTTGTTCTGTAACAGGTGTTTCACTCCACCACAATCTGTGATTTAATTCTCATAGCACTTTGAAACGTGAGGAAGCAGGGTTTTATTGAGCTTCAGTGGCTTGTTTTTATGCATCCCTTTCTTCAAGTTTTGAGAAATGGGGTGTTTAGTTTCTCAAAACTTGAAAGTGAATCAGAACGTTTTCAAAACACAGCATGTTAAAATCATTTCACTGACATGAAATACATAATTTGGGTTTGGTGAATATTTGGAAAATGATTTTGGACTGACAGCCTAACAGTCTGAATAATAATGCTAGGCAGGATCCAGCAACATGTAACAGACAACTTTCTTTGAATGGTTTGACAAGGTCCTCTCAAAATTACAAACAAATGTTCTTCCTGTAACATTAATAGAACATTCCCTCAAATTTATCTGGTCTTTAATATTGTTCTTAAAAAGTTAGAGCAAAAATATAATTTATACATTTTTCATGGAACTTTTTTCTGAAATGTTTTAGTTGGACTTTCGTCTAATGTTTTTTTTTTTTTTTTTTTTTTAACGTTACTAAATGTTTTAGAATGTTCAAAGAGCATTAAAAAGTAACATATATAAGACAAACCAGCAAAATTATTCTCCATCAAGGGGTCATAAAATACTGCAAAATACTATTTCACAGCCAGTAGGAAATATTTATGGCAGGTACATTTTTCCTCATTCACTTGCCATTAGCAGATTAGAAAAAAAGGTTATTTTGGCACTCTGGTGATAAGACTTCGACAAGATTGTATTGCACTATAAACAAAAGAAACAGGTTGATGAATGGTTCCACTGGCCTCCAACCCTCAGAGAAACCAGAGACAGATTAAAAATGCAATTTAGAGGATTGTAGCAGCGTTGTGAGATTACATTTAAATCCATTGCGCGTATTATAATCCCGCATATATGAGCAGGTAATGAAGGTGGCTGAGGCCAAAATGACCCACAAACATTGAAAGAGAGCCACGCAAAACATAGCTGACCAGACAGACATACTGTATATACTGAAACAAACATTGATTTACCAAATCAACATCAAAACAGATTCATCATAATACCATAGTATACAGCTAACGGGAAACATGGAAGACATTCCAAACCTGTAAGACCTTTGTTTATCTTTAGAATACAATTTAAGATATTTTAGATTAAACCCAACAGCTCTGACCCTCCATTGACAGCAAGAGACCTACCATGGTCAAGGCACAGAAATGTAGTAAGGACATTGTTAAAATGGTCCATATGACATCAATGGTTCAATCGTAATTTTACATAGGAATGGGTGACAGTGAGGAGAAGAACTGTTGAATAAAGTCACGCAAAAAAAAAAAAAAAAAAAAGTATTCTTGTAGATTTGTAAAATTGCGTTTAAACCACTGATGTCGCATTGACCATTTTAATGATGTCTTTACTGCGTTTCTGTGCCTTGAATGTGGTAGGACCCTTGCTGTCTATGTAGGGTCAGAAGGCTTTTGGGTTTCATCAAAAATGTCGGTAACACTTTATAATAACTACACACTATGAACCATTAGTTAAACATTAGTAAATAGTCAATTCATCATTTATAAAGCATTATGCCCACATTAATAGACAGTAGTAAGCAATTTATATATACAGCTATAAATGTTTTGTTCCTGGTTTATAAGCATATCTATAATGTTTTTAATATTTGTATTATCATAATGTATTAATGATCAATTAATCATTTCTAAATTAAGTATTATATTATTAACAGAACAATTATTTAGGAGTTGATGATTAATAAACTTTAAGTGTGTATTTATACATATTATTTAAACATACAATAATAGTTACTCAGTATGTTATTAAATGCTTTATTAACACATTCTTACTGTAATTTATGATTAATTCAGGTAGGTATAAAACATTTAGTAGTTGTCAGTTATCTATTTTTGTGAGCTCATCTAAAGTAAAGACTATTTATGCCTCGTAAATCTTTTACAAAACAGATATAAAAGGCTCAGCTATCTTCTAAACAGAAAAAGGAAACAAACAACAGAGTGATACAGAATGTAGAAATATTTATTTCAAGGTGCAAAAAACAAAACTGTACTACTGTACACTTGAGATAAAATGAAAAATGTAAAATTCCTGTACACCTCCAGAAACATAAATTAGCAGTAACATGAACCTAAGCCTCTGAAATCTGATATAAAAAGATTTTTGTATTGTTTGTTGAATATACCATATTTGATTTTCTATTTTAGCTAACTGTGAGTCTTCAGTTTGAAATGTAGAATTTAGAAATTTGCCACACAATGTATATGTGTGTGTGTGTGTGTGTGTGTTCTGTATTATTCTGTTTGTTTCCTTTTTCTCTTTAGAAGATAATTGATCCTTTAAATCTCCTTTGTAAAAGCTTCACAAGGTATACAGTTGCAGCTCAAAATTGTAGAATATCGTAAAAAAAGTTCTTTTTTATAGCAACTTATTTATAAAAAATGAAACTTTCATATATTCTAAATTCATTATATGTAAAGTAAAACATTTCAAAAGGTTTTTTGGTTTCACTTAGTTTTGATGGTCCCTTTAACACATTCTGTGGACTATAAGTAACATTTCACCTATATAGAGTGTTAGAGTATAAGCAGACCGGTAGGGTTAGGGTTAGATTAAGTTGACATGTCCTTGAAAGTTACTTGTAGTCAACAGGTCTGTTGGGAGACCATCACAATAAAGAGTTAGCAGATATTAAGCAGACAGTCTACTAACACTCTAATGAGAGTTAGTTGACACTTAGGTGCAGTGTTACTTATTGTCAACAGAATATTCAAAAGAGACCATCAAAGTAAAGTGTTACTTTTTTTTTTTTTTTTTTTTTTTAATTTTGATGATTAGAGCTCACAAAAGTCAAAAATCCAGTATCTCAAAATATTAGAAATTTACATTTGAGTTTCATTAAATGACCATCCCTACAGTATAAATTCCGAGTATCACTTGTCTATTGAAACCACACTAATGTGAAAGACAGCTGACTTGCCAATGGTCTAGGAGACAATCATTGACATCCTCCACAAAAACAGTAGGTCACAGAAGGTCATTACTGAATGGGGTGGCAGTTTACAGAGTGATGTATCAAAGCATATTAAATGCAAAGCTGACTGGAAGAAAGAAAATGGGTAGGCAGAGGGGCACAAGCAACAGGGATGACTGTAAGCTTGAGAATACTGTCAAGAAAAGCCGATTCATACTCACTTTTGAAATATTTTACTTTACATGTAATGAATCTAGAATATATGAAAGTTTCAGTTTTTGAAATGTTACAATAAAAAAATGAACTTTTTGATGCTATTCTAATTTTTTGTGCTGCCCCTGTAAATAGTCTTCACTTTAGATTAGCTCACAAAAACAGTTAACTGATAACTACTAAATGTTTTATAACTACCTGAATTAATCATGAATTACAGTAGGAATATGTGTTAATAAAGCATTTATTAACATACTATTACTATATTTCTAAGTAATATATGTAAATGTATGTTTAAATAGTATATTAATCATTTACTTACACTAAATGATCTTATGAACCACTGATGACAACTAAATAACTGATTTGTAAATAATGTGTCTCAATTTAGAAATGATAAATTGATCATTAAAAAAAGTATGAAAATACAATTATTAAACATTATAGATATGTTTAAAAATCAAGACCAAAGCATTTATAGCATTTATAAACTGCTTACTACTGTCTATTAATGTAGAGATAATGGTTTATAAATGATGAATTGACTAATGCTGAACTAATGGTTCATAGTGTGTGGTTATTATAAAGTGTTACCAAAATATCTTAACTTTGTTAATTTGTAAAGCTGAACAAAGGTCTTACAGGTTTGAAAAGACATGAGGGTGTGTAATTAATGACAGAATTTTTTGGGTGAAAAATCCCTTTAAAGTAATGTTTAACATTCTTATAACTTCATATTTTTTTATATGCTCTCTATGTTGATAAAAATATTCTGAGATCAACGTTCTCTGAACGTCCTTGTGATGTTATTTGTACTTGATGAACGTTCTTGTAACTTTTAAATAATGTTATAATCACAACAAGAAAATGGGACATTTCAAAGTTCTTAGAATACTACAAATAATGTTATATTTGGGTAAAAAATAAAGTTAGTAGAATGTTGTAAGAGACATTTTGTAACCTTTGAATAACATAATCACGACAAGAAAACTGGACATTTCAACATTTTGAAACATATCAAAACAATGTTCCTACACTGTACAAACTGTGTAGGATTTACTTAAATGATGTTCAGTCAGAATCAAATCTGGCAAGAAACACATTAAACATAAAATGTTAAGTAGAATAAACCCAAAGTCTTACATCAGTATGTTTGACTACATTTTGCATATACTGTAAAAATGTATACTATTGTCCAATATACTGATATAAGACTAGTGTTTTGATAGTGTAAATGATTTTGATTAGCATGTTTAGACAGACTGCAAGGTGGTTTTCACCTGTAGGGCGGTTTTCATTTCTCTTGTATTTCACTGTCAGGCTTTAACTGACCTGCAGAAAGAAGCAATGAGACACGATCAGCAAGTACGCACACACGCACACGCAGCTTCTCTGCTTAATCTAATCAAGTGCGATGGCTAGCTCGATTAATAAAGCCAGCTATTGACTTCTAATTGGCGCCGCTTGGCTCTGCTAATTTCCTGGGACGAAATTACACTAATGCAGTTGGCTTGATGGAGTACTTATAGCCAACTCCCACGAGAGACGCCATCTGAGCCAGAGAGAGAGGGGATGTTCAACCCCGATAAAGATCGCAGCCTTGTTGTTTCATCACAGACCATTTTCTAATCAGTTCCCTGTTGGCCTGGAGGAAATGTCATCCCGCGGTATTGCTTACAGCACAGGGTCCCGGACACGGCCGTGCGGTAACACTAGCCACCTGTCTGCACACTAATGAATTCTCCCCAAACCGTTCACCTCTGCGGTCTGGGCCGTTCAGCTGCTGCATCCGGGACTGATCTCGTTAGCCAAACGCACGCGAACCGCAGCTCCGATGGGCCAGAGAAACGTTTGCGTCTCCGTCTGACGTCTGAGAGGTCTGGGGCCATATGCTGTACGATTGGGTTTTCATTTGATCGAGCCATGATGAGCAGTTCCCGCTCTAGCGTTACACTGATAATATCTCAGGAGGCTCTCGAGATTAAGAACACCCAGCAAAGAGGGATATTGTAAATAATTCCTTATTTTAATCCTCACACGCAGCCAGAGTCTGTTTGCTGTTCCTCAGACACGTCTAATCTCCTGATGACACTGATCCGTGTTGAAGTTCGCTCACACGATTAAAGAGCTCCTCGATATGAACCGCGATAAACCGTGTCACGCTGTCGCCATTTTGAGGAAACCTTTACAGGAATTGCCAACCCCACACAAACTGTCAAATGATTGTGATTTTACACAGTTTAGCAGCTCCTCGGATCACACTGCCAATATATACAGTGGAATAAATGTGTGATGTGTTTTTTACATTATAAATTATATTCACTGTTTACTTGGGTCATTTTCAGACTATTTGGTCCCAGAGATTATTGTGACATCACTTCCTCAAGTATGATTTTACAAAGATCACAACATGCTTTTTAAAGGGGAATGACAGCACTTAAGAGGGATGAACAGAATCTACAGGACAAATACAAATCCTGCATTTTCTTTTACAGGAAATACTACAGTTCACCAACAATGTCAGCAATGTAAAGTTTAAGGCTCTTTCATTTGCTTCATGGCACATAGAAGAACCTCAGTGAGAAAATCTACTCCTAAAATATCAATACAGGTCCTGAAGTGTTGACACCCGTAGTAAAAAGGAAATATGCCTTATTTTATTGAATGCACATTTGTAGTCAGTGTTGGGGAAAGTTACTTTTAAAAGTAATGCATAACAAAATTTAGTTACTCCTAAAACAGGATTAGATACAAAATAATTTTTTATTATTTAACATATTTAATTATTGCAGGTTTGCGTCATATTCTGAGTTGAATTTCAAGGTTTTTATTAATTTTGAGGAATACTGGATCAGTTATTTATTTATTTATTTATTTATTTATTTTTGAGTGAAATTAATTAATGCATGTTTACGTTTATTCTAGAACTAAAGTAACGTCTTACTCCTGATTTCTCTTGGTTATGTTTCTAAATACACTTAAGTACACTTTTTTAAAGTACACTTTGTAATAACATCAAATAAAATGTTTTACTTTAAAGTACATTTCATATTTTAATAACATTTTGTCACGCTTTAAAAAAGTACACTAATTTTAATGTATTGACTAATATACTGAAGCACATTACAATTTTAACTGTAGTGTGTTTTATGAGTCTTGCATAATTTAAGTACAGTTAATGTGATGAAGTGTCCAAAAACATTACATTCAGTTCATTACATTCTGTGATGACTGTGTTTTCGCTTCCTCCCTAATAGTATTTTAAAAAGCTTCTTAAACATAATGAAATGCAGACAGACTAAGATTTTTTAAGATGCTTGAACTGTGTGGTCAGAAAGACTTATATATATAATTGTGAAATAATTGCAAAGAACCCATTCAAATATAATTGTGACATATTTAAACATTAATCAAATTATTGTTACGTTATTTTTCATTAAATCTAGTTAAATCTAGTATCACCAATAATATGGAGACACAAATGGCAAAGTTTCTTGAGATTCGCCCGTGTGTGAGAGCGCGTGTGTGTGTATATGTGTGTGTGTGTGTGTGAGAAGAGACAGAGAGTGACCTCAATCATACATAACTCTAAGGTTTTAATGGTGAACACTGAAACACCACAGGTGTTCTGATTTCTGCTGTAATCTAGTGCTGAGACGTGCGTGTGACCTGGATAACAAGAGTAAGTTGAATTCATCCTGTGTTAAGATCCCATATTAAAATAAGGATTTGGTGTTTCTGATATGACGGATTAAAAGCGAGCCTGTCTTAGTGGATTAGTGAGCGTGATAAGACGTAAACACACAACTGCTGACTTTCATACCACCAACTGATTCAGATTTCAGAAATAAAAACAACTCACACATCACAACTGCACCTGAAAACAGCATCAAAACTACACTGTAGCTTTATGTTGAGATTTGTGACTGTTCACTCTTTATTATTCACATTTTTACTGCTTTGGTCTGTCACTTCTACATTAATAAATGAGTTCATCTCCCAAAAACTACGGAAGAAGAGGTAAAAAAACAAACAAACAAACAAACAAACAAAAAAAAACAGTATGATTGGCTGTACCTACCATTTAAGTACAGTATAATTATTTTTATTATTATTATTATTATTTTAATGTCAGTTGTGCTTTTTTGTCTTATTATTTGAAATTATATTAATGTGCCAATCAGTTTCTCTATATTAATGAGCTATACTATGTGGAGTCTTTGTCAGATGTGCTTTTCCTTTTCCGCTATCAGGAATTAAATGAACACGCACTGTAAAATTATTTTTCAAAGTTGTAAATAAATCAAAGATTATTTTCAAATCATATTTTACAAGAAAATACTTTTAGATTTTGAATTTCATGTTTAATTCAGTGGGTCACTTGCTGTTTCTTTGGAATTGTTTGTGAAATTTACTTTATTTTAAAATTTATTATTTATATTTACTTTATTATTTTTCCCCTTTTTAAACTTTGTTCTTTTTTTAATTTTGTTCTTATTACTTTTTACACTCTTCTTATACACATTTTTTTTCCAGCTACATTTTATTTTAAGGTGTCCTTATTACAATGTAATTATACATTTAAGTACTGAGTAATATTGATAAACTACATGTATTTACTATATTGTTAGGGTCAGGATTAGGGTTACTTGCATGTAATTATGCATAATTAATTGCTATTATAATAGTAAGCACATATAAGGTGTAACAAGGACACCTTAACATAAAATGTTACCTTTTTTTCTATTAGAGTGAGAGAAATGTGCACAGAACATAGTTTAAGAATGACACCAGCACTGCATGAGTTTGAATGAATTCAGTGAAGGAGCCGCTTTGACTGTGATGAGCAGCAGTGAATGAGAAGCTGATCCAGCAGCAGGTGTCACTGTCCGCTCCCGCAGCGCCACTCACGTGCACGCGCTCACCGCTTTGCTGATTGGGGCTCCTGTCAGTGATTTGGTGTCGAGTTTCTGAGGTTTGACAGTGAAAGCGTTTCACCTTCAGTTCTGGCCTTCAGCACGAGCCAGAAAACACCAATCGGCCGCCGACAAACGTGTAAATAACGCAGGTCATCAAATATTCATCCTCAACTCACTATATAGAGCTGAGAGTTCTAAATATTTGATCAGTGATTATGATATCAAATTGATTCGGAAAACCATCAAAAATAAAACACGCAAGAAGTCCAGAGGAAGAATCACTTATGATCTGAATCCCTGTACTTTTATTAGAGAATGCACAGCTACAATATTTTCACTGACATCCATTTGATACCAGAGACAGAGTTTTATTTGGTTATTTGTAGCGTGATGCATTGCATTATTATATGTCTGTAACCGGATGAACGTCGTTTATTCGCATATTCGTGTGAACGCCTGTCCAGTTCTCACAATCCAGATCTTTCATTCGCGACAGACAAACCTGATCCGATCCGGACGACACTCCACTTCCCGCTGTCCGAGTAATGATTGTTAACGATGTTACCCGATCAGGATATGTGTGTGTCTGTGTGTGCGTGTATGTGTGTTGTGGAGACAGCAGCGCTCAGTGTTTGGCTCTATGTTGATATCTTTCCCCGCATATTCTCCGGCTCATGAGAGGCCCCTTTTGTCCCTCGTCTTCTCTCATTAGGCCGCAGCGGTTCAAGCGTTCAGTCCGAGCAGCTGCTGGATGCACTTTCCTCTTCTCCATAAGCCTTTAAAATATACAGTGATATTCTTTAGCACAATGCAGTTTTACCTAAATTGTGAATCTGGACCACAAAACCAGTCTTAAGTAGCACAGGTATGCCAATACTTGTAGCAATAGTCAAAAATACACTGTATGGGTCAAAATTATTATATTTTTCTTTCATGCCAAAAAACATTAGGATATTAAGTAAAGATCATGTTCCATTAACATATTTTGTACATTTCTGTAAATATATCAAAACTTAATGTTTTATTATATATATGCTTTGCATTAGGACAGCTTTATAGACGATTTTCTAAAAAAATTGTTTGCACACTTAGATTCCAGATTTTTAAATAGTTATATCTCTGCTAAATATTGTCCTTTCCTAACAAACCATGCATCAATGGAAAGATGTTGTATACTGTAAATCTCAGTTTAAAAAACTGACTGGTCTTGTGGTTTGCTTATTTATTAGTTTGGGGAGTTAACAAAATTGGCATATTTCCACTGCTACATCAAACAAGGTAGCCTATCCGTATCATGCAATGTAATTGCAACAATACAACTTTTTTAACATAAATAAATTTGTTTTATTGTGAATATAGATTTTAACATGTAACAATGACTTGTTTAAAAAATATATAGATTTGATCATATTTTATATATAATGGTATGATGGCAGACCTAAAGCCTACTTAGCAATACTTCAATTTTACTCAACATAGCACCTAATTAAATCATGCTTTTAAAGTGTATGTTGCTTAGAAACATTGAAGTAAATTATACAATAAAGTGGCATCCATCTGAACACAGAGATTTCAATACTTGGTACACAATACATGATGACGGCAACATTCTGTGGTTAATTTTTGAGCATTGATGTGTCTTTTTGAGTAAAAAATGTAAATACAGCTGGAAAATAGGTAAAAAAAAAAAAAAAAAGAAATCAACCTTATTAATTATTCATGCCCCAGTGTATGATGGGAACACCAGTACCAGAAATGTTGAGTAGGTTTTACTTAAGTTTATATTTACGCTTTAACTTCTACAAGCTTAAATTAAGTACCAATATTGAATTTACTTTTTTTTATTACTTTATTATTATTATTACTTTTATTACTTTGTTTTTATTATTGACTGAACTAACCTTTCATGTAGACATTACATTTGTTTTTCTGTAGTATGTACTACACCACAGAATCATTTTTATCAGTGTACAAAATTTAAATGCTTAGCAATACATTTTTTTATTTATTTATAAAAGAACAAGCATTTTTACTAATTCTGCCTGTTTGTTACTTCATGCACAGTTGAAGAATGAGCCTTTTGTAGTTTGCACCTAACTCTCATTCTTAAAGGTGTTCTGCTATAAGTTTCCATCAGATGCAGCATGAAATGCAATCGCATGAGAAGCACATACTCAGTAAGATCTGATGCGGCACTATGGAGTGAGCACAGTGCTATTAATCGCTCCAGTAATGTATTTGTGCTCTTTATTGTATCCGGTCACTCATACCAGTGCAAAAGGTTAATGATGCACTTTACAAACATCTCATCCTGATATTCATGCACTCTGATAAAGCTAATGTCTCATGACTGTTAATGGCTGAGCACTCTGGGTGATAACTGATGCTATCGCTCGCTCGCTTTCTCACCCGAAACCGGCCAGCAGTCAGATAAACCTCTTGCTTTTGAACATCTCTGTCTCTAAACATTGCGTCTGTCGGGCGGCTCAGAGGTCAGCTGACAACAATGTAGAATCTGCCCCATTAGTGTCATAGGGCAGACGTTTAGACCCGGGGTCCCTCGTCCCCCAACAGCTCTAATTACGTTGTCAGTCGCTCTCAATTGTGCTACCGTGACCCTTGATCTGGGGACACGACAAACAGCTCTCAGTCTGTGTGTCCAGGGTTTGACCCTCACATTTATCTAACTGAGAAAAGGGATAGTTCACCTAAAATGAAAATGTTTTAGACATCCACATTTTATTGGATGCTGTAATAATATAATTGCGTACAGACCCTTTTTCTGTAAGTAAACATTGTGATGTCTTTCTGTGGGCGGAGCTTAGGTGGAGGCAAAAAGACTCCCCTGATGCTAGCTATTACGTTTTGTTAACTTGTTTTAGAATAATAACTGGATAAAATCCGGTTGTACCTTTTTTTTTAGGTCACTTACTGTCCTGGACCGCGATTTCTATTTGAATAAGTTAGCTTTAACGGACGAAACCAGATTGACGACCCATACACGCTTACTCAAAGGATGGACGATCTGACAGGATTACCTCGGTTGAGTGATTCACATCTATAGAGAAACCTAACCAGCATATTAAAGAGAAACTCACCTTCATCTACTCATGAAGAAAGATTAAAAAATTTAAAAAATTCCTGAACCAATCAATCACAATGCATATGCAATTACAAATGATTAAGCATATAAATCATCAGTTTGTTGTTTCACACACATGCACATTATTTCATACACAACATAGTCGAAGATGCATAAGAAATATGTGTAACACAAACCATAATCCATAGCAACAAAATACAATGCTTTTCTGATAAGAAGTGTGCCCTGCAAGCGCAAGCATTTTTGATGATCATATCTGTCTAGTCCTCTCATTTATCGCGTTTAACCCACTGATAGATCAGTGGTTTAACCGTCGTCTGTTTTTTTGTCTGGCAGAGGCAGCAATAAAAGGTATGCAATAAATTTTAAATTAAAGCCTGTTCAACATTGATTTTGGAATCCAACATCACAACAAGATAATATTTGAAATCTGTGCTGGTTCGATTTGGCCGCCTCCAGTTTTCCCCTTTGTTTTACCTCCAGCTAGCGCTGTGATGTAATTGTGACGTCGGCACTAAAAGGGTCTATACGTTACGTCATTGTATGATTGAATATCCCTGTTTGCCTGAGGTTCTGGATTACAGATCATGATGTTATAAATAATGTTCAGTTTTTTGCATAGACTAATCATTTCACATAAGATTTCAGTATATCATCAAGAGCCAAAGGTATTAATTTTGTGTTGCCTGATATGCTTTTTTTTTGCAGATAGTCACTGACTTGAATTTTATGAATCACCACAGTTTCAGCTAAAAATCTTCTTTACTGTTCTGCTAAAGAAATGAAAAACTCCTGATCTTGCATGAGGGTAATTTAAAAGCAAATTTTCATTTTTTTTCAAAACAACATTTAATTTCAACAAAGAAATGATCCCCTGACACACTAACCAACATATCAAATACACATAGTGTATGTTTCTGACACTTTTCACGCTGAAATCTGACAATGAAATACAGACATTTGCTCATATTACTGTAGTTTTCTATTTATTTATTTTATGACAGTATGATATCTGCATTTGACAGATACATTTGTACCAAAGCAGCTCACAGGTAAACAGCACATGTTGTGTTTATGGTCAAATATATATTTACATTGGCTGTACTATGACCCACTTCTGAAGTGTCACTGACTTTAAACAGTTTCTTTTGTTTATTTGCAGTGTCATTAGATTAAGAAAAAAAACAAAAAAACAAAAAACAAAAAAAGCTAGAAGGGCAAAAGGTCAGTTTCTGGATTTTCCTTTGTAAATTAAAAGCTTTTCAGAGAGGAAATAAAAGCCAAAGCAACTGGCAGCATAATCAAAGATGTTTTGAGAATTATCGTAAATGAAACACAGCTGTATATGTTTTAAAAGATTTAAGTGAAGTCACATTCACATCCCTCGTGCCGGCCAGTTACTCAATCCTGGCAGAAATAAAAATGAGTGGCACAGAATGATAAATACAGACGAAACATGAGGAAGAAGAATCTAATCAGGATTCTTGAATGGACGGCTCGGGGAATGCAGCACGGCCAATGAAGAAGCTCCTACCGCGGGTTTCCAGCTGGAGCTCCAGCTCAGCATGACGGCCAAGAGCACATCTATTGAATCACGGTTCTATTGTTGGCGACCTGTGTATGTTTGATGTGCTGATTAATAATGGTAGTGTGGCACAGCTGCGGATTTGTGACCATATTTTGCCCTCCACTCTTCACGTAAGGACATATTCACGTACGCAGGCTTCATCTTCCAGTGTAATCTGCACTTTCTGCTCCCAGCAGATTAATTTGAGGTGAATGTCCTCTTGTTGAAAACTCATTACAGTGTTTAGGTCACACGTGATTTACAAGACAATTTGGCGTAAACTGTCTCTCTCTCCTTTCTGCCTGTTTCCTGCCATTCTCTCCTCTGGGATGTGGCTCTGGGCTCTATAAATAGTGCTGGTCTGAACACAGTAGTGGTCAGTCACTCCAACAGAATCCCGCTTATCTCAGCCTCTCTGGGTCAGATCCACCAGCGGGGCTCGCCTCAGTTTCACCTTTGTGACAAAATACAATGGAAAAACCTGTGGACAGAGATTTCTCACAAGAATTGGCGGAACAGGCGACTGTTGACGGGCTAAAAATATCTCTCTTTTCACCTAGCATGCAGCTCAGAGCATGTCAAAGTGCTGAAACATCAAGAGCAACATGAAGTATTGTTTTAAACACACACACACAATAGCACCAAAACGTATTTGGCGAGTCTGAACGTCACTGCATTAGATCAAGTGTCTCAAACACTGCAGGATTGTTCATTTTTCTTCATGATGTTTGAGGTTGAAACAGCTGGTGCAATAAAAACATTTGGTGTAGGATTACCTTGATTACTTTTTGGTGTAACCATACATTGATGTCTCAATGAAGATGCCAAACCTGATGTGCCATGTTGAAATACACATGAAGAAACATAAGATCTGAGAACTGCAGCAGAGAGGGAGAATAATACCATCAATTTTGACACAAATTATCAAATGGATTTACAGTGCACAAGACTACAAGGATGGTAGTTTTATGATGCTGTTTTGTTGGTTTTGGAGCTTTACAGCTGTTGATTATTAACTGTGTTCATTATATGGAAAAGAACAGCGCGAACATTGAGATAAATATTTTCTTTTGTGCTTTGTAGAAGAGAAAAACTCATATGTGTTTTAAATGACATGAGGTAGAGTAAATGGGATCAATTGTTTCTTGATGTCACAAATGTATTCTACATTTACATCTATCCACTCATTCTCCACATGGCTAGTTCTCTGTGCTGAGACTGGAGTCCATCAGATCTACATGTACATATTTACACAGTCATGCGGGTTTTGCAGGTGATTGTTGGCTTTGTGGATGTCAGAGAACTGTAGAGATGAAGTCTCGACTAGTGAGGTTTGAGGTTGCTCATTGATTCAGACATCAGGAGTGCAGTTCATCTAGTAATCACTCTCTTTCTGTCTCTCAGGTGTCTGTTTTCAGGCTCTGTGTGTTTGCGGTAGATGTGGTGCTGCTGGAAACCAGAACTCGGTAATCTGATTTCAGCCTTGTCAGTGCAGAGATTCATTTAAACTGACCAAACCTGCCCACCCTAAAACTGAGCAATGATGATGTTTACATCATTGCTCTTTTTTTTAATTTATTTTTTTAGGTGTTTTAGGTATTTAGGAATTATTAGGTATTATTAACAGCATATTCAACTTACAGTATTGAGTAGATTTAATTTTAAAGAGATAAACAATTATAGGGTTAGTAAGCACATACTTCAGATATAGGCTAAAAGTGAGCGTACTCGTAATACCATCACAGAGGGGTACAAAATCACTTTCCAGAACATTTTCGTTCACTGTTCCTGACTGGTGGAATGATCTTCCCACCCCCATCCGGAATGCTGAATCCCTGACAATTTTCACAGCTGAAAACTCATCTCTTTCTTCACCATTTGACTAGCATGTACTTATTTAAACAATGCCTGAAAATTTGTATTACAAGCACGTCCTGTGTTTATTTTTTGTTTATCATCTTTATGATGAATCTCTTGATGTATTCCCCAATTGCAGGTCGCTTTGGATAAAAACGTCTGTTGAATGAATAAATGTAAGTTTAAGAATCATCTATTAAAAACAATATTTGTGAAGCACTAATCTGAATATATATATATATATATATATATATATATAATGAATATGCTAGTTTATCAGTGTCTGTATCAGTTACAGTCCTGGTACTTTGGTCCTGAGGTCAGAAATGTCAATTTTCTTAAAAGTTCAGCAGTAACCATTTCAAATTAAATGATGATTTGTGTGTATGTATAAATTGACATGAACTCTGACCCAGCGTAACCTCAGCAGAAGATTTTGTCATGAGCGTGTGCTCATGGTGTTCACACTCGCGTCTCTTGTTTGTTCTTGGATGCAGTGTGTTAAAAATAATCTAGCTCTCTGCAGTGAAACACACACACACACACACACACACACACAGTGAGAGAGAGAGAGAGAGAGAGAGAGAGAGAGGCAGACAGGCCGGAGCCACCGCTCGCCTTGCTCACAGACGGCTGCAGGAAGAGCCCAGCGCTGCACAAACGCCTCCGATGCAGCGTATGGATTTTCTCTCTTTTATGAGCGTCTCGCTGGCCGGAGCCTCTAATATGCCCATAAATGTGCTGTACACAAACAGAAATAGATGCTCATCAGTTTACCGCAGCTCAGACTGCAGCCGTCCTGCTCCTCTGCCGTGTCTGCATCCTCTCTTTCCTCCTATACGCTTTTCAGGAACCCCACATTTCCTTCTCTGACCAAACAGGCATGACAAAAGCGTCTTCAAACATGCACCTACACGAGATGGCACTGGCGGCTAGAGCATTCAGGAAAGGCGGCACAGGTGATCGGCCACGTCTCTCTTGCGTGAGGAAGCACGAGGCGTCTCCTCCGCCCACAGATAAGCCTGTCTCCAGCCGCTCGCGAACACCTCCTGTCACCCGTCTGCAGCTTATCGCGCCGCGCCCGTCCTCCAGCCCGAGAAGCGGGTAATTAGCCTGACGCAGTTCCTACACAACAAACACAATAAACACATGAGGAGGAGCGCCATCGGGAATACCTGTGACGCATCAGGAAATTCCCACAATGCTGTGTTTTTCAAAGTCAGCATTTACGTGAGAATTGAGCCGTCATTGAAGCGGAAGTCTCAGAAGCCTCTTTGGGCCAAATTCAGTGTGTCAGAGTGGCTGGATTGATAAAGAGCAGTGATAGGCATCAGCTGAAGGGACGGGACTGACCATAAAACATTTATAGCTATCATTAAACTTTGCTTAGGCAGTGACAGCGTTCAGAATGATTTCAGATCATGCACTGATTCAGCACACCTGCACAATGAGACAATGAGTGAGTGAAAGCAAACATGCTGCTTTATGAAATATTCTAGTTTACAAATAGTGGCCTGTCAATGTGCCTAAAGAAATTCTTGTCATTTCTGCTTGACATTTCTGTAAATAATAATGACCATTATCGGTTGAGCCAATAAGTCGCAATGACAAGCTGCTTTGGAGGCCTAAAGAAACTGATCAATATTTTCAGGGGAACTGGCCTATAAACCTACTCATAAGTGCACACTATTCTGGGAAAGTATGCTAACACATGGTTGTGTTTGTGCGTTGTGATTGGTCAGTCCACTGTAGCGGTAGATAGTAACAAAGTATTTTGTTATTGTACTAAACTACAATTTTCTAGTATCTTTACTTTCATCAGAGTATTTTTATTTTAGGAAACTTTTACTGCACTGAATTTTAAAGCATAATACTATTTTACAAATGAAAGACAGAATTTGTAAAACATTTTTTTTGCTATAATTATTTGCTATAAATATATATATAATATGCTATAAAGTATACAATATATATATATATATATATATATATATATATTTAAATAATATTCTGTTACACATGAATTAACAAAACGGAGTTTTTGATTAGTAATATGCATTACTAAGAACTTAATTTGGACAACTTTAAAGAAGTTCACTTCCAGAATAAAAATTTACAGAAAATGTACTCACCCCCTTGTCATCCAAGATGTTAATTTCTTTCTTTCTTCAGTCGTAAAGAAATTATGTTTTTAGAGGAAAACATTTCAAGATTTTTCTCCATATAGAGGACTATGGGGCCCCGAGTTTGTACTTCCAAAATTAACTTTTAAATGCGGCTTCAAACTATCCAAAATGGTGTTGTAAACTACCCCAGCCGAGGAAGAAAGGTCTTATCTAGCAAAACTATTTATTTATTTATTTATTTATATGCTTTTTAACCTTAAATGCTCATCTTGTCTTGCTCTGCCTGAACTCTTTTTTTATTCCCAGTTCAAAACTGTTAGTGTATGTCGAAAAAATTCCCATTTTATTTTCTCTCTTAACTTTAAAGATAATTTCAAAATCATCCTACATCGCTGCAGAAGTACTGACCCAGCGTTTGCAAAGTGAACATGCAAAGAAGATCAAACGCCCTTAACAAAAAAGGTAAAACAGCCATGTAGGATGATTTTGAAGTTGAGGGAGAAAATTACCCTTCTTCCTCGGCTGGGATAGTTTACAACGGCATTTAGGATTGTTTGAAGCCACATTTAAACTGCATCTTGGAAGTTCAAACTATCCACTATATGAAGAAAATATTCCTTGAAAAACATAATTTCTTTACAACTGAAGAAAGAAAGACATTTTGGATGACAAGGGGGTGAGTACTGTAAATTTTTGTTCTCTCTCTCTCTCTCTCTCTCTCTCTCTATAGATCACAGAACAAATTAATGAATAAATTAATTTGCAGAACAAATTGAAGTACAAACATGAATAAGATAATATCTTGAATAAGATACAATACAAATAAATAAATAAGAAAGAAAGAAAGAAAGAAAGAAAGAAACAGACTTATGTATGTACACAGAAAAAATGTGAAAAATTATTACATTTAAATTACTAGTCTTTCATATTTGTGCAGACTAATATAGGGTAAATGTCTGTACTTGTACTGAAGTGCTTTATTTGTGTTCCAGAGCTGGTCTAGTAACAGCTCTTCACTCCAGAGCAACTAATAATGAAATTCATAATGTAAGTTTGGGAGAAGCTTGTTCATCTAATCCCGTAGTCTCAGCCTCAGATGTCATGCCCACAAACTGTTGGCTGAACGTCTGATAAATATGGCATACAAAAGTGGAAATACTTGAGGAGTTTCAAAGTCGTCAACGGATTAGTTGAATTTTACAGGATTTCCGGCAGATGTGCGTGTAGCGTTCTTTAACGTTCCAGAAACAAAAATGCATGATGCCAAACTCCCTTACGAAAGAAGAAAGCTGCCATGTTTACAACTGTGACGATGAGAGCTTATCAGGATTAACTAAATGCTGGATTTTCAGAAGTATGTGAAATATTTAATGTTTGCGGCACAAAATGTTTAAAATACGTTCAAGAGTTTCACACACTTGTCTGTTATTGTGGGGACATTTCCATGTGGCACAAATGAAACGTGATTGGTTGCTTTACCTGTCAGTCATATGGCCTCTTGGGTGGGCATTGGCCATTCAAAGCGGCCAAGGTTCCCAGACCTTCTGCCGTCAGTCTGAAGGTCTGGCTACGAGAGACTACTAATCCTGTTAATCTTGTTTCAAGGGTATATGAAAGCAGAAAAGGGGAATGAAAGAGTTTGATATAGCTCATGATTGAGATTTCAGCATGGCAAATCGCCACATTGTTCTATGAATATGTGATCAAGAGAACTGCTAGTAAAGAACGATGACATTCAGATGCGTTTTCAGCACATTTTGTGTCATAATGTGAATATAGTTACTCTGCTGTGTGTCTATTTAGTGACTATATACAGGACACTAGTGGACACTAGTTACTCACAGAAATGACTGGCTTTTCAGTGCAATGGATCACATGACTTCTAGACGTTTGCACGTACAAGCATTATTATGTACATGCTATACATATTATAATCTGGAATCCATTTGTGGATTTTGCTCCTGAACTGTGGTTGCATCGGCTTTCAGTGTTTGCCTTTCGAGCCAGAAAGCATTTTCATTACACATGTGACCTCCAACATTCACTTAATCACTCATTTGCTCTAATAGCATTGTGAGCGGATGGCACTTAAGACTGTTATTGGTCAAATCTACTTAGTGCGCATCCTCTATAAGAAAGCAGCATGGATGCGCTGGGTGCATGTATTGTTGTTTGGGCTGGTCTGACACACAGTCACAGGTGTCTATTGTGTCCCCTGACCCTAGAGGTGTGCGCATACGACCAACCACTTCCTTTACTTTCGATTAAGGTCGTGGAATAATGTCACCATGCCCTCTGCAGCGACCCCCGCTCAGGAAGAGACGCTAATTTTCCTCTGGCTCTGATTTGGTACATAATTTATAACACTTGAGTGATCTGGGCTGTCCCAGCGACACTGACCTCATGACCCCCTTGACCTTATGACAAAAGTGGGCTTTCCCTTTTAATTCTGAACGGGGCGGGTTACATGACTGACCCCACGCTCAAGTTAACCTCTAACCCTTTGGTCTACTGCCTGTGATTGAACTAAATTTCATTACTGGCTTTCTGTAGATGAATCGAAATACAACAGGGAACACGCGTGAACAAAGCCAGTGTGGCACAAAGCTCAAGAGATTATGTCAGCTGTGAGTGTGAGGGGTTGAGAAAAGTTCACTGTATGTGTGTGAATGTGAACATACAGGATGTAGACTTGACATGAAGGAGGACGAATATACCAATTTGCAACAAAAACATACTGTTCAAAAGTTTGGGGAAAGTAAGATTTAATTTTTTGAAAGAAATGAATACTTTCATCAAGGATGCATTAAATTAATTGAAAGGGACAGTAAAGGCATTTATAATGTGACAAAAGATTTCACATTTACATAAATGCTGTTCTTTTGAACTTTCTATTAATCTGTGAATCCTGAAAAATAACGTATTACAGTTTCCACCAAAATATTTAGCAGCACAACAGTTTTCAACATTGATAATAATCAGAAATGTTTCTTGGGCAGCAAATCAGCATATTAGAATGAGTTCTGAAGGATCATTTAAAAAATACATTTAAAATATTTCCCACCAATACATTTTAAAATATATTCAAATAAAAAAGTGTATTATTATTATTATTATTATTATTATTATTATTAATAATTTATTATTATTATTTTAACATTGCATTGTTTTTACTGTATTTTGATTCAATAAATTCAGCCTTGGTGAGAAGAGACTTCTTTTTAAATACATTGAAAAATCTTACAGACCCCAATCTTTTGACCTCTAATATAAGTCATTAAGTCATTAATGTTGTCTAATCATCTTTGTCCCTGACAGTTTTGAACACATAAATTAGCACTCTCTAAAGTTCACGGTTGTCAAACCAACTAACACCATCAAATATAAATAAATAAATAAATAATTTTGACATTCAGCATCATACAATTCCTGATACATCGCTTTCAGAGCACTAAAAAATTTACACATTTGTGTAAGTCCACTAAAAATAAACATGCAAGATTATTATTATTAATAATAATAATAATAATAATAATAATAATAAATTCAAGTTTCCCATTTTCTGCCCTAATTCAATTTGAATCCTGCAAGTGAAATATAATTTGTTCAGTAACACTTTATTTTAAGGTGTCTATAATAAAGAGTAATTACCTAATTAAGTACTTAGTAGTAGCCATGGTACTTACATGAAACAAAATGTACTTGTTATGGATCAGCCTGTACCTACAGATTGTAATTGTGTAGATGTAATAGGCAGCTATTGTTACACATATGTAACAGACAGAGTCTGTTACACAGCTACTTGTACACGTAAGTACAATCTTGATACACTTTATTTTAAGTAGCTGTAATGTTAATGTAATTAGAAAGGTGCTACATGTATTTAAGCTGTGTACTGGTGGGTTAAATCAAGCTGAGGCGCAGCTGGATAAGGTGTACAGTATAGATACACACAAAGTACACTTAAGTACAATCTTGATACACTTTATTTTAAGTAGCCTATGCCTGTGTAATATTCTGTAATTTTAATGTAATTAGAAAAGTAGTGCATGTATTTAAGCTGTGCACTGGTGGGTTAAATAAAACTAAGGTGCAGCTGGATAAGGTGTACAGTATAAATAAGTAGCTAGCTATGTAACAGACTCGGTCTGTTACATATGTGTAACAGTAGCTGCCTATTACATGTACATAATTACAAACTGTAAGTACAGTCTGTTCCATAACTTAGTTATATGGTAAGTACATTTTGTTTCATGTAAGTACAATGGCTACTACTGAGTACTTAACTAGGTAATTACTCTGTATTATGGACACCTTAAAATAAAGTGTTACCATTTGTTCTCAATCCTGAATAGTAAAGAACAACATCTTGGAGGTGATGATAATATATGTATGCAATACGTTTCTTCACCAGAAGCAGCATGTCACACAGAGAAGTCACACATCAAATGACCAAGTGCTCGTGATACCGATGCAAGAACACTGATAAATCCACAGAGAATATGAGATGTTTGCGCTGTCAGACTGCAGCTCGCTGGGGCCGATTGTAGCACAATAAGCTGACAGTGAATGGGAGGGCGGGGCCATACAGCGGAGCCATACTCAGACAGACAATAGGGGGGCCCGGGGCCTGTGGGGGAAACCTGAAGCTGGGCTCTGGTATTTTAAGAGGCCTGAGTGGCTCTGGAGCCAGCTGTCAATCAATAGGTGCATACAAACATGCGAAACGGCCACAATAACAGATGAGCGAGAGGTAGATGTTGAAAATATTGACAGATTGCTACAAGTGTGTGAGGGACAGACTTCATCTTCATCTTCATCAAAGTTTGCCGTCAAAGCTCTGATCCTGTTGAGCAGTTGACGAGTTGAGCTTGAGGAAATGATCATTTCACATCCTGCTTTCACCAGCTGCCACAGATATTTGGGCTTTCAATGCTGTCGGTGGGAAATGGCTGTTTCACAAAGCGTTTTTCTCTTGAACACCTCACATCAATCGCAGAAAAATCTCAGAGTGTCCAGGGGCCGGACTGTAGCAATTCAGGACTTTCAGGATTTTCAGGAAATAGAAAAGTGCACAGAACATTTGTGAATATTACCTGAAGCTATAGTGCATATAAAATGTTTTATTCAGCAAGTATGCACTAAGCAAAACTGACAACAAATTAATTTATATTGTTACAAAATAAATGCCTTCTATTCATCAAAAAATCCTAAAAAAATAAAATGTATCATGGTTTCTACAAAAAAATATGAAGCAATACAATTGTTTTCAACACTGATAATCTCAAATTCAACCCAGACTTATTGGAAAAACATTGCAAATTAATGTTGCACGTTTTGCAACATTTTGAAAATGAAATGCCAAGTGAGTGGCATTAAAATCAAGTTAAGCATGTGAAACAGATTAATGTGAATCTAGTAATATTTTATGTTGGTTATTGTATGTACCGTGGCAGTCTGGAAATTAAATGCTGCATTTGAAAATAACATATATCACCAAGCCAACCCTAAACCTAACCGCTAGTGTTAACAACAGAAAATGTGAAATAAAAAACAAAAACAAAAACAAACAAAAAAAAAAACATTTGTTGAGGCAGTAATGCTGTTTTAGTTTGCTTCTATAAGTCTTTAAGCTCTTTTTTGCAATGCTACCGGGTGTGCTGCCGAGCAAGTTTACTACATCAGAATAAATAAATAAACTGATGGAACTGGTTATGTGATGTACCCATCAAAATGTGTTAGTTTACAAATCAAGCAGTCTGTTAAAAGTGTTTTGAGCTCATAGCATAGTATTGTGCAAGAAACTGCACTTAATAAAACTTTATTAATGCTGCCTTCAGGCACATTTTTCCAATGAGCCTGGGTTGCTCAACATTTAAATGCAGTTGTGTCTATTAAAACTTGACGTATTATGATTGGTTGGACACATGAAAACAATCTTGAGTTACTGTAGACAGAACCTTCTTTTTTTTTTTTCATTTAAAACTTGAATTAAAGTGCCATATATATAAAAAAAAAACATTTGAATGACTATATGGTTTTCTAACACACATTGTTTAAACCTCCCATTTTAGAGAATATGTGGGTCTCCTGAGACACAGATTGAAACTGACCACTGCCTTTATCAAAAGCAGCACGTGGCTGCTGTTTGTTAGTGAAATAGCGGTCAGGACACATCTGTAAGCAGTTGAACATGTCTGCGCTGTGGACGTCAAGCACATGTCAGTTAACCTGCTGGATCATCCATTTATGAAAACGTAAAGCACCACAGCTCACCGGGGCAGAGGCGTGAGGAAGTCCTGTTGGACCCAGCATTTGAACTTATGCCATCACATGAATGAAGCTGTGAGTTTATAAAGCTCAGGTCATGAGCTGGTCCTCAGGCATTAAACCTGATTACAGAAGACACAGATTTACCTTCATTTTTAGAGGCCGTTACAAAAGCATTAAATGATCCAAACCCACAAAGCATTTGTCATGCCATTTAATGTGATATGCCACACCATTGTTGAACTGGTCTTTAGACTGGTGACAAACCTTCAAGGGGTTATGCCTCTGTGCCTGCATGGCTATGAATTAATTCCAGACCTATTGAGCATGTTGCAGTTTGATTTCAGCTCAGTATGTTCTTGCTGAATTGTTACATCATGTTCTTTCTAGGGCTCTTATAGCCATTAACAAAACCATTAACAAAAATTAAAATAAAAAACTACATCTCATTGGTACTAAAATCACACTGGTTCTTTTTCAGTTATTTTAAATGAACAGAATTTCAAAGAGCAACACAGCATTAGATAACAAATGTCTAAGCTAAACATTCATGAGGACAATCAACAATACTAAAACGTAAGTATCTTACAACTGTTATTGTGTTTGCAAAAGCAGGGATGCTCTTACAGTGACCCTTGTAAAAACATTTGCATGCAGCTCTGAACCAAAGAAACACAAGCTAAGGGACAATAAATTTCCCGCTCACTGTCTTGATTTATTAGATCCAGCTGTGACACACATTCTGCCTTTTAGATAAACTCAACGTGTGCAAGAGTGTTCAGTGACGTTCCATATAAACGGTATAATTTCAGATGTTAAATTAGACATTTTCACTGGCACAGATTTGCAGAGGTGTCGGAGCGCAGGTGTGCGTATCACCCACTCTCGTTCCTTAGCCGACGCTCAGGGCAGGAAAACACTAGTTTCCCCACTGGAGAAGGTCATCTCCGTCCTGCACGGACGCTTGCGCTCACCCCACAGAGGCAGTAAATGGCGAAGGCCTCAAGAATATGTTTCCAATAACCTCTCGTCAGGGTACGTTAGCATCCAGTGCTGCCGTGCACCACAAGGGTCATGACCCCCCTTCCACGGGCACCCAGTGGGCAGGAGGGGGACGCAAGGTCAGAAGGGCTGAAGTGGCCCCCATCGCCACAGCCCAGCTTCAGGCCGGCAGGTTTAATGTCAAGCCACAAAATCACATTCTAGCCTGGGGAGCCACATCAGTCCGCCAGCTACGACACACTACTTACTGGATCAACTCCACGCTAAAGCCACTAGACTCTGCCATTTACATGATCCGCATGCCGCCGGTGGCTGCTTGACTCCGGGTAACGTCTGCAATAATCACTGTTTATGCAGAAAGACCACGGGGATCTTTCCTCTCTTGTACCTACAGACAGACTCAAATGAATGCTAAAACAGACTTCACGAGCACAACAGACAGATGAGTTTGTTTTGTTAGTGCAGTCATAGCTATGTTTGATGAAGTTTGCCTTCCACTTTGTACAATGCATTTTAAAAGTGTTTTTTAATAACCTCATTAGTATAATTTAAATACTAACTGCATCACATTAATTTTATATTGTGTTTATTTTGGGCAAATATGAGTCACACTTTATATTACAGTCCCCATGTTTGAAAGTTGCGAAAAACACATTTGTGACCCTGGACCACAAAACCTTAGTCTTAAGTAGCACAGTTATTTGTAGCAATAACCAAAAATACATTGTATGGGTCAAATTATCGAAAATATCTTTTATGCCAAAAATCATTGGATATTAAATAAATATCATGTTCTATCAAGATATTTTGTAAATTTCCTACTGTAAATATATAAAATATTAGTAATATGCATTGCTAAGAACATCATTTGGACAACTTTAAAGGTAATTTTCTCAATATTTAGATTTTTTTGGCACCCTTAGATTCCAGATTTTAAAATAATTTTCCTATCCTAACAAATCATACATCAGTGGAAAGCTTATTTATTTCAGATGTATAAACCTCAATTTTGAAAAATTTACTCTTATGGCTGGTTTTATAGTACAGGGTCACATTTATTTCAATAGCCATTTATACAACAGAGATTGTTTTGAAGCCATTTGACAGAAATAAACATGATGTTTAAAACTGTAAAATTAATCAGTTACAAAACAAACTCCATTAAGATGAAAAACAGCTCTACAGATAATCATTGGACTCATTTCAGTTCAAGCTTTTTTTTTCTTTCTAAAATAATGTCAGTGCAGTTAAATTGATAATATTATAGATTATTAATAAAGAGAATATTAATTGTCTTTTAAGCCCTGTTCATGTCTGCGTATTTACATAAATAAGTACTGATGAATGATAATAGTGACCTACAATTGTAGTGTAATTGCATTTTTTTGTGTAATTTATTTATTTTATTTATTTATTTTTTTTTTTAGAAATAGTATTTAATAGAAATAACGTAGTAAAAACTCTTTTTGATAATAAACTGCCTTTAATCTGTGATGGACCGTGAGTCCATTTTGTAGGCTCTTAATGACAAAGACGCAGAATAAATAGGTTGCAAGCAAAAATAAAGAGTATGCATTAAAAGCATAATTAAAATTGAACTAACAATCACCCCATGGATACATATGGCCGGAATTCATCTTCTTTCCGGCATCCACCAAGTGAAATCCATATTAAACTGTCCTTAAGATACATACGATAACAACAATTTGAGCAAAAAGGTTATCAGGGAAAAGGCACGAGGAGCAGATTTTCCGCTTGATAGAGGATAAATAATTATTCATTAGAAGGGAGCGCCTCATCTAATTAGTTCTGTTGTTAACGGGATAAAGTAAAAGATTTCTGACTCAAATATGCGGCCATGTGTTTCAGTGAAAAGAGGGAATGCGGCCCTGGCTAATTTGAATACAGTCTTGTTAGTTTAATGACTAGAGTCTGTGATCAGGACTCATCAACATAAATGCCAAGCCGCAGCGTCCTGCGATGGCCCAGGGCTTCGCTTTTTACCCTTGGTCCATGAGGAAAGCCAAACATCCTCCTGCTCGCAACACATGAAGCGTGACATGAGGACGGTACGAGAGTAACGCGACACGCACGGAAACTAAAGAACGAACCCGTCGGCTTTAAGGGATGTTTTTATTAAGAACATCATCTGCGTCATCTTCTAATAGGTGATTTAACGAGCAAACGCTCCGTATGTTGCTGATGCTTATCAACATGCAGCATTGCATTTAAATGAGTTGGAAGCCTGGAAAGATAAGAATGTTGTCCACTCCTGTTTTCTGCTCCACATTGCACAAAGATTGCCTATTATTTTTTATTTTTTACAGCGAGTTGCTATTGTTTAATGGCAGTATAATGGAGAAGGCCAAACCGGATGTGCACATAGTCATCTCTAGGAAAAACAAGAGGAAACAATGACAAACAAATAGAGAGAAGAAAAACAACTGCATCAGTAAATTTTAGAGACACCATTTACAGGCTACGAGCCACAATAGACCAAACAACAGTGTTTAGATGACACGTAGTGAGTGTCTGATGTGAGATGTTTTGCCACTTGTTCTGACAACGTGCCGCAGCTGGCAGAGAAAAGAGCAAAATGCAGCAGTGTGTTAAATCACCCAAGGAAGTGAACAACCTTGCTGACTTGGGAAGGCCGGCACTAATTAAAGTCCACGCGGTTGTTCGCCCCTAGTCTCTTCATCTCTGTTCCACCGCGTCCTTCTTGAGCCTCTATGAACACGTCTCTACAAACAGTCTGGGGTCATTATTATTATCCATTAACAACACCACGTTCACTGTTGATGATGTTTCAGAGTTTAATAATTGATCCTCTTGTGGAAACCACATCTGCATGATAAAGCCATGTCACACTTTGGCTGCTACCATCAGATGAACCCTGCCTTTGTCTCATAAAACCGGCAAGATTAGCATGAGCATCCGACGGTTCCTGGCCGTGTTTGGCGTTATGATGTATTTCCGCAGCCTCTTCCCTCAGGAGCTGTGAGGTCTCAGCCTCGCCACCAGTACTGCGTTTTTTTTTCTTTTCACACAGGCCTAGTGTTAACGCCCGCGGCCCAGTTCACAGATTTGACTGACTGTAGTCTTAATGCTGCACGCCTTGTTTTCAGCACTTGTCCCTCCAGATTTGCCACCCCGGCTGCACAATTTTCCTCAAATTCTAATTATTCATCAGCTCGTTATGCCTGTGCCCCGCCGCTCGCTTTAATTAGAGCGGACGCGGGCGTCTATTAGAGGCTACCCTGGAGTGAGGAGACCAGTCCAGAACCAGCCTGCGCGCTCACACACTACTGGGCGACCGCCAGCTCGCAGGCGTGACGGAGCAGCGATCTGACACCAGCACATCCACCCGTGTGCTAGATAGCCGCTGCGGCTCAGTCGCAGGAGCTGAAGGGATTCCTGAATGTTATTACATTCCACTTCATGAGGAGGTAAAACACTTCTCACACTTGCATAGTTGCTTCCAGAACTATGTGAGAGTTTGAGAGTCTGTTTACTGAAATGTTTGATGCAGCTGATTTTAAAATCAAGGAAAGATCAAGCTGTGTGTTGCTGTGATTATAACATGGTTAAAGGAGTCATAGGATGCCCGTTTTTCACAGGCTGATATGATTTTTTAGGGTCTTAATGAAAAGTCTGTTATATACTTTGTTTACTATTTCTCAGTGGTTGTGTAAAAAACACTCTTTTTACCTTGTCAAAATCAGCCATTTTGTTGCATGTTTCTTTAAATGCTAATGAGCTCTGCTCATCCCACCCCTCTCTGCCTTGGGATGATGAGCATACTGTAAACTTTAGCCGCATTTAGCCGTGAAACTTGCTAACTAGCATATTATTAGGAAAGGCAATTTGCAAAGATTCATAAAAAAAAAAAAAAAAAAAAAAAAATTATACCTACTTCATCTGTAGGCGAAGCTGGATCACGAATGATTTGCACAGACATAGATGCATTTATGTAGATCACCTGCTGAATTCCCTTCAAAAATGAAAGTAACGTTAATCCTCTGCGTCTTAATCTACTCAAATGTCATGAGTTACTGCTATGTTCATTATTACATTAAGCAACAAAACACCTCAATCGGCTCAATCTGAGACATTCTTATGTGACAAGTTCACTTAATTTATACATAGCCTAATAATCACAATAAACATAATTCCATCAACTGATATTATGCCACTGCAGGATGTTTACAGTTGCCAAGCAGAATTACAGTGAATTTACATTAATTTTACAGCCGTTTAGAGCTCATCCAGTCCGTTTTTTTATTACAGCATGATTAGTGATTTTATTGCAGCATTTCACTGCATATTTTCATGCATTTTTCTAAATAGACTGTGATAGCAAAATCTCTTCAGAACATCATGACTTTCAGCATATATAGGTAAGAAGCATCCCAAATGAGATCTCAGATGTTTCTTCTAGACAGGAATGAGATGAATGTCTCATTCCTGAGATTTCAGCATGTCTCAATCTCAGATTTGCAGACATAGCAAAGTCTGCAAAGAAATGATCTCAATATGAATGTAAATATTTTGCATTGAGTCCTTTTCATCAAAATCAGGTTTTATAACATGTTGTTACTGTATGCAAGTTATTGACTTATTTATTTAAGCAAAAAGCAAATGATCAAAGAAAGCACAACCTCTGAGAGTTTTTCCTCTGGGAAGTGATGCAGTGTTTCTATTTTCTGAAGCCACTGTGACTGTCAGAAAAAGTGGTTCCAGCTCTGTTGAGACCGAATGATGCCTGATGCCACGTGTGAGAAATAATGTGGGATTCGTTCTTCACCATCCTCATTTTTTCCGTGGCTATAAAAACCTCTGCATGAGTCGCAAGCAAGATGTGCATCAGGAAATCTGTGACATTCAAGAGTAAACAGAGTAAAAGCCACACACACACACACACACACACACACACACACACACACACACACTTATGCTAATTAAAGTCTTCAGTATGAGCTCAGAAATGTGTAATCCTGACATTTAGTCAAGGGAGATTTAGGCAGACGAGGAGAAATTCTAGCGCTGGCCTGAGCCAGGCCTGAGGCAGCTGGCATACAAAAGGACATCAGCGGCAGGCAGAGCTCACAAAGGTCATCTCCGTGAAAAGGCTAACGTGTCATTGCTTTTGTTCCTGTTCTTCTGAACATATGTTTGGCCGCGCTCCTTCTTTGCCCCTATCTTGGTGAAATCTAAACCCAGTGCAAATACAACTTTTGACAGCACCACTGTTTCGTCCAGCAGTTGCGAGGAGCATTATCTTACCTTCTAAAGCATATAAAGAAAATCCACCCAATGCAAAACACCTGTGCTTGGGTTTACCAGCTCAAGAAGATGAAGATACATGCAACCTCGTATCAATAAGTCAGAGGAGATAATTCAAAAGTCATCAAATAAATGCTTGCCATGTTTATATCATCATCAAGACAAAAACAAATATATTAAAACAACTATAAACAGCTGAGGGAAAGCCGTACAGTTAATGTGTATGTTGGTATACAGTATGTGTGAAACTAATTTGCTAGCAGGAAAACAAATAAAAATATATGGGTGAATCTCATTATTTAATGAAACGTTTCTCAAATTTCCATTACCATAATACAAAAAAAGTATATTATTTAAATTGTATGTTGTACCAAGAAGAAAGAAAGAAAGAAAGAAAGAAAGAAAGAAAGAAAGAAAGAAAGAAAGAAAGAAAGAAAGAAAGAAAGAAAGAAAGAAAGAGATTAACCCAATCATGATCTCTACACAAAAATATTGTATTAAAAAACATTTTGTACTACTGTCACTGTCAAAAAAATGGGTTTTCTAGATGAGCTGAAATTAGGGCTGTGAATCTTTGGGTAAACAGCGAATCAATTCGATTCACGATTCATAGGGTTTCAATTCGATTCAAGAACAATTTTTGACAATTCTGATTGTTTTGAAAATCTGATGCGATTTGATTAACGATTCGATTCTTCATTCTTTAAGTGTGTTCACAGGATTATTTAAATGCTTCCCTTAAATAAGATTATCTTTATCTGTATATGCTTAATCAGGGGTCAGATTACACTGCAGCCTTTATGGAGTCAGAGAGTAAGGGCAAAAAAAACAAAAAAAAAAACACTTTTGTCCACTGTTAGATGATAGTTTAATGAGGCTATGGCATGACATACAGCATATGTAGAAATTTACCCTAGTGAAAAGTAATATATTTAAAATACATTTATTTTAAACTAAACATAGTTCAAATGTATTAACATATTTACTGATCTATCCCTTGAGATTTATTAATATAAAAATGTTACTATATTTTTAGTACATGTGCACAATGCACATTTCTTAATATTAAGCCTAAAATGTGTTTTAATGTCACTTTTGCTGAGGATTGTATTATCTTTGAATAATAAACTTCTTTAAATGCAAGACCTAAGCACTAAACTTCCAATTTAGCACACTTTATGGCAGTTTTGTATAGGCTAGGCTATGGCACACTTTTGCATGTGAGCTTCTTTATCTTATTTTCATAAAATAAAATGCTGCAACATTTAAACTAGTACTATTTTATCGGCGAATGATGAATAATGAATGCAACTTTTATTCATCAGATTGAAAGATAAATCTCGCCTTTCCTTCGTACTTTCGGTTTAACGTCATTAAGTCAAAAGTCATTTATCATTCAATGGAATTGTGCGTATGCTTTAAGACACTTACATTGTTTTTGCTCCATCCAAACACGCAGCTTTCAAGTGCTCAGCTAATGTCAATGGTATGACTGGGAGCCACTGAAAAACTACAGAAAAGTAAAACTACTTCTAGCAGTACTGGCCACGACAAGTAGCTTACTAAGGAGAGATCGCACGTTGGCTGCTCAAAAAAGGTGTCTGTGAGAGCGCACACGCGTAATCCTGTGACAGTCAATAAATCAAGCAAGTGATAGAAAACGAAACAAACAACGATGTTCAAGGTCTCCATTAATTTGTGCTTGCAGTAATTTAATGTGTATTTATTTTAATACACTGCATTGCTATAGAAATTGCGATTCATTCGATTCTTAGCGTTTTAGATCGATTACTGGCCGAAATCAACAATTCACAATTAAAAAATACATGTTTCAAGATCGATGCATATGCATCGCCACGTTTTGTAATTGATGCATCGAGAAAATGAGTAAATCGTTACACCCCTAGTTGAAATACTTAATCGGCAGCTACATGGCAATTCTGGTGGCTTGAACAGCAACATTTCCTTTCATCCAGCAGCCAATCAAACAAAGGCGTGAGGATGATGCAGACTGACCAAGAGAAAGTGCTGAGGATGAACTCTAACCGAACTGCTGATGAGCCTCTTTCACCTCAGCTCTGTCCGGTGGCATTCGGGTGATTGCCGGAACTATCTGGCTGCTGTTTGAGCTTGTGGTTGGATTCAACAATGCCTAAACTATCAGTTAGAAATCTGTGCTTAGGGCTCATTTTAGGACTCTATGCTGACACACAAACCATACAGTTTGTTTTCCATTTGTTGAGGTTGGAAGAACACCTGAAAGTGTGGATAGTTAAACCAGTGCTCCCATTGCCAGAGTGCTAATGTGTTTTGCTGGTACATTACCCATCAGGCTTGTGGTTTGCGTGGTTGTCGACATACATTGGGACAGGACTGAGCTGTTGTGAGTCCTGTCGTCTCTTTGACGGTCCCCGTTGTGAAAAACTCTTGGGGAGGGTGGCGGATCCTCATTAGTGCTCATGGAAGAGCTGTCAGAAGTGACGGACGGGGGAGCAGGAGCAGCCTGCAGCATCTCTCTGACATCAGCCTGACCTACATTTGCATGTGGGTTAAAGATGGACGTCGCCCAGCTAAACTGACTATGTTTTCAGCTCATTATATGAATTACATTTAGAGTACACAATGAGCACAAATGGCTCATGAAAACAAAAGCTCTTTCTACTAAATTAGGGTGAGCTATTTTTGAGACACATCCTTGACTAAATTGCCTAAAATGTCCAGGGTGACATGTACTTGCAAATTTACTTACAGGTAATATAATGTCTAAAGCACATCAAGCCAACATCAAAAAGCTAGCAGCGACGAAATCTGATCTGTGTTGTTACCTCGTGTCGGCTGGTCTGGACAAAAAAAGCTGCACTTGAACGCACCACACACTACAGCCAAATGCAAACTATATGTTTATATCAGCAGCTATCAATAGTTTATATTTGTCATTCAAAAGAAGAAACCGTAACCAGCATATACGAGATATACACAGACATATAAAACGCAAACAAAGCAGCGCTTGCTTACAATTTTTAATTTCAGTTAATAACATGTTAATACCACTCTTACTTTTGAGTGGCTCATGTTATGAAAATATTGTGTAGTTTGAATGAATAACATTGGATAATGTAACATTAGGCTTCTGTCTGACTTTAATGTTTTAATCACTTTTGCTTGAATTCTTATGCACTGACTTGTTTGCTGAACTGAAAATCCAATCAGATTTTTCACTCTCACCAACAACCCTGATGCCAATTCAACATGCTGATGAGGTTAAACTGGTGGCCTGATGAGAGCCAACGTGTGGAGCACACCAAAAAACTAGCCTGACAGATATACGTCGTCTGCCAGACATTTAACCATCGGGGCTTGGTGTGTCTCGCCCTTGAAGTGGATTATCTCAAGTGTTACCAACTAGCAGCTTTTGAATCTCATTCTCAGAATACTGTTGTATGGTAAAAGACTCTTCAGAGTTCCTCCTTTTATTCTGCATGGGAAAATTAACAGCATATACAGCACTGAATCAACATGAGGGTGAGGAAGTATTTATATATAGGGTGATGGCTGCATTTCAATCTAATGCCATTTGTAAGATGCAACGAATTGTGTAAAAAGTGCAGTTTCTTTGGTTTCGAACTTTATGGTTTGCACCGGGCCTTGAATTTTTACAAACATGAGGTAAATCAGAGTGCAGCAATGCTGGCTATGAATAAAAGATGGTGAGGGAAGCGGGTGAGAAAGAGAGTGCGAGTTGAGGCACGGAAGAGCGATTAGGCAGCAGAGTCATGGCAAAGGGGCTCTTTGCGGGTCTCAGAGGAGAACATGTACGAGTGGATCCCCGACAGACATGACATCTACTCAGAGCGCATCAGCTCCGACGGGCAGGATAGCCACTCCAGAGACTAGCACAAGAGAACACCTTCAGAAAAACTATTAGTGCACACATGCTGCTTTTCTGGTTATCTACTTCTGGATGAAAATGGATGGAGCGACTCAGAGTTTGCAGAATTAAATTCAGATAAAGAGCAGCACGCTTGTATCAATATAAGGGTTGAATTTAGGTACTATTAACTAAAACTTCATAGATGTGCTTAAGTTTGACACCCTGACAACATACTGAGTCCTGAGCAATCTCTTGAATTACACTGCTGACCACTTTCCCAATGCTTTTCTTGACTCTGACTCTGACTTTTCTGATGATGGGCAGTGAAGGACACTCTCCAGCCCCAGACGCTTGACACAATCAGGGCGTGAAATGTTAAAAATGCTCCTAGCCAAGAGATCTCAAGTTTCTCTCTCTGCTGAGCATCTGACATTAGTGGAAAATCAGAATTGCATGTTCACTCTGAGGTGCCATCCGCCTATACGAAACAGAGCAATGCAAATAGTTCTTTGTCACATTTTTCAGGTAAGTCACTTGCCTCAATGGAAGCTTGTGTGATTTAGTGATTTTGTATGAATTAGTACAAACTGATTTATGTGAAAACATACAATTTGTAAGTAAAACATCAAGGTCCATCCCTAAACCAACCCCTCAGGGCATATGAGCAAATCATACAAATTCATAATTTAGTTTTTACTCCCATTTCTCCAAATCATCAAATACTTACAAAATACCATCACAATGTGCTGAAGTAAGACTTTGAATCAACTACAGCACATAGCACTGGCTTCGCTAGACTTTATTAGGGCAGCTTTGTCATTCCTTTAAGGTGTGGTCAGATTTACAGAATTGTGAATTTATTTTTTTTTTTTACGTTTCAGGAATCCATGTGATTGGGAGTTTTACACACAGGCTAAAAAATTCCTCATGCACATTCAAGTTGGTCACGTTCAACCTGGTCATGCGTTACATCACTGTTTTTTTTTTTTTAATGAGAAATTTTGTGAATATGACCACATGTTTATCAGTCATGAAATTTGCATGTTAATGCTCATTACATTATATATTACTATCTCCATGTGCTGTGTGGTCTTCTCCATACAGCACATCCCAGTTGCCCAGTGAGCCGTGGGCGAGAGGCCATCAGGATGGTGCATTTTCACACATGCTGGCTTGTGTTAAACTTTCTGAACGCTCTGTAATTACAGGCGCGGGGTGTCTGAGGTGATGTGACAGCCACGCATCTGTCGCCTACACTTTAGTCACATCCTCAGCCCTCCACGGACACAGAGACACGTCGAGGGAGATTGACAGGAGACATGCAAGCTCATGGTGGGGCATTGACAGGGCCGCTGCCCGAGTCTTTTAGCACATGGGGCTGCCAGCTGTGTGTCGCTCCAGACCTGAGACAGTCAGCAGACAGCAGCCGTTTGACGCACTTCATCTGACTGATACAAACCACCCAACAACGTTTGAATGATTGGTGTGAAGTTTTGCATGCTGGGGCTTGTGATGTGGATGAAAACAAGTCTATATAATGCGGTGAATTTTGAAGATTCACATTGTATATTTACACACCTGTGGCTTGCAGATAGTCAATTTTACCCGCAACATGAAATTGAGTTGCTGGAAATACTGTCTACCCTGTAATATGCTTTGAGTTTGGGCTCCGTCAAGTCAATTTAATATTGTCTAATTTACAAACGAAAATCTAATTTTTACACCATCATTTACGTTTCTTATAACGTGTGAATATATCCCTTGTAGTGTTTTAAAACTAAAACAACCAGAGTACCTTGTTAACACTAGTTTTGTTTTGAATTCCCGATCCCGCTAGCTTATAGCCCGTTAGCATCACCAGCGTGGTTGCCGCTACTCTTGCTTGCGTTGTTTATACACACACACTACCATTGTTTACTAACTGTTACTTGCTTTAATGGCAAATTTGTGTCTACCTTTGAATACAGGTGATGACACGTTCGAGCTGCACTCGGTGCAGGTGGAGCTGGAGGCCGTGGAGAAGCAGATCCGCCAGCTCCTGGAGAGGCAGGCCGAGCTGAGGGCAGCTCTGGAATCCTCTCGGGTAAGTATACAGCGCGATACTAACACTCCTACCACTTCCACTCCTTGTGCTTCTCTGTGCAGGCCCTCTGCACCCAGGACGCGCTCTTCCCAGATGTCCTTCACTCCGGCGCCGGGACACCACGGACCCTGGGTGCAGCAGCAGCGGAAGACGCGAGCCAGGCCACGGACGATGACCTCTCCCCCTCCGCCGCCCCCGGTCTTCGAGATCTCCACCCGGAACCGCTTCGCTCCCCTCCGCGAGACGGAACGCGACGCTATGATAGTCGGAGATTCCATCGTCAGGTACGTTCGTGCCACTTTAGCTAAAGGTAATGTGCAAACTCATTGTTTCCCTGGTGCTCGTGTTCTCGATGTTTCTGCGCAGATACCCGCAATCCTGAAGGACGAGAGCGTCGGCGCGATCGTCCTGCACGCGGGGGTGAACGACATCAGGCTGCGGCAGACGGAGGTCTTGAAGCGGGACTTTGGCAGCCTGATCGAGACGGTTCGCAGCACGGCGCCCGAGACGAGGATCATCGTGTCAGGACCGCTTCCCACGTATCGACGTGGGCACGAAAGGTTCAGTAGACTTTTTGCTCTAAATGAATGGTTATTGACATGGTGTAAAGAACAGAAACTGCTCTTTGTTAATAATTGGAATCTTTTCTGGGAGCGTCCTAGGCTTTTCCGTGCTGATGGCCTGCACCCCAGCAGAGTCGGAGCAGAACTGCTGTCGGACAACATCTCCAGGACGCTGCGCTCCATTTGACTAGTAAGCCGATTCCCAAATAACTGCTATGATGGTTTTTGCTCTGAACACTTAAATGATAGCACTAGTGCTGTCCAATCTATAAATACTGTGTCTGTTCCTCGAATAGTGAGGTCAAAACATACAGTTAATGCAGGATCTAGAAAAAATCTGATCGTGATTAACCCGGAAAAATGCAAAATAAACGAACAAAAACCATTTTTAAAGTTTGGGCTTCTAAACATTAGATCACTCGCACCCAAAGCAGTTATTGTAAATGAAATGATCACAGATAATAGTTTTGATGTACTCTGCTTGACTGAAACCTGGCTAAAACCAAATGATTATATTGGTCTAAATGAGTCTACTCCACCAAGCTACTGTTATAAGCATGAGCCCTGTCAGATTGGTCGTGGCGGTGGTGTCGCAACAATATATAGTGATATTCTCAATGTAACTCAGAAAAAAGGATACAAGTTTAATTCCTTTGAAATACTTTTGCTTAAAGTTACTCTGTCAGATTTGCAAAAGAAATCTGTCTTATCTCTTATTTTAGCTACTGTGTATAGACAACCCGGGCCGTATGCAGACTTTCTAAAAGAATTTTCAGATTTCCTTTCCGACCTGTTGGTTAATTTTGATAAAGCACTAATTGTCGGAGACTTTAACATTCACGTCGATAATACAAGTGATGCCTTAGGGCTTGCGTTTACTGACCTATTAAATTCTTTTGGAGTCAAGCAAAATGTCACCGGGCCCACTCATCGTTTCAATCATACGCCAGATTTAATTATATCGCATGGAATTGATCTTACTGACATAGATATCGTACCTCAAAGCGATGATGTTACTGACCATTTCCTTGTATCATGCACGCTGCGTATGACTGATATTAACTATATCGCTCCGCGCTATTGTTTGGGCAGAACCATTGTTCCAGCCACCAAACATTTATTTACAAGTAACCTGCCCGATTTATCTCAACTGCTCTGTGCACCCAGTAATACACAGGATCTAGACAAATTAACTAGCAACATGGACACTATCTTCTCTAATACGTTAGAAGCTGTTGCCCCCATCAAATTGAAAAAAGTTAGAGAAAAATGTACTGCGCCATGGTACAACAGTACTACCCATTCTCTCAAGAAAGAAACTCGTAATCTTGAGCGCAAATAGAGAAAAACGAATTTGGAAGTTTTTAGAATTGCGTGGACAAACAGTATGTCCAGCTATAGACAGGCTCTAAAAGCTGCCAGGGTCGAGCACATACGCAAACTCATAGAAAATAACCAAAACAATCCAAGGTTTTTATTTAGCACAGTGGCCAGATTAACAAATAATCAGATGCCGCCCGACCGAAATATTCCTTTACAGTTTAATAGTAATGACTTTATGAATTTTTTCACTGATAAAATAGATAACATCAGAAATACAATAACCAGCGTAGATTCTACAGCGTCTAATACGTCAATTTCCTTTGTCACACCCAAAGAAAACCTGCAGTGCTTTACCACTATAGGACAGGAAGAGCTAAATAAATTTATCAGTACGTCTAAACCAACAACATGCCTATTAGATCCTGTACCCACTAAATTACTGAAAGAGTTGTTACCTGTAGCAGAAGAACCGCTCCTCAATATTATTAACTCATCGTTATCTTTAGGTCATGTCCCAAAATCATTCAAGTTAGCGGTTATTAAGCCTCTTATTAAGAAACCACAACTAGACCCTAATGAACTAGAAAATTACAGACCCATTTCTAATCTTCCGTTTATGTCTAAAATTTTAGAAAAAGTTGTATCTGCTCAATTATGCTGCTTTTTGCAAAAAAATGATATCTGTGAAGAATTTTAATCAGGTTTCAGGCCCCATCATAGCACAGAAACTGCACTTGTAAAAATCACTAATGACTTGCTTCTTGCATCAGACCAAGGCTGCATCTCATTGCTAGTTTTACTTGACCTTAGTGCTGCGTTTGACACTATAGACCATGACATACTAATAGATCGACTACAAAACTATGCAGGTATTCAAGGGCAGGCTTTAAGATGGTTTAGATCCTACCTGTCTGATCGCTACCACTTTGTTTACTTAAACGGGGAGTCTTCTCAATTATCACCAGTAAAGTATGGAGTGCCACAAGGATCTGTCCTAGGTCCTCTGCTTTTCTCAATATACATGTTGCCCCTTGGCAATATTATTAGGAATTATGGCATTAGTTTCCATTGTTATGCTGATGATACTCAACTATATATCTCAACAAGACCAGATGAAACTTCTAAATTATCAAAGTTAACAGAGTGTGTTAAAAATGTAAAAGACTGGATGACCAATAATTTTCTCCTATTAAATTCAGATAAGACAGAGATATTACTTATCGGACCAAAAATTAATAGACAAAATCTCTTGGATTACAATTTACAACTAGATGGATGTACTGCTGCTTCCTCTACAGTCAAAAGTCTGGGTGTTATATTAGACAGCAACTTGTCTTTTGAAAATCATATTTCCCATGTTACAAAAACAGCATTCTTCCATCTTAGAAACATTGCCAAGCTGCGAAACATGTTACCTGTTTCTGATGCAGAAAAGTTAGTTCATGCATTTATGACCTCTAGACTGGACTATTGTAATGCATTGCTAGGTGGTTGTCCTGCATCTTCAATAAACAAGCTACAGTTAGTCCAAAATGCAGCTGCTAGAGTCCTTACCAGGTCAAGAAAATATGACCATATTACCCCAATTTTAAAGTCTCTGCACTGGCTTCCTATTAGGTTCCGTATCAACTATAAAATACTACTTCTTACCTATAAGGCCCTAAATGGTTCAGCTCCTGCGTACCTAACTAGTCTTCTACCTCGCTACAATCCATCACGCTCCCTAAGGTCGCAAAACTCAGGACTCTTGGTAGTACCTAGAATAGCAAAGTCCACTAAAGGAGGTAGAGCTTTTTCACATTTGGCTCCCAAACTCTGGAATAGCCTTCCTGATAATGTTCGGGGTTCAGACAAACTCTCTCTGTTTAAATCTAGATTAAAGACGCATCTTTTTAGCCAAGCATTCACATAACGCATCTCATAATCTTTTACTGCTGTTATATCTGATTTATGAATCCTTAGCTTTGGTTGAACAAATCCTTTTGCTTGGTTTGAACAGCAGCTACGCTAATTATGTTCCTATTGTTCTCTGTTTCTGCCACGGGATTGACATCCCGTGGTAACTAGGAATAACACAAGCTACAGTCTGGATCAGGAGCACCGAAGAAGAGATGATGATGCCAACCCCTTGGAGGACTTTAGATGATATCAGCCCTGAAACACCAAACATCACTACCGAATTTTACTACAGTGATTTGATTGCAACATATAATCATTAATGTTAACATTATACAAATTGTACAAACTTTAATTATTGTACAAATTCTAATTTAACAAACGTTATTGTACAAACTTTAATTATTGTACAAACTTTAATTTAACAAACTTTAATTATTGTACAAACTTTTAATTTGCTGTTAAGCTGCTTTGAAACGATTTGTTTCGTGAAAAGCGCTATACAAATAAACTTGACTTGACTTGACTTGACTTGTAATAATATATATGGGTTGTTGACGGGGCAAGAACATTGAAAATGGTATCTGTAAAAGTTTAGTGGCATATTAAAAGTGATAACGTCAATAAATAATGTAATATTTTTTGAGTTTTAGGATTTTTTTATAACACAGCTATGTCACAATTAATAAAACCCTATTGAACATTGCTGTTTTTAAGGCGCTTATTTGTCTTAAAGCACAATATAGCCTTTAGAAAATCTATTAAAAAACTAAATTAGCTTGGGCTGTTATACATACATAAACTTAGCCCATGCATGTGCTGACATTAAGTAGCAAATATGGCAAAGTAAACAGAGCTCTCACAAAAGCTATGGAGAAGAAATAGTTTAATTAAATTAGAAAGTCTGTGGCTACATGAAGATTTCCAAGACATTAAAAGTTCATAGAGAGCTGACCACCTTATTCCTTAGTTTAAAATGTGTTGTACCATAAAACCTTTGAGGGTGTTAAACAACAAAAAAAAAAAGCACAATATCAAATCAGATGCAGCTGAGGAAAAAACAAAAAAACAAAAAAACATGCTAAAATTAATTTGGATAGACCTGTGGAGCTCTGGAAGAATGTTTCATGGAGTGATGTGACCAAACTGAACTTTTATTGGATCTATGGATCAGCGGTATGTCTGGTTAAAAAAAAAGGGCAGTGCTTATAAGCAGAAGAACACCATCTCCATCGTCAAACTTAGAGGTGGAATAGACCTGTTATGGCATTGTTTTACTGTAGCAGAAAACGGAAATATAGACTGCAAGAAGGACATCAGGATTTTTTGAAGTATCAGGCCATTTTTATTTAATTCTCGTTGAAAATATTTGGTTGAATTTGAAGAAAGCAGTGGCAATGTGAAAACCAAATCAGTGATCTTTGAATTGAGGAATGGGCCAAGATTGCAGTAGAGATGTTACAAAAGCTTCAGGCAGTGTTTATTGGTGTTTTTTTAAAGAATAAAAGATTCTGTGCAACATTTGACTTTTAGGGGTTGAATTATGTTGAACATGAATATTTAGAGCCAATTAAAATTTTATCATGACATATAAAATATTACATCACACAATACTACATTCTCAGAAACACTCAAATGTGTATTAATAAACTTTCTCTAATATTGTACTGATGTCTTTGTTAAACTGTTTTCATGAAATTTTGTTCTCTGCAGCAAAATGTCTTGCAGGTCAAGGGGGTGAATAATTTTGATTGCAACTATATATATATATATATATATATAACATTCATATTTAAAAAAACAAACAAACAAACAAACAAACAAAAAACACATTGCCAGTCCTAATTTGAATTAGAAAACAACTTTTTAAATAACCTTTCCTCTAAAGTGACCTCCTTCTTAATTTTTACCCTCCTGTCATTTAGAGACAGACAGATCAATTCACCATGATAAACATCCTTCATTTTTGTATTTTACACAGAAACAAAACCATTTGAATGCTTTTTCATGTTGACTTCAATGTCAGAAATGTGATGGTTGTTAAAGGACTATTGAACTCATCTTCCGAACACTCTTTCCTCAGTAAATGCATGCTATTTGAGCTGTTATAAGTCTAAATGGTTATTTTAAGTGGTGACTTTTTAATAGAACACACAGGCTGTCTCAGCTGAGAGCTGTGAGACTGAAGTGTGTGTTTGAGAGCGTGTCTCTCTGGAGAGCAAAGGTCTCGCTCACAGCACTCATCTCTAACATCTGCGTGACTGCAGAAACCAGCGTCCTGCTGCGTCTTCAATATTCAATGTGCCTGAGGTAAACAAATAGGGCAGCAGAAATTAAGCAAAGTTAATTATTTAAAGGTACCAGACCAGCGCATTTGGACAGAGACCTGAAACAGCAGCTCCGCAGAAAGATTTGTGTAAACTCTTCAAATGTGCAGATCAAACCAATTCATTTGAATTAAAGGGACAGTTCACCCTAAAATTCTGTCATTTACTCGCCCTCATGTTGTTCCATAAAAGGAGATATTTTGAACTGTGGGAAACCGAACACTTGATGGTAGCCATTGACCTCAATAGCATGAAAAAAAAAATATAGAAGTTAATGGCTACCATCAAGTGTTTAGGTAGCCACATTCTTCAAGGGAAGGTTTGGAATGACATAAGGGTAAGTAAATGATGGCAGCATTTTCATTATTGGATGGATCTCTTTAAATACATTGAATGAGACTTGATGTAAATACAAAAACTAAGCAAGCTGTTTCAATCGAGAACAAGCTCAGTAGATTGACAGCTTGTAAATGAAATGTGCCACCTCAAACAGTTAAGATCAGACTGAAATGATCATGAGTCTAAGGCATTAATAATCTCAACAGTACACATTTATAAAAAGCTACTTTGAAAATATGTGTAATGTGAAAAATGCTATACACATAAATTTCACCTGACTTGACCACTGTCCATATACTTATTTGGTAAGTAGCACTTAAATAAATTTGTAGCTGTTATTCACTGTCTTGATGATCACCCTGTTAGAATTTTGGAATATTGATGGCTCACTTTAAGATGTAAAAGCAACTTCACTTGGGTCATTTATTTGTTAATTTATACCCTCATATGATCCCAGACACTTTTGTTCATTGTGTAAACACACACGCGCACACACACACACACACACACACACACACACACACACACACAAGAGGGAGAAATGTCATTATGACATGATATGGTCTTAAGAAACATGACATATCTACAAAAAGTGTGTGTGTGTGTGTGTGTGTGTGTGTGTGTGTGTGTGCGCGCAACTTGTATTTCTCACGTTATGGGGACCAGATGTCTCCTGTGAGGGCTAGGTTAAGGTGTATGGTAGGTGTAAGGCGATAGAAAATACAGTTTTCTGTACGGTTTGTACAGTATAAAGACCATTACGCCTATGGAATGTCCCCATAAAACATGGAAACACAACATTTGCCCTAACTTAATAAGTAAATAACTAGTTTCAGTAAAAAATCCACCAAATCCACAAGTTTGATATACATACAATGTCAAATACACTACAAAAGTGTGTATGAAAATGTAACATGATTTCCATGTTTGTAATAATAAGTTTGTAATAATAAGAACCATTGTTCATGATTGCGAACCAATAATAATTAAGCAGCAAATCAGCATATTAGAATGATTTCTGAAGAATCACGTGGCACTAAATAGGAATAAATGACATTTTATTACATATTCACAGAGACAACAACTATTTAAAATTATAATAATATTACACAATTTTAAAATCAGACGAGACTTCTTTCAAAAATATAAACAAATCTTAATTATTTAATACTTTTGGTCAGTAGTGTATGTATAGAGTATTTGAGACACTCCAAGAGAAGAGCCCTGTGTTTGTTTACTTATCATATTTCCATCTATTAAATCTATAGATCAACAACATAGAAAGTAGTTTTGAAAGAAAGTTACAGCTCTAAAGCACTAGTCTAAAACAGAGGTGCAGCTCAACGGGATTCAGCCTGCTTCCAATGGACATAAATATTATGGCATGTTGTTGCGGTCAGCCCTTGGCTTTCTGTTGTATTGTTGCTGCACTTTTGGCTGTATTTTAATACTATTGCTTTGCCAATAGTACAGTCAATATGTTTAAGGAGCAGGAGAGAATCGGCATGAGTTCTGCTCTGTAACGATTCCCAATACAGCTGCCTGGAACCGAGCATTGATTCATCAAATGCGCCGCAGGATAAACCAGCAGTGATATACCGCTGTGTAGGAACGAGTGTATTTACTGAACTGTCTCCGAGAGTATCCGGCCTAATCTTTTCCATTTTTCTCACTTTCACACACACGCACACAGACGGACACACACTCTCAGGACAATGCAAACAGCACAGTCCCACTATGAATTTTTCATAACATCATGCTCAATACTAAACGCAATAAGTGTTTCTTGTAAGACGACTCCCTGGCACTTATAGCACTTGAGAGCGCACCGTGTTTCCATTCTCAGAATCTGTTCTCGGTGTGTGATATCCACCGCTGACAGGACACAGGACCCTCAGAGACGCACAGAAGGTCATGTCAACAGATCTGCCATAACCAGATTCACTCCGCTGAACTAGAACATCCCAAATCCCTTTAGGAAGTCATGCTACACCAATGTATGAGTAATATGTGCTCATCTGGACCAAGCACACACTCACAAACCTGCTTTAACTGGCCGTCCACTCTTTGCATCTACACTTTATCAGGACAATGACTTTGGCTGGATTTGGCTGTTTAAATGGGTTTACAATCAATTTCAAATGGTGGTCGTGATCAGATATTTGAGGCTTTTAATCTCAAAGGCTTTGTGTGTCTTTTGTGATATTACATGATCACTTTATGATACTGGTCATCAGAAAAAAGATTAAAGAGTGAGCTATTCCATGTCCTTGAGTATGTTGCAGACTTGTATTTTCACTCAGAAACTAGTACATTTCACAAAGAAGTGCAAACAAATGGCAAGTAATACACTGAATTAAATGTAAAAATTTTAGTAGCAAGACTGAAATAGTATTTTCTTTTAATACATGTTTGAGTAATCTTTGATTTATCAAATTTGTCTTTTGTCTTAACTAACTTGGTCTTTGTGAAACCCTCTTTAAATGGTAGACAGAAATCAGTCAGTCAATCAATCAGTCAGTGTATTCATTTATTTTAGTTTAATTTGAGGTCATGTTATTTGTTTATTTCTCAGTATCTTATCCACGTGGCATATAGGCTTCAAGTTAAAAAAAAAAAAATCTTAAATGAATTTGCCTAATTTCTTTGCTTATGTGCAAACGTTTTCTAAAAGCAATAAGGCATTTAATTTCATGTTATATTGATTAGAAAATATATATTAATGCATTTCATGACTGTTCATGATTTTTAAAATCACATTTGATGCATCTAATCATCTTGGTTATTTGAGTAAATACAGTTAGACTGTAACATGCGTTTGTGTATCTACATATTATGATATAAACAGTTTTTGGTACGCCAATGAATGTCTGATGCACGGTCATAACTTTAAGAAGACACACAATCATCAGTATTGAACGCTATCGAATGCGCCCATTAAAGTTCATTTGCAGCAGAGAGACACTAATGGACGCAGTCAAACCATCTGATTTAGAGATTTTCAGACAGATACTGCTGGTCTCATGGAGAGATTTGATCCAGCATCTATAACTGTCACAAAAGTGAAAGAAAACACGTATGTGAGCTACACTACCCAACGCTGGGTTAACAGGTCATCACCCACCTTTACCACACTGACAGCTAGTTGTGTCATTGCGGCATATCCAGTGATATGTCAAGCTTTGTTCGGAAGACGCAAGAGCCTGTCATGAATACTGCATGCAGAAGGCCTGTTCTCTCTCATGAAAAATGCAACGAGAGGGATTCTTGTGCAGGCCGTTTGACTGGACCCGTGCCACAGGGATTTGCTCATGCCATAATTACAGCACCTTTGACAGTTCCACCATACATCTCTTTAAATAAAAGAGAAACTCTGCGTTTTACCCGAAGTCACCTGAAGTGCACTGATGGGTCGTCGTGAGATACCCTTTGACCGTTTTCCATGTGAAACGGACTGAATGAGCAGGAGAACTTCAGTTTCCACTGTAAAGCCGTGGCGGCTCGATAGCATGCTCCACTGCCCTCTGTTTTCCTGGGCCGGCACCAGAGTGCACAGAAAAAAGTAAAGTGTCAGGCCGTAATCAGGTTAGCGTGGGCTGTGATGGATTAAGCCACAGTCGGGGAGACGCTTCTCCAACATTAGGGTGTCTGAGATGTCAGTTGGAGAGCAGTCTCATTAATAGCTCTCCTTCAGATTACTGCATTAAGTTTATTAGCAGCTCCAACTCTGGGAGCACTTTCAGCTCTCACGTTGGCCAAAGCGAGGGTGTGGGCAAGCGTCTGCTCCGTCCTGCTCGATCTGGCCTCGACGCTTCCGTGAAAACAACACAACACGGGGTGAGGTCTTCCCTTGACTCTAGCAGCTGAAAAAGCAAGACGTTTCTCGTAAGCCTGTGTGCGGCTGGCAATCTGTCGTCTGCATCTCAATAAGCTAATAGTTCTAATGTGTGAAAATTGATTTTTAGGAACATGCAAACCTTGACCTGCTATTCAATTTCGTGTTCGCTTTGTATTTTTCATCCATCCTTGCCTTTGATTTACGCCAGGTCATTATCGATAAGCTGCGATTGATTTTTCAGTGACGTGAAACAAGGGTTTCATCTGCATCCTGACGTGGGGGCAGGAGGGGGAGGCGCGTGGGATGGCGAGGGATGGAGATGAAGACTTTCAAGGAGAGATCATCCCAGCCCCGCTCAACAACCCCATCCTTCTTCCGTCCCGAGAGAGGAAAAGCGAGTGGCTTAATCACAGCTGAGCTCTCTATGATTGCCTTAAGTGTCCTTGCCTGGGAACCTCCGAGCAGATCTGCTGATATCCGATCCCAGGTATGCTCTGTGAAGAAAGTCTGACCCGAGACCCAGTAGATGAGAGTTTGGAAACTTAAAACGCACCTTTGTGCAGGCAGCTTCAATTAACCCGAACATGAGCATCTGTCTGCCAGGTAAGAAGCTTTCAGGACACGGGCCTTCCTCCGTCAGATTGTTTTCCCAAGGTACTGTGGGAAGGCGATTCTCTGACTCTGGTTTGTCATAACCCTTGGAGAGCGTCACACAGAATTTCCCATGAGCAGCCGGCACCTGATCCAGGCGGGCGACATGGCATATCTGCAGTGTTGGTGACACAGGTAGCCATTTGTCTACAGAGCCACCGACTTCATCCGTTCACATGGAGAGGAGCCCAGACGCTTCTATGAGCGAGTATTAGCTTTCCCCTGAGGGAGAGTTCTAATTAGGTAATTGACTGATGCACAAAGCAGGTGCATGTATCCGTTACAACAGGGCTCGACCTGTTCATTATTAAACAGTGACCCTCTTCGGCGCTTGTGCCAAAGCCAGAAGTGAAAGTCCTCAGAAGATTCGCTCAGAGGTGGGATCGTAATTACGCTTGCAATTCGCTCGGGTCTAGATGAGGGCGAAATTCTCTCCTGACGTTGGCCAGGTAAAAACTGGTGTGGGTTTCACTCATAAGCCACACGATATGGTCTTGGCGGACAGAAAAGACAAGGTGGAGGCAAACAGAAGATTTATTCTTATCAACAGGTTTCAGCAGTCGATGATAAACGGAGATTCTTCCTTATAGTAATGCAGTGAATATTAACTGGATAAAACAGAACAAGCTTAGAAAAGTTGGCTTATGTGCACTCTGGCTCTTAGTATGAGAGAGATGTGCTGCTCCCTTCAGCCCCGCGCTGAGATTATTTACTGAAGTAAGCCAGCAGTCAGGATATAGATTGATAGCTGAGAAGTAAATTGATTCAGAGGGTTGAGCTGCAGGAAACACGAGACGTCTCTGCCATTTTAATTCAGCAGGCCACACATTTCATTTCAAAGAGCCGGGCAGAGTTACGAGAGCCAATCGCAGAGAAGTCGATGTCAACGCTATTACATCATCATAGACCAAGAGCACGGATGCCACTTGAGAGCAATCCAAAAGTTCATCTTGACCTCAGCTCCAGTTTTTTAGTGGACAGGTGATGACTGATCCCTCTGTCATCACTGGGTTCATATATAGTCAAATCACAATTATTTCTCTAGCACGTTATACAGTATTGATTGTTTCAAAACATCTTGACAGTAATAAACAGAAAAATGTGTTAATGTAGCAAAGTTCATACAAAAATATTTGTTTTTACAGTTCAGCTGTAAAGCAGCTCTACAGAAGAATATATCATACATACATGAGAAACTATATGTGCTTGATCCTTCAGTTTCAGCACTTCTGACTTCTGAAATAAAACATTTTATTTTATTATTTTATTAAATATCCTGGAATGATGATCTAATCATGGTTTTGATCCATGACTTCAAGTGGATTTTTTAGGTCTAATGTGAATTTTTCATGTGACAATTTTCAGACTTGGACTAACACATACATTTTTTTTTTCCTGAATTAACAATATACAAATTAATTACAGAGTCATGCATATATTAGACATGCAGTACCTATCAAGGATCAAGTTTTATAGAAGTAATGTCCTGGATTCATTCTACAAACTAATGCTTTGATTTAACCCTAACCCTAACCTAAATTGTCAGAATGGATTAAATATTCCTAAAACCGTACCACAAAGCAGTAACACACAACAGCACCATACATTAATAAAAATAACATCTATGGGGCATTTCAAAAAAAATTATAATTATAAAATGACAGATGCACAGATAAAAGTTATAACATGATTATGTTTGTGAGATGGGACTGATATTCAGAAATCTCATCAGTACAGATTAGTGGACATCAGGGTACATCCAGATGTGGCTCTTTTCCAGAGAATGAAATAATCATAATCAAGCGGCCCTAAACAAATAAACAGTCAGATCTCCCGCTGACGTGATTGGATTTATTGGAGCATTGATTGACTTACATCAAACAGATCCCTTTGTTTGTATAGTGAGCTCAAACAATCGAAGCATTCATGTAATCCAGTCAAACATGTCCATCGTAGGAGAGTAATTGACTGTTTTTAGAGCTGCTCCTTACGTCTCACCACGTCTTGTTTCAGAAATGTTTGTACTCCAGTAAATTAGAGAAAATGGAGTTCACTTAGGTGCATCATGTTTTATTATTGACCATAATCTTTTTAGATCGCTCTTACAAGCAATAGATTTTCTGTAATCTTTCACAAAAAGCGAACTTTATAGATTTTAATATTTTGTTTAGCTGCAAGTGTATTTGTAATTTATTACAGAAGCTCTCTCATAAAAATCTCATTTTCAGAGATAGATATTTAATATTGTTCAGCAGCTGCGTTGTATTATAACATGAACATCCTCACCGAGTGGACAATTCCTGTCAGCTCTCTGCAATAAATACGTTTGTAGTTTGCGTTCCTGTAGTAGTTTGAGTCTTCTGCGAAACTTCAGACTCTTTCCACAGAAAGATCTTCTGTGCTTTCTGAAACAGGCTATTAAAAGCAAAAAGTGCTAATAAAAATGATTTTTATGAGATGTAAGTGAGAGGTAAGGTCTCCTCCCTGGAGTTTGGTTCACATTCATCTTGTCCTCAGCATATCTGGGCCTAACACTGACCAGTCATTCAACTACACACCACTCAACATGTTTACTGCACAAATGGTTAAAAAAGAGAACTAGATACAAGAGAACATCCACAAATACACTGTTTGAGTCACTTAAAGGGTTTCTCTACAATCATGCATTCAACTTCAGTTCAGCTTGACAAAACTTCAGTTGCTGGTGAACAGGTTAAACTTGAACATCCAGTCACAATATTACTGTATATGTAAGCTTGACTATGTCAAAATCTCAAAACATGATGTTGTAAAACATGACCTGTTCCTCTTCAGGTCAAGATCACGGCAGAGCCGGAGGTCAAACACACACCTCACACCTTAATGAAACCAATAAATCTGATTGGTTTCCCTTCTCCACTTTTACAAGCGACGTGCCGTGTGTGGGAGCGTCTCGAGCGGCTCATTCCTCCCACCAGGTGCACTTATGTTGCAAATGAAACTCGATCACAGTTAAAAGTGGCACAACCCCTGAGAGCAAAAATGCTTTTAGGAACTTTTAAAATGGTGTTTAACAGTGCCTTTTTAGTGCCACTAAAACTTCAGCCAAGTTCAGACCCATAGAGACAGCTCTCACGTTAATTTCTTATAAACAGGTAAATGTTGGAATCCAGCTGTCAAAAACTGTCACATCAGGGAACACATTCTTTTCTTTTTGAAGCCCTCCACTTTTCCTGACTTTATATTTCTGATCTTTCAGTCTCAGTGCTATTTCATTGGCATTTTGAAGTTTGACTGTTTTGACTGAGCATTTTAGTTTGTATGCATGTTGGCTTAATATGAAAACAGCTGTAAATGAATATGTTAAAACTATAACATTTTAAAAATGGATGTGTAACAATCAAATAAAAAAAATAAATAACAGGCCACAGAACTTTATATTAATATTGAATTTAAAAGTGATATTTTTTTTCCTTTATGGTAGAGCAAAGTGAAGATTAACACACTGGTGTCAATAGCGGGTGAAGGAGGCTCATGTGAAGGGCAGACCCTATGACCTCTTCACTCGTCTGCTTGTAAAAACGGCTACGGGGGGCACCGACAAGTGAAGAAATGGAAGCCATGTGACACAAGACAGCGCCTATAAATATGCACAAGATCACAGGGCCACTTAATGTAAGAGAGAGCAGACTTCTCTTTTACCATCGCGACTACAACATCTTAAAAAGTGCCTGTCGTGTCATATGAAACCAATAAAACACAAACACTTCCTTGCTCTGGAAAAAGAAAACTGCCACAATCCACTATGTGGACTTTCTAGCTTTTTCTTCACTCTTACCTCCCCCAAGACGACCTGAAATCTCAGCAGTTTGAATATGCCTTACGAAGCATCAAACCACATGGAACCCGCAGAGTTCAGGAGAAAGATAAGATGCAGTTTAAACTCAAGTCTAGAGTAATATAAGAGCACAATTACGTTTATCTCAATGTTTGTGTCCAAGGAAAGATGAGTAGAATGAAGCTCAAGTTCATTCAAGTTGTTTCAACACTAACAAGGTCAAAGGAAAACATTTTTGAGAGTTTCCTTGAAGGAATATTTCAAACATGAAAATTCAGTGATTATCTTCTCTATGGAAGATAATCAAACCTGTATGGCTTTAATATGGCTTTAATATATTGCTCAAGTCATATAGACTGCTGTAATAATACTTCAATAGCGCTTTTACTGTTTGTGTATTTGTTTGTTTGTTTGTTTATTATTTGTGTACATTTTAATAATAATAATTGTGATTTATTTTAATAATCATCCAATTTCATTGTATGAATAAAAAGCATAAAAATCTTCTAAACTTTTAATACATATTTGAAATGAAGTGTGGGTAAGTGATGTATTTATGTAAGTATTATTAGGTAATAATTTTGAACGAATATTTGTATTGCTTGTCAGTACAAAAAGCACAGTAGTGTGAAATCTCTGATTTTTTTGTATATTTAAATGATATTTGTATGAATTTGTCAACTATGATTCTATGTTGTGGAGGATACAGCACAACCTCATTTTTGTTGAAATGCAATCAAGAGCGCATTGTGAATGGGTAACTATGAGCAGGGCTGAACTGCTGCCCTTCTATCAGCACATGATTTGAGACTGAGCAGCTCTGTGAAACAGGAAGGATGACATCAAGCCGACTGCCAGAGCCCTTCATTACCTCATAGGAAGGAAATGAGGGTCTGTGCGTGGAGCTCTATGAGGGTCTCTGGTGTCGCCAATGAGCAGTAACACCACAGTCCCACTGAACATTTCCTCTAGTCAGGCTCAGCAGAAAAAATTAATCAAAGTGATGTATGGGACTGCTCTTCACTAAAGACGTTAAACTGAACAAATGGATTCTTTAATTTACAGCGGGTGGATAGGGGCTGGGCTGCAATCAGCACTAAAAACTGGACTTCAGAAATCTGAAAAGAAAATAACATGTCTTTTTGTGGAAAATATCCAATTTCAGACCAAATAAAGACAGTTAATGTATCAGTAGCTTCATCAGTAGAGCAGCCGAGACATGCAACGTATTACCAACACGACTGGTTGCGCCTAATAGCTGTGATGAAGAACCCAACATAAAGAGGCTTCCACGGGGTGAAGTGGGAGGTGGGGACTGCGTCTTGAAAGCACCCTCCGCTGCCCGTGCGCCTAACGTCCCCACGGTGGCGTCTGGGCCAGTCCAGAGCCTCTGATGCCGAAATGCTTTAATCAGGCCAGAATCCCTAATGAATGGAGGCTGAGAGTCTGCTGAGGACTGGAGGAAGAGGGAAGGCAATTTCTGGAAATGATTACTGACTCATTTCCTTGTTTATCGTGCCTTTGAAAGAGAGAGACCCCCACGCCTCCTGCCCCAGCAGTCCTTCGCTCCACACCACCTCCGCCCCATACGCCCCTATGAGCCCTTCTCGGCCTGCCACTCTTTTCTGTATCATTGTTGGCCCACTTTTGAACATTTGGCACACTAGATCAAGCCTGCTCCTGCTTCTTTTCATGTCAGGGGCTGTACCTTCTCCAGCCCTTGTTTCCCTCAAGTGGGAGAGCCAGCTTAGTCTGAAGTTAATGGCTGGAAATCTCCAACTAACCTCCCCAACAGCTGTCTCTTCAGCCTCTTTCTCTTCCTCCTTATGATTCCTTCCTTTCTTAGGAGTTCCCCCTTGTTGTTTTGTTTTCCCGTTCTCTCCTCCCCGAACCAATCAAAAGGAGGATGAAGGCAATGGGCCCGCTTGTTGATAAAACAACCACTCCAGCGAGTTTTTCAAAATTGGCTTTCTACAGACAAGTGGCTGGAGGCCGGAAGGGAGGTGAAGGACAGGCTGTGTAAAGCTCTCTTGTTTTCATCCGAGTCTCATTGAAAAGAAGAATAGAGGAAGCCTGGCCGTTGGACTTGTCTTTCATTTGGAGTCCACCCTCAAAAGGCAATTGGGGCTTTCGGTCCTGGCAGAGCGAACATTAATAACGTAAGAGCTCAGAATACTGAAATTCATGCCTATGCTGCCTCATTTATTCTATAGACCGCAAATAGGTTTGGAGGAGAATGAGTAGACAGCCCAAGAAGGGTTCAGAGATTGAGATCTTAACCAGACCGAGAATACATGTTGCTGGCTTCTTGTCAAGAAATGTTTTGTCAACAGTTTGAAAATGCACACATCATCTTCATCATCTAACCTCTCTAGGGAGACTTCACCAATTCACCATCACTAAATTCAGTGGCGTTTGAACTTGACGACCCCTGCTCACTCCACCTGCTGTTTTTATTTGGTGCCATCTTTATGTTACAGTGATTAATGGACTAGAATGCCCCTCCTAAGAGCGAATGTGACCTTCCATTCACACATGTGTTTGTGAATGTTTCCTGTTCATTCTTTCTCTAATAATTTCCACTGACAAGTAAACAATTAACCTGCTTGTTCAGAATCAGACCACTCCCTCTGCTTGATGAGGTCAACTGCAGCTGACATGCTGTTCCTCTATGCACTCCTTGAGGAACTTTGTGAGTGAACCTCAGTGTCTCAGAAGATGTGAAGCATTCTGCTCCAAACCCTCTATCCCTGGAGCCATACACTCATCTGAAGCCCATTTTGGTCATATCTACAGTTCTAGAACGAGCTGAGGGTTGTTTTTTGCGACGTCAGGCCTGTCAGCTTTTCACTTGCAATTAATATCTGCCTGCTTCAAGCTCGTCAGTTGTCACAAGTTTAGCACCCAGTCACACGAGCGGACAAATCAGGCTAAGGCAGAATGACACCACTGGTGTGAAAGAAGATACTAATTCTGGATAATTAGCTGACAAGAGCATGAGAGAGAAAGGATAGAGGCGAGGAAGAAGGGAGGAGAGAGAAGTGGCAGTGCATCGTAAGCGTTTCTGTCAACCAGCGGTCTCTCTCTCTCTTCTCTGTCCCTCTGACCTCTTTCCAGTTTTCTTTGTCCAAGGATCAAATCTTTCACAGTAGCAAAGCTTTACTGAGATTAGACGAAGCCTGAGGTCATAATACTGCCTTTATTAGAGTAGCGATAATAGATGACAAAGGTATTTTTAGACAAATCTTTTGTTACCGAAGCAGAAGATGCTGTATTCCAGGGTGCAGTGTGTCCATAGTCCTTAAAAAGGAAGGCTCTTGTGCTAATGGCTTTAGAGAAACTCAACATTTTTATAGGACTGAAATGCATATGCTCCGAACCATGAGATCTAACAATGCATGTCAGCATAAATCAATTAATATTGACGATGAAAAAACAGCAAAACAGCTTTCTGTCTGCACAGTCCTTGAGTGAATGGATTGACCATGCACTGAAAAACTCAATTTCCATTTAAATGCAGTAGCTTCTATTCTCAGCTGTCATAGCAACATTCCACTCATAGTAACATGATCCAAGTGGCCAGTATGTACATAGCAATTAGTGACATCCTTCTTTCTAAATTTCCCTAATGTGTCCTTTATATATGTGGAGCATCATCTGTATTGGTGGGCTGGTCAACTCTCAGATTAAATCTTCAATCTGATATCCAAGATGTTTCTTTTCGCCGTTTTGTCATGAATTGTGAGAGTAAACCAAACCTACACTGTATACTTGACACTGGTGCCTACAATAAATCTGTAAAATGCAATTCTCTGAGCAATCTCTGAGCACGATCGGTGACCAGCTGTGTTACTACAGGGTTGTGCTGCAGTAATATGACGGGTGTAAATCACAGAGTTTGGGGCATGTAGCAGGTCATTATCACCATGTGGCGGTGTCTGCTTCATCAGGAGAAGATTAGACGACATTCTCTGCAGCGAAAGGCAGGAACAAAAAGAGAAACATCCAAAAGCCAAGCAGTTACATGTCCAAAAGCAACAGTGCAGCACTAATATACCTGAAAAAGAGGTGTGCTCAATGCTGGTTGGAAATCTTTAACCGCTATTAATGGCAAGAATGAATTACTGTTGTTGTATAGTAACATATAGAAACAGCACAATACCTAGTTAAGTTCAAAGCAAGACCTAGAGCAAGGGTCAGTCCAAGGTCATCTTTGAAGTGCACACCGAACAGTGTAGTCCCAGATAAAACATATAACACAAATACGCGTGAGTGTTTGTGTGACAGTTACAGAAATACTATGACACTGACACTATAATTAGTCAGAGGTTACAAGCTTTGATTTTTGCCCAGAATTACACTCTAAGCCAAAAAGCCAGCGGGCACGAGGAAACACAGGCTTTGTTTAAAGCACGCTGACATGAAAACACACTTGAAGGGGGAAAGAAACGTTCCGTGACTAATCTGAAGTGACATTTTGGATGTCAGAATTATAACATCAGCCTGTGGGTTTTTGGTGTCCATTAAAAAAATCAAAGTATCAAAAGGACTGTTGAAGTTACACCTCACAATGTGATTGTTTATTGTTTTTATGCATTCATTTAAAGCAGGTCACAGGACTTTTCCTGACTTCATGTACTTTGACAGACATGCAGAATTTTCAGCATGGCAGGAGATACTTACCAGCATCAAAACATGGTGTTTCCATCAGAATAGCCACGTGTAGCAAACAATTCATTCGAGAACTTGATTAGAGGAGTTAACCCCACAGTTGAGCCCATTCCACCTATCTGGACAGGGGCGTAGGGGTCGGCGTACGTCGCCGAGGTGGGCTTTAAGACAGCGGAGGCCCTACATATTTGAAATGATATCCATTACTGTTTGTGACAGGCCTTCCCGAGCGCACGCTTTGATGCTCTCTCAGACTGACAAGCTGAGTCCAGTGACACTGATGGCTTTGGGCATAAATCAGAGGCGGTTTCCTGCATCCCGGTGGCTGAGGCAGTGCTCCATGTTTTAGTGCCCCTCCTGTGTCACAGGAAGGCGTGAATGGGATGCAGCCAAAAGAACGCATTAGAAGCCTAAATTCCATCCTCTCATCTGATCCTCAGCACTTGACTCTCTTATATTACTCCTCTCCTACACTCCTACAGCAGAAGAGAGTTATCTTTAAACGTCACTGAAGAGATGAGGCAGACAGGAGGAAGAGCAAGTGAAGGCCATTCACATTACAGAACAAAAGAAGCTCTTTGCACTATGTCATTCTCATTGGCAACTAATGCATTCTGCTTTTGAAGTATTTAAAAGGTAGTTTTCAGCATTTTTTTTTTCATGAATTTATATACAAGCTTCTGCAGTCGTCCTAAGTGACAATTAAATACTCTTGAATTAAATTCAGTGCAAGCTCAGAAGGATTGTGAATATGCAACAGGGCTGGATGAGTGTGAAATTGAATCAAACAGGCCACGCCCACAGGATTACATGTGATCAAATGTTTTAACATCATTATTTTTGGCTAATTATGCCAAATTATGGCAATTGCACGGTGACCGAGAAATGCAAAACAAATCACAATTCTGAAAACAAATGAACAAATAACAAACACAAACGCAATTCTAAAAAACTAAATAACAATTCAGAAAACATTATAACAAGTCAGAAATCACTATGTCAAATCTGAAAACAAAATAACAAGTCAGAATACACAATGACAAATCTGACAAACTGGAAGAGGTAGGTATAGTTTGAAACAGCGCCTTTGGTTTAAGAATAGACTACTGACCAATGACTGGACAAGACATCTGTCAATCAAGGTATACAAGAAAGTACAGAAGAGTAGTAGTAGAAAGTTCGGAGATGGTCTTAAAGTAGCTCATTTTAAATGTATTGAATGAACTGCCTTTACTGTGGAATAAAAATATGCATGTACATTTACAACACTGTATTCTGTATTATATTACCCTTGAATCAGAATACAAAAAAAACTAGCTAACGCTAGTGCGAGGGTGTTTCTAATACAGCGTTATGGGAGTGATGGAAAATTTTGTGTACAGATGTTACGAGGGAAACTATTCCAAAATTGGCTCCTACTGGCAGAGAATCAATTTGCATTTTAAAAATAGCCATTCCCTGCTTTTGAACTGTCTTTCTGCTATTCGATATCCCTTTTTAAGATGCCGTGTCAAGTTAAAAGAATTTAATTTAATAGAATTTAATTTGTTACATGCAGCGCCACTCATCAATGTCAGTTTCAAAGCAGTGGACCAATCAGAAGAACTCAAAGGCGGGGCAAGCATTGCAAGCTTCTGTTTTACAGTAGCAAGTTGGCATGACAACTGTTTTACATCATGTCTCAAAAGCGCATCTGGAGACCCTTGCGTTCTATGCTGCATTTTTTAAAACCATTTCTGAGCGTTGCGTCTCGCGTGTTTAGAGGCAAAGACGCGTTCTGTGGTAATGGCCCATTAGAAACAGCCTTGCATTAGCGTTAACTAGTTTTTTGTATTCTGATTCAATGATAATATAAAACAGACAACATGTTATAAATGTACATGCATATTTTTATTCCACAGTAAAGGCAATTCATTCAATGCAATTAAACTGAGCTACTTTAAAACCATCTCCAAACATTCTGCCACTACTCTGCTGTTCTTTCTTGTATACCTTGATTGACAGATGTCTCGTCCAGTCAGCGATAAGTAATCTATTCTCAAACCAATGGCTCTGTCTCAAACTATACCTACCCATTCCAGTTTGCCTGATTTGTCATTGTGTTTTCTGACTAGCTATTTTGTTTTCGGAATTGCTGTTGTGTTTTGTGAATTATTATTTTGTTTTTTAGATTTCCGTTCATGTTTGTAATTTATTATTTTGTTTTCAGAATTGTGATTTGTTTTGCACTTTTCAGCCACCGTACAATTATGCTATTTCAGTTAATGTATTTTCTATGTGTTACTCGCCATTTCTTCTTAATTGTTTGTGAAATGTACTAGCAATTTTACTAGAAACTTACTAGCAATTAAAAACTACAACATCTATATGGTTGAAGATATAGGGAATAGGTAGATAGGGAACTACGAAGATGTCAGTCACACCAGCGTGGTGTATACTTGTATTAGATTAATCTGTGGCAGTTAGATAGATATAACAAAGAAACTTTGCGCTTTTATAAAACAATGACAGCGAACAAGATGAGCTTTCTGTCGTCTCAGCCTCTGAGCACTTTGAAACTCTGTGTATTAAAAAATATATCTATAGAGAGTGAAATGTCTACTTTTAAATGAACTAATTCAAATAGAAAACAAATATTCTCAGACTATGTAACCCATATGAAACATGTGCATCCACTACTGCTGAGTTGCTGACTTCATCTTAAACCGAGAAAAAAAAAACACACTAGTTTATCAATGAATTATTAAAACATTAATCTAGTCTCCTTGTTGTTTTTCCCTGACACATTCATAATTATTATATCTGCTCGTGCGCTGTGGCAAGCTTTTTTGCATGCGCTTGATCGCTTAGGCTATGTAGGCAATTAAAGGCTCATTATTATGATTTATGGTTTATTAATAAATATGCAACTAATATTTGACTAATGCTCAAAATGAATGACTATTCCTCAACCAGAAAAACCTGTTAATTAAAACCTATTAATGGATAATTATTACTGGAATTTATTTTATTACACTTACAGCCTTAGTTTCAGTAGTCATGTCAAAGCAGTAACTAAATCACCAGCAGAGTGGATTATTGTAATGGTCTCCTCACCAGACTTCCCAAGAAGACCATTAGACAGTTGCAGCTGATTCAGAACGCTACTGCCAGGATTCTGACTAGAACCAGAAAATCCTAGCATATCACACCAGTCCTCAGCTGGCTATCAATTATATTTAGGATTGATTTTTAAAGTACTCATTTATAAATCACTCAATTGTCTAGGACCTAAATACAATGCAGATACGCTCACTGAATATAAGCCTAACAGACCACTCAGATCATTAGGATCAAGTCAGTTAGCCATAACAAGGGTTCACACAAAACAAGGGGAATCCGCTTTTAGCTATTATGCCGCCCGTAGTTAGAATCAGCTTCCAGAAGAGATCAGATGTGCTAAAACAATCATTTAAATAATTTTAAATGTTCTTAAATACATTGTTTTTATTGTTGTGATTATATTTGTATGATTATTTTAATTCCTTTTATGTACAGCACTGTGTATATAAATAAACTTGCCTTGCCTTGCCTACAGCAGTTGTATGAATATAATTTGACTTTAAAACCCATCTTAAATTACAAAATAATTTGTTATTCTCAACTGAACTGCAAGATAAAAATGATTCCTGCATCTATCCAGGTTCACACTATATATGCTCAATGTCCTGTGACTGACCCTATAAGACATCTTTAGTCGCATTATTGCCCACTGGAGATGCTCATCTGCCCTGATTGACAGCCCCTCCCATCCAATCCCACGCTCACTCTCCGCTAGACTTAAGCGGTTGTGGCAAGCGGACACGCACGGACCCTGCCGTCCACTGTCCTTGTGTCACAGGCGTTCAGCGGCGGCACCAGCGTGTGCGCAGAGGTAGAGATCTCGCCTGAACGGCCTCTGGCCACCATGCCAGCACGATCACTTCAGCTGGCCGCGGCAGGGGGCGGCCAGTTCCTCTCAGACCTATTTGTGCTGTTATTTCCCCAAGCTCACATTTATTTCTGTCAGTTTCCATATTCTTGTACTCAAAGCTTGTTTGGGCTTTCTTGGTAGATGTCTCCTGCGCGCTGGGCAGATGAAATCGGAGAGCCACAGGCTGCAGGGACAGGAACCAGTTTCTGTAGGCTGACTGACGGGTCTGCCTCAGGACGCCGACAACCGGCCTCTGAGAAGCTCACAAAAACCAGTCTGTCGTCCTGCCTGTCAGAGGCGGCGAAATCAGATACATATATACGCCATCTGAGCATTTCCATCATGTAAAAATCAATATTTGAGAAATTGAGAGATCGTTTAGGAGGTTGGCACTGATTTAAGGTTGGATCACAGTTGAACTTGTACAGTGGGGCAAATTCTGGTTTTGATCTGGTTTTGAGACTACCTGTTGGTACAAGCGTGCATAATGAAAATGTAGTGTCATTAATTTCTGAACGAACTCTACTTGCAGACACAAATTTGGTTACAGTTTATTTTGATAGTCCAGCTTAGACAATCTAACTACTTTATGTCAACTAGCTCTCATTAGAGTATTAACAGGCTGTTAGGTTAGAGTTAGCAGAATAAGTGAGTATAATGTCTAAAGTGGACTATCAAAACAGTGTTACCTAAGTATCCGAATGAACTCTATTTGCTAACAGAAATTTCTCTGGAAATCTTTGGTTAGAAGTCATAGCAGTGTTTGGTCAGCATGCTTTTGTCCAATCTTCCTGATGGCTCTCGACTTTGCTTTGCTTTTCTATTCTAATGGGATGAGTCAAGCAGGCTGTACTGATGCATTGATCTCTACGCTCCGGTTCAGACCCTCCCGTTCCTGCCCTGACATAACCGTTAGAAGAGATTTGTCCATTATATTGACGTTGCTGATTTACCGTTAAAATTCTGTCCACCCCTCCAATCATAGTTAAAGACAAGACCTCCCACAAGCAATGAAAACCAAGCTACAACTCTTCCTGAAGTGATCGGCCTGCCACAATCACATGCTTTATGTGCAGTTCACTGCCTGGAGAACGTGGCTGAAAGAAGTGCCATTGTAAAAGAGCTGAGAGCTGCAATTTCCCAAGCCCTGGTCATTTCAGCAGAGTCTGTCGACAGAGGCGCTCTCGGCATCGGCCATCTCTGCCCGCCACCACTGCCAGAGTTCCCTGGCAGATCATAAAAGATAATTACGCAGCCTGAGCTTTTAAAGAGTTTCAGAGCGAGAGCTGTGGGGTGGTCAGGGGGTAGCGCGTGTTCTCCAAGACTGGGACGCACGCTAGATCATCTGCCCCTGATGCATCTGCCCCATTCCAGTTTGGGTGCTGGCTTGGGTTCTTTCAGGCTCTAAATCAAAGCGTACAGAAAGCTTTTCATGGCGTAGCTGTCAGGTTGAGGGCCGCGAGTTTCCTTTATCCAGACACGCCGCTTGCCAGACGTACCTCTGGAAGTTGACGAGGTGTGAGGGCAGGTAACAGTGTACAGCTTGTAACAACAGACCACAGTCGCAGCACACGGCAGTCTGGGCCACACAAGAGCAGCAGGGGAAGTCAGCTTACTTAACACACCGGGAGGTCCTGACACCAGAACATGAGAACCAAAGCTGCCATGAGCCGCCTACAGATGAGACTCAGCACAAGAAAGTGTAGATTAATTTCTTTTTGTTGGAATATATGTAGATTTAACATAGTAACAATGTAGTTATTTGTGCTTGGAATTCAACAAAATATAACCATTTGGTAATGTCTAGAGACATATCTGGCCAGATTTACTAACAGCTTGAGCAGAAAAACAATTAAAAACATTAAAAAACAACTGTCAGGATTTATTATAGATGCAGTAAAAAAGGCATGGATATATTTTGTGTAGGAATTTCCCTTTCAAACACAACATTTATGAGAGTATTTAAATGAATCATGTATTGATCAGTATACTGGTACTTGCATTATTTAACACCCCAAAAAGCATGCCTGAACCCATTTTATGCCTGTTGTTAATAGTATTGCATCCAACTGATCATTGTCGGTTGTGCTTGTTTGCGACCCTACACTGATTTCCACTGCTTTTGGTAAATTGTGTCACTCATCATAGAAATGATCTGCGTTTGAGTTCTTTAATTAGATCAGCAGAGCTTTTAGAACACTTCACTGGCACTTTTATATGATTGCATTCTCATTGCCCTGTTTAATAAATCTGGCCCCTGATCTCATGTTTTAGATTATTTATTCTGGTGAATGTAGTTTTTCAATATGCACATATTCAGGTCTCACGTGCTCGTATCCTCTTTGTCTGAAGTCAGAGGAACCTGAGGAGTGGAATTCATTTGCTGAAGCTTTATTAAATCAATGCTGTTTCTCCTGTAGTGAGACAATACAACAGATCCATGGTAATGTAGTGACCAGGGGCCGCGGACAATCGCATTACAGCGATGCATCCAAGGCATCCACAGATAGCATCCTCTTTGCCTCAGGTCAGGAACACACCTGATACATACCTGCAGAGGTTCATTATGAAACCTGCCTAATATGCTTCATCTGAGAAAACAAACCGGTTGCTAAATATTTTCCTGTGGTTTCTCAATAAAGAAACATGAAAATGTTCATGAGCAACATGAAAGTGCTCAGCGATGCGCGTGCTTTCGTGTGATCTACAGCGCTGTGCGACGTGAAGGTCTCGGGGTGAAGTTTTATACTCCTGAACTGCTGAAGCCGTTTGATCTGTCTGACCTGTCACTGGTGTACGGTGAGCGGTGACACGGGCCACACACGCTGTATTTACAACACAACCATTCCACGTAACAAATTTAGGCTATAAAACGTTGTGGGAATATAACATTATAGAAATGTTACAAAATGGTTTCTTAAAGTTGTAAGAATATTCCATAAACAATACTGTAATAATGTTTTTCTTAACATTTATATAACTTTTAAGAAAGGTTGTGAGAAAGTTCCCTGATATCTGTGATAATGCCCCCCTTTCCGCCTTTCATCAAAACTGAGGATAGAGATTATATGCTCTATGCATGTTGTACTAAATATAAGAAACAACTTACTTTTAACTTTACTTTAACACATTTCCAAGTGATAGTGATATTCAGTGTGAAACCAGAACTCAAACAGTCAAAGATCAAACGATCTGAGTTTCTATCTACATTAATTTCATAGCTCTTAATCTACTGTGTATCATCTGTTGATTAATTTGTGTCTATTTTAAGAGAAACATCTCAGACATACTTAATACTTCAATAGAGGACTCCATGAAGTCTATTTAGTTATGAAAGAAGAACCTCTGAGCCATAACATTGTGTGTGTGTTTGTTATTCTCACTAATGTAGCAATTCACATTGTTTTATTGTCCAGTCTATGATTAACATGTCTATGAATTCAATATATAAAGCCAAGCAAATGTACCTTTGAGATATTATTCAGATGTGCTCAGGTTGCATGACCTCCTGAGCTAGAATCACAAATCTGAAGACTTATGCCAGGATTTAGACCATGAAAACAATGACTTTAATTGGACTGAGGCCCTCTGACTTAGTAAGATTTTAGTTGTTTTTTTGTTCTGGCGTGTTCTGAGCAAAAATGTCACAGAGGATAGAGATAATATGCTGTATGTAGGTTGTTAGTTTAACACATAAAACTAGTCATTTCAATGAGAAAATGAAATGAGTTTTCCCTGTCATGGTCACTGTAATTGTTTTTAACAGGAGAAATTCAGTCATACTGGTTTGAAAAGATATGAGAGTTAGTAAATGGCAACAGCTTTGTAAGCCTGCAAACAATGCTGGAAAATATTGAGCCTCAGCAGCTGAATTCATGAACTTCGTAAATTTCTAATGACAAAGGAAAAACCAAGAGATATAACCCCAGTTGATTTTCTATTACCAGAGCTGCAGGAATGTAAATGTTTTCCAGGACCAGCATGAGTGTCAGTTTTCTGTCAGTGGACGTTTGCAAGACATACAATCCATTGAATACGCAAAACATACACTCACGGTGCACATGTGCACTCACACATACACAGGGCCCAAGAAAGACCAGAGAGATGCTGACATGACCCACATAATTGGCAAGAAGTCTTGCTTCCTACAATTTGATCAATTTGCAGCATTCGGTCACTGTGGGCCACTCTGTCCCCCGCAGCAACACGCTGTCCAGCGCCGCCCCTCCTCCCATGGACACACGGGCCCTTCTGCCTCGGCGCTCACGCGTTTCCCCCCAAATCAGCTTGATGCCATGCAAACATGCCTCTGCTCTGTCATCTGCTGGCGTGGAGCGCACCGCCACTGACAGTTTGTCTTCGACCATATGCCGCGTGGCAATAAAGTCAAGCTGATCTGCGCAGGGTTGGGGCAGTGCCTGCAGGCCTTTCATGAGAACTTCAGCCTCAGTCTTTGTCTCCTTAAATTTTCCACAGTTATGTGATATAGTCCGAGTTTATCCGCAGTCACCAGACCGGTCACACAGCACGCGCCTGCAGTGTTGCCGCTGTGCTACTGATCTTTATTTGTCCAATATTTCAGATGGCTCTAATAATACTCATGAAGTTTGAGAGCAGTGATACTAAAACACAACAATGGCCATTCAGAGCAAACGTCTCAGATTGTCACAATCTCTTTTGTTTGGCTCATGTTTTCTGGTTTCTCTGCTGCCTTTATATTCATTTTCAGATGCCTTCAACTGAGTTATTCAGAAACAGAAGAATCTTAATGTTATTTGTGTTTTCTCACGCTGAAGAGATATACAAGATTCAAATTAATTTATTTACAAGTGTCTTGTGATTTTAAATATTTGGAAATGTGCAAATGTATCTCTCTCTCTCTTTCTCTCTTTTTTTTTTTTTTTTTTTTTAGACTGCAGATCGAAATAAATAATATTGATAACATTACTTTTATTAAATGTGACCCTGGACCACAAAACCAGTCATAAGTAAGCTTTCCACTGTTGTATGGTTTGTTAAGAAAGGACAATACTGTATTTGGTCGAGATATAACTATTTGAAAATCTGGAATCTGAGGGTGCAAAAAAATCGAAATATTGAGAAAATCGCCTTTAAAGTTAGCCAAATGAAGTTCTTAGCAATGCATATTACTAATCAAAAATTCAGTTTTGATATATTTATGGTAGGAAATGTACAAAATATCCTTATGGAACTTGATCTTTACTTAATATCCTAATGATTTTGGCATACAAGAAAAAATGTATAATTTTGACCCATAGCATGCATTTTTGGCTGCAAATATATCCATGCTACATAAGACTTGGTTTAGGTTTTGTGGCTTAAGGTCACATATTAACGCTGTTATTGTTTGTATAGCCTACTGCAGTGGTTCTCAATCCTGGTCTTGTGGGACCCCTGCTCTGCACATTTTGCATGTCTCTCTTATTTAAAACACATGACTGAGATCATCAGCTTATTAGGAGAGAGATCCATGAACTAAACTAACGAGCTGATGATCTCAATCAGGTGTGTTAAATAAGGGAGACATGCAAAATGTGCAGAGCAGGGGTCAACCAGGACCAGGACTGAGAACCACTGGCCTACTGAGTCAAAAGACAGAACTATACAAAGACATCAAATTTCTATAAGGTTTCCCATTCACTAATTGCATAAAACATTTTGCAATGTAAATAAATAAAATCAATATCAACTCAAATTTCTTAATACAACATAGCTGCTTATAATAGGTACAGGAGCTGTGCCCATTCTGGAACCAATCTGCACTTTTTCACACAAAACTTTCTGAACTAGTGGCAAAATTGTGTTTCTGAACCAGGAGTTGTTGCAGATCTCAAACAAAAAAAAAACCATGATGTCGGTGGACAGAGCTTTGTCCACAGATTCCAAGTTTACAGCTCCAGGTCCAGCCCCAGTGAAAAGCTGTAAATATGCACATGTTTTAATTAGCTGTTAGAGGAGATTGTGCCAGATCAGGCCACCTCTTGCTCTCTGAAGACATCGCCACCAGTGACAAAATCAGGACAACATGGGGTTTTAAAAGTTTCACAGTGAAAAAAAATAAAAATAAAAATAAAATTGAAAAAAAAAATACATTTAAATTAAATTTAAATATATATATATATATATATATATATATATTCATCAATTAGATATTATGTTTTCACTATGATAAAACTAAATTTGTTCCAGATTTCTTAAAGTTCTGGAAAAAAGTAAAAATAAAAAATGTTTTTTTTTTTTACTTTAAGAAAAAAAAAATCAGAGGTACAATTAAAAATGTGCACCAAATCAGTGATTAGTTCCCCCATTGATTTTCAAATCTGCATTATAGTGAAAAAAAAAAAATCATGAAATGAAATGGCAAGAATGCCTTTGTGATATACATTAGTATAAATGTGCTTTAGCAAATAATACTCTGGCAGTAATTTGGGCTAAGAGCAGTAAAGACCCACAATAATATTTATGCAATGTTGATGGTCACAATAGTGTCCGGTGGGATAACAGTGAATTTAGGTCTACAATATAAATCCAATTGCAGTTGTCAGTGAAAATTGCACTAAAATGACAAAATATTGTACTAAATTAAAAGTTCAAATGTTACCAGTAAGTTTAAATGTTGTAATGCTGGTAGAACTAATATTAAAAATTTGATGATACATGTTACAAAAAAGTAAACATTTTGAAATATGTTGATGGTTGTATTTTTTTGTATTTTATCTCAGTATTCCTATCAATGTTATCAAGGTTTTTTAAGGTATAATAGTAACCCTAGAATGCAATCAAACAGTTTAAAATAGCTGGGCTAAGATATATAAAACATTTTTTTTGACTGCAGAAATATGTTAATTTAGTACACACATTATTCCACATAAAACACAATTATTCACATACTTATATATATATATATATATATATATATATACATATGTATATATATATATATATATAGATAGATAGATAGATAGATAGATAGATAGATAGATAGATAGATTATTTCAAATGGTTACTAATGATACATCATTTGGATATTTGTATGTCTGGGACAATTTGGGGTCAAATTTGAAGACTTGAAGCCTGAGGACTCATAACCTGACTTAAGCTTGAATGCAAAGACATGAGACTAGCCACTTGCAAAACAATGAGTTGGTCGCACCTCTATTATTTGCACATCTTTAACTGTGTTAGCAGCCCTCCTCTTAAACACACACACATGCAGGCAGTCACATGTGATTGACTTTGATGAGCTGCAGCATCTGCGGGGCAGAGCCATGTGTGGCTGATGAGAGAGGTGACAGGTGAGTGACAGGTGTCCTGAGGAGCAGCAGGGGGAGGGGCAGGGGGGCCGCCACAGGTGAGGAGATGCCACGGCCACACACGCCTGGTGTTTGATGACACTGCTGGGCATGTGTGACACAGGTGAGGACGGAGACAACTGCAGCGTCTCAGGACACACCGAACATCGCTCAGACAGACATGCATATTGTGCAGCCTGACACATATCAAACAATACATCCTGCTGGTCCTACACTACAACAGTCACGCCATTTCCTAACAGGCCTTCATTAGCGCTTGTGATTAGAAAAAGTTTGCCATACTGTTAGAATTCTTCAGATATGAATGATTCCTCAGATCATGTGTGTTGTTGAGGAGAGCGTACTGATACTGCACTGAATCAGACCGTTTTCACCTCCTGGACCATAAAACAGGTGTAAAAACCCCAGACACACATCTACGATGGAACCCAAGACACATCTACAAACCAAAAGTGAAGGAAGTTTAGTGTAAGATACTAAAATACTTTCTTGTGTAACAAATGCATTCATAAGTCACATTTTCCACTGTTAAATAATTATGTAAAGAAACACTGTCTATGCTATAGAATTTCAAATATGACACCGTATGTAATGTCATGATGTTGTCTGTAATGTGACAGAATGAGAATGAATCTAAATGAACAACACTAAATAAAGCAAAGCAAAAACACGGATGATGAAAGCATATGAGTTGTGTTTAATGATTAGTTCACTTCCAGAACAAAAATGTACAGTTCATTTACTCACCCACTTATAATCTAAGATGTTCATGTCTTTCACTCTTCAGTCATAAAGAAATTACGTTTTTTGAGGAAAACATTTCAGGAATTTTCTCCGTAGTGGACTTTAACAGTTTGAACTTCCAAAATGCATTTTAAATGCAGCTTCAAAGGGCTCTAAATGATCCCTCTCGAGGAATAAGGGTCTTATCTAGTGAAACTATTGGTCAATTTCTTAAATAAATTAAAATGTATACACTTTTTAACCACAAATGCTTGTCTTGTCTAGCTCTGGAATGCATTCAGTCTGGTTTGAGACAGTTACGGTATAACGAAAAATCTCATTTTCTCCTTCAACTTCAAAATTGTCCTACGCTCTTAAAAATAAAGGTGCTTTAAAGGTTCTGCACAGCGATGCCACAGAAGAACCATTTTTGGTTCCACAAAGAACCATTCAGTCAAAGGTTCTTTAAAGAACTATCTCTTTCTTACCTATTTATATTTATATCTGAAGAACCTTCTTTCGCCACAAAGAACCGTTTGTGAAACAGAAAGGTTCTTCAGATGTTAAAGGATCTTTAAGAAACCATTTGGACAAAAAAAAGTTTTTCATCATGTAGCTCCTTTATTTTTAAGAGTGTACATCACTGTTTTACCTTTTTTTTGTAAAGGGCGTTTGATCTTCTTTGCATGTTCACTTTGTAAACACTTGGCAGAAGACTTAACCAGTATCTTATAAAAGATCTAATTTTTGATTTAGCTGTTGAGAATGTCAAGAAAGACTCATTTTAAACATTCAGTGACCTGCTGCCTGTCTCTTTTGATTCCACGTTTGGCTGTGATTTGAGTCTCATATTTCAGTGGCCTTTTAGCATGTATTAGATCCATAACTGCATTAAAAAATGATTGACTGCCCTATTGACGCTGAACCTCCCCTCGCCTCCACACACATGTGATCAGAACTCACATTTCATCTTTTTGAAAGTTTCTTGTTTTAACCCTCCAGTTTCTTATCAGCATCTTCTGTGATTAGTTGATTCCTTCTTTTCCCCTGACAAACGTATTGATATTACAGGTTGCTGGTCTTATAGCAAGTAATTCATCAGTGAACACTATTTAAAAAATAAATAAATACATACATACATACATAATGCTTGTTTTCATAATCAAAATTTACTAATCTGCTTCACCTCAAAAAACATGTTTCTTTACAGTTTATCTTATATATATATATATATATATATATAATTATAGAGAATCTCACAAGGCTCTCAGCTTTGATGCAAATACTGTTTCATGTTGACTTTCATACCAAATACAGTATACAGTAAATACAGTACTATACTATTAAAGTAAATGTGAAAACTAACACCCAAAAAAGACAAAATATCTTAGTGTTTTCTAATTATTGTTATCATTGTGATCTATTAACTATAGCATCTGTCACCAGTTATTACTCAAAGAATAACAGGCTTAACAAATCCAAGGCTAAAGATTCCAAATCTAGTGCAAGACTGGAAATGTGCAGAAAACACACTTAAAGATCACTTTCTCAGACAAAGATTTTGGTTTGTCACAGAGAGATAATTTATTGAACAGATGCATGTTTTATTCAGGCTGACAGTGGCATAGTCTGGTCGACATTTCACTGTTGCGTCGTGTCGCATCCGTCACTGCAGAAACCAGCTGTTTATTACTGTCATTCAGCGGTCATAATGACACATTAGCCTTCTTACTCACATCTCTAACACAGCTGCAAATGGAAACCTCCATTCAGTCACAATATGACAGCAAGCGTCACTGGATAATCACTCAATGTGCATTTTCTTTGCATGACAGAAGGCACAGAGGTAAACCGGCTTCAAAATAAGGAACAGCTCAGCTGTGAGATGAGGTTGCACTAGCCTGCAAATTGAAATGCCAAACATCCTGGCAGCCAGAAAGCCCAAACAGAGTCAATCTACAGCAGGTCATGTCAGGGTCGCAGTGTGTCTTTGGTTCCAGACTGATAATCCTTCCTACAATCTGAAACTTTGGCCCCTCATGTGTTTTGCATCGTAATGATCAGGCCTAAGCAAAAATCTGCTGATTGATTGGCTAGTGACACCCCAAATAAATTACCCCGCTCAAAGAAAGTCCATGGATTAAGTCCAGAGGTCCCACTGGATAGAAGGGAATGGGGGTAATTTGTCGGACCACTTCCATCTGCTTGGGCGTTTCCGTCACCCTCTGGCCCTGGTCTCTGGACTAAGCCGTCTTAAACACGTCTGGCAGACCACTGAACGCCATCCGTCAGCCCATGGCACGCATGGCATTTACAGATACCTTCTCATCCTGCCATACAAACTCTTCACATTTAAGTCAGCCAGCAGTTCTGAAGTGAACTGAAGTTCATGATTAAGCATAGTTTTTGTTGCCAAAAAAAAAGGGATGTCAACAGTCAGCATGAGGCAGAGGAATCGCAGAGCTGACCTTCCCAATCTTAAAATTCAGAGGGGCCCAGAAGCGTGACTGGCTTAAGATTTCCTGTCCGCCATGGAGATTGAGTGATCAGTCCTACAGAGTATCACTTGTGCTGAATGTTGTCTGCACAGCAGGTCAAGGAAAACTCCTGGCAGGGGTCTGAGTGCCTCATTCATCTGGACTGTAGCCGTCCCATGAACACGAACGTCACACATAGCAGAGCAGAAGCCCACACATTTTTCAGTCCCTCTATGTGTGCTTCTCACCTACTGATCTGCTGTTTATGGCACCTTCACACTTTGGAGAACGACACAGTTACGATCCATGAATTAATAAAGGTGAAATGAAAAATGTCATCATATATTATTGTCATTGGAAACTAACAGGGAATGTTCTCACGACTTCCCCAAACATTTTTTAACAGTTATATAAATGTTAGAACAAAACATTCTTAAAGGAATCACTAGGTGAATATGACTTTCTTCTTCCAGACGAACACAGTCAGAGTTGTTTTAACCCATACGCCCTCCTGGGGGTTAACACATGTCTTTTGAAGTGGATCCATGGGTTTTTGTAACAAAACTATTTCTATTTTTAAAATTATAAACTCAAATCACTGACTTCCGGCAACGGCGTATGGGCGTTTGTGAGAGAGTCAAGTTCCGGCTTCTTCACTGACCTTTGACTCGGCGTTTGACGTAAGCCGAATGATGTAAGCCACATTCGTAGTGTAAGCTCAGGTGAGAATAAACAAACAAGGATAAAGCGATACTAAACACCGGTAACAAATTAAAAGTCAAAAGCAAGAAGTAAAAAAATATATTTATATGTCAGCAGATTTCACTATAAGAGAAGAAGAGTTTGAGTTTTTTGCACAGCCTTAGTGTAACGTTACACCGACCAGGAACTCTCTCACGAACATGCATATGGCCAGTGATTTGAGTTTATAATTTTAAAAATAGAAATATTTTTGTTACAAAAACCCATGAATCCGTTCTAAGAATATTAAAAATAAACATTCAAATAACATTGAAGTAAAAATTGATTTGAATGTTGTAAGAAATATTTGAGTAAGCTTTAAATAATGTTCTAATCACAATAAGAAACCTGGGCATTTAAACATTCTAAGAATATATATATATATATATATATATATATATATATATATATATATATATATAAATCAAATAACATTTGGGTAAAAATAAAGTTAATAGAATGTTGTAAGAAATGTTTTGTAACTTTTAAATGATGTTATATTTACAAATAAAAAAATAATTTAAAAAAATGTGACATGTCAACATTTTGTAAACACTTTTAAAAAATGTTTCCATAACATTTTTATAACTTAAATTTGTTACCTGCGTAAGTGCATGTATGAGACCTGTCGGAGCGGTAACACAGATGTGACAGCTCTAAGGAAACAAGACTGTACAGCTGTGACTCATAAGTGAATCTGATTATTGCGCCAAGTCCAGGGCTGCCCAATCCTGCTCCCCTTACTGGATATTAGAATTTAGCTTCAGTCTTAATTAAACACACCCGAAGAAGCTTATCAAGGTCTTCAGTTTTTAATTTCAGGAAAGGTGGGTATAATGAGCAGGTTGACATTAAACTCTGACCTCCAAAAGCAGGACAGGACAACCACGGTTTCACATTCATACAAGTCAAAGTAAACAAGGAAACACTGCTTTAAGAGTAGCTGGGACATCAAAAACATACTTATTACAATGGAAAATTCTGGTTATAAGGCAACACCTCCTCCTTTATTTCATCTATAATGTGTTGTTGACAGTGTAATAAAGATTTTACACAAACCTGTTTGGCTTTCTGCAATGTGCACATGTCGCCAAGAGCAATATGTCATGTCAGTGCCTGTCTTTTCTATCACCAGGCATACATATGATATTTTATTGCCATTCAGTTTTTTGACCAGGACATTTCAGCTGTGACTGCAGCTCAAGGGAAAGAATGCACTGCTAAAAATGGATCTCTTGCTTGTGTTTTATATAGTTAGGTTGTGCAAAAAGGGCCCTGAGGAACAGTACGGGGAATTTCTGACCCCCTTGGTGTGAAACTGCTCAACATTTGAACCCCGAACTTCATGAAACAATACACGATGACTAAGAACGCCACCTCTCTGAGAGCACAAACACAGCTAATTTACAGCCGCTGAAACTCAGTAAGCCTGTGCACGCTGCCAAAGAGACATGAAAGAGGTAACCGAGAGAGGAAAAGAGAGAGAGCGAGAGGATGTGTTTGAGACAGAGCAAAGGAAAGTTTACAGTTGTAATCAGTGTTAGAGGAAATGTACATTAGGAAGCAGATTGATGAAAATCCCACATTAACGGAAGAAGAGAAGAAGAACTTCGCACTAGCGAGGCTGCAGGAGCTGTCAAATACTTCCTGGTCACTGGCGACAGCAGAGCGTGACACACGTGCCTTAATGCAAACTTCCTTTTGTGCAGAAAAGTCACGACAATGACTTGTTGACCCTGCCGTAACAACTTCTGCTCCTGTTACCCCCTGTGCAATTCTCCACCACAGCCGAAGACAGGAGGCAGCTGAAGCCATTTTCCTCTCAAGAAGCAAGAAGAAACACTAGCTTGGGAGGCACCAGAAGAAGTGTTCTTCAGGGCTCTGACAGCATATTGGATGACAGTCTACAACAGCAGCATGGACTCGTAAAGCTTATAGCCCCTGACGTCCGTCTGAGTCACTCATGCCTCATGCCGCTGTCTCTACATGATGAACGTCTTCTCTCGGTTCCTTGCACTGTCCTGATGGCAAGTGTTCATGTACATTAGTGTTCTGGATCTTTACTGCAGCGTAACTGCGAGGGTTGACCGTAGAATCACTGACCTCTGGAAGGAACAATACCCTATCCGTGAGGTTGCCCTTGTGCGCTATAGAAATAGAAACTCGACAAAAGCATAGCTAGCGATTGAATTCTGAATGGATGGAGGTTACAGGTCTCTGTTTAATGGCCCGTCGTGTTTGAAGAGGCGGTTCGAGGGAGGAAGGGGGTTCACAGCCCTCAGACAGGATTGAGTTAACATTTCTGCTCCAACCCCCAGTTCACAGTGACTTGTTGGTGATTTATCTGATGGAAGGAATTCAGTGAAGGGCTGGGATCTCTACTGTAACCTTTTACCCCCACCAGATGTTCGCTCTGAAAACACGATAATGTTCATCCCTAAATCCCCATGCAAACATATCAAGTGGCTGCTATGTGTTTGTGGCAAGACTTAGTGAAATGACAGGATGGCGATGGGAAAGGATTTTAAACAGAACCGGTGCGGTCAGATGCTCCATATGTTTCAGGAGGGTGCGGTGGTGACATTAAAGAGGCACGTCTCATCAAAGACATCATGCACATGAAGCAGGATTTTAAATGAAACTTGTAAATCCAAGAACTGATTTGTGAGTAGATAGTCACCAAATAAATACATATTGTTAAATGCATATGAACGTATGCTAATATGAACACAAGCTCATACTTTGAAAGTGAACTTTTTGCAGTAGTGTTCGTTTCACACCATCACCACAGGCAGGAACCATGTAGCGGTTTACCAAATTGGCTTATTCCAGGCTTGAAGAAAAAGCTGGATCCACAACTGGATTTCTACCAAATTGTGCTGCTTATGTTATCATGTAAACACACAGCCTGCATTCCTACAGCTTTTTGCAGAGTGCACATGTGCAAAAAACTAACAACTAATCTAACTACGGAAAGGTGTGTAGAATGTCTATTACCTAAAAGGTTGAGTACATATTAAGCATAAATGTCACTTTCCTATATTAAACAGCCTTCTGGCAATAAGTGGCATGTGGTTAAATACACTTAGTGACAGACACAGTGAAAGAGAGTACAACTCACGTAAGTTTAAACCTTCAACGACTCAGCTGCCAACCCAGATATCTAACCACTAGGCTGTGCAGTTGCTATGAAATTCTTGATAATTGCTAGGTGGTTACATACTAAGCAAGGTCAAAAAAGTAAAAACATGCCTCCATCAGCTATGATCATTAATATCACGTCATGGTTTCAAGTTGTGGTCAGAGGTTTTGTTAAGTAAAGGTGATGCTTGACTTAACAGACACCACTAATGATAAACTCTCACAAGACTGAATCAAACAGCTTGGCTTCATTCTGACATTGTTTCCCAGACGACGTTTCAGTGGGCTGGTTAATAACTAAAAGAGAGTGACAAGACCAGACAGAGAGACAGACTTTGACAGTCCCAGACAATATTTGTCACTTCAGAATGCATTAATTTTTTATTTGATGTGCCTTAATTGATTCATCTCTGTTTGGTACTGCCTGTCTGTTGACCAGGACACCCCTAAACATTGAGCTCATATCCCTGGATGCTGCAGGAAAGGCCATGACCTCTCTGACCTCTGCTATGACCCCAGCAGTAGACAATCATAGGTTCTGATCTCACCCAATGAACTGATGATGGAACACAGAAGCTGTTTCTGGACCATTTCATCAGCTAACACATTTAATATGACACTACAGGTGAATCCAGAGACAATTGAAGAGACCACAGTCTTTAGTGAGGTTACTAATCTGAATTCTGCAATATGGGATATTTGTAAAAATCATTTGGTCATCCCTTCTTATTCTAATGTTTATACTAACACAATAGTGATCTAAATGCATTCTTGTTTTATGTCTGAATGCATTCCATCTGCTAAGAAGAGTAATAAAACTTAATCTGTCTGTCTTTTCAAAAGCTGCAAACCTCACTCTGCCTCTACTCTGTTACTATGGTTTTCTTACCAAGGTTGGCACGGGTCTTTGTGAATGTTGTTGCATACTGTCATTGTAACATGAAATGAAGGTAAAATTTGTCATTTACCTTGGGGTGTTCTGAAAAGCCCCCTCTCCTCTAGAGACTCCACGAAATTGATTTAGACCTCCATTTCACAATGAACTGTTATAATTGAACAGCTCAGTGGATTGACCCTCGAAACGAGGAGAATTTGAAGGACAATTTGCTTGTCTCTAGCCGAGTCTTTAGGACATATAAAAATAATAGGGCTAATCATTAATTCTCAAAAATAGTATATCTCCCACCCTCCCATCAATGAGGTCCACTGTCATCCAGTGTGAGTTGCCTGAAATGGTGACAATGACACAATAAATTGGGCATTATTATGTATTCAAATACTTTGAAAGAACATTTGAGTAGTATACATGTGGGTCTTGTCTCCATGAGCGCTCACGCATCGCTTTGTGGATACCGGTAGATGTGACAGAACCTTGGAAAACCCAACAATTTCTGAAAACATTATATGGCCACTCTTGCTATTTGAAGCACACTTTATTGCCTTTCTATGCTTTTCAAGTACGTCTCATTTCAGGCATGTGATACCTGTAATCTCGCTTTAAGGTTTACCATTTTATGATTAATTGTGAATAACATAGAAAGAGTGAGATGAGCGTCTTAAGGCCACGCTAAGTGCACAAAAGAAGGATGTCAACTGAGAATTTAGGTTCCTGCTTGATAGCTTTTTTTTTTTTTTTTACAGAGATCTTGTGATCACATTAAGTCCTTCTTGAAGGGAAAAAAGGTGCGGACGAAAGCTTCCTAAAAGCTCCGGAAACAGTAATCGTCAAGGAACAAGTTGCCAGTTGGAATTTTATTAAGCATACGCTCGACCGCCCACTTCCCCTCTCCTCCATTATGTGCGCGCTAATGTCACATTGATTATGCTGATCGTAAACTGCCTTTGTTTGGCCTCGCCTCCCTGTCAGTCAAAGCGTCTGCTGGGACAGGCGCGAGTCTCGCTAAAAGCTGCCTTTTCCGTGTTTGTGGCCATTTGAAGCAGCTCTGAGTGTGACGCCGTTCCCCTAAGAGACCCCATTTCCAGCCGCATTTTGGTGTATTAATTGCTTTTCAATGTTTTCCTCCTGTTTCAAATGTGACTGTGTACAAACAAATCAACAATAATGCAGGCTTAAGTATTTTTCTGATTGGGTCAAGCGCAGGAGTAAAAAGGGTGGCACTGAATAAACCATAACCGGGATTGTGAAGCAGGGAATGGGGCGATGCTGCTCCAGAGGATTGAACATTGCCATTTGGCCCGCCAGAAGCTTCATCCCATGTGGACTATTCCCAGTCACAGACCTGCCACATAGGAGGACTGAAGCTATGCGAGAACCAGTGCTTGGTGAACCTTTCGGGAACAATTTGAATGCATCTGTCAAGTTAAGGAAGTCATTTTAACATTTTTTTTTTACTTTTACATCTAGACCAAAGTTGGGTGAAATTAGAATTTTATGGGACTATGATGAATATTTCATACACTTAGCTTTTTATCTGATGGACGTTCTCATTGTGTTATATTCAGAGCATTTCAAAAGTGCAAATGAAGGAGTTATGGGAGAAAACATTATATTTGATATCAACAAGAAACTTAAATTAAATGCGAAGGCTCCAGAAATGAATTACATCAAATTGTTTTTAAGCAGTCTGTCTGAGTCACGCTACAGTAATCTGCTTGAAAAAAAAAAGTTTACATTTAGACAACATCTGTTAAACATTCACCAACAAGACTGGTCTCATAAATGTTACTAATGCACATGTATGTTGCAGGGGTAAATAAGAGCAATGACTTCACTAATAAAGTATTGATCTGAAAGGTGGGATGTTTGGAGTTGCGATTTCTTATTCATTCACAGTCATTGGCCTGATGTTTACTCATTAAACTATCTCTGATCACATGCTGTTTTGAAGTAATCTCATTTACCTAATAAGCTAACAGCAAAGGAAATATGGAAACAGAAAACAATAAACAAACAAAAAGTGAGTCTTGCCTGCTTAAATTTACTGCTTGAAGAGAATCAGTATTTGAGCTTGAGTTACACATCCAGCATCTGCCATCCGGACATCAGGCACCATATTCATCATTTGGCAACATGGAGCCCAGCGTCTGTACAAACACCCAGAGGAAATGAAGTCTCTTGGCCAGACAAGAATAAAATTAGCTTGATGACTAAGTTCCTCCCCCGTTCCATCGGGAATAAGACCCCTCATTTGTTTTCATTACCTCCCTTTGCCTCGGACAACCAGAGTGTCATTCAATTCATTCTGCTGCGTTGAAGACCACAAAACATCTACAGAACTTTGTATTTTTTGTAATCATTCAATACCTCAGTAAAACTCTTTTAATACTTTTGCCTTCATTTGAAAGCACAAACACTGTGACTTTCAAATCATGCAAAACTTGCACCTAGATCAAATGAAATCTAATGCTTAGTAGCATAAAAGTTTACACATAATTCAGGTGTAGTTTATGACACCAAAAAAAAAAAAAAAAAATGTACAACATATTTATTCATGCCTTCTGACTCTGTCAGAAGTTTATGATATGGAATTGTCCTACAAAAAGATGCAAATAAATACTAAAGTATCAACTATTCGCAAGCTGCTGCTGCAGGCAAAACAGAGCACAGAGGTGTTGAAACACTTCTATGTTTTAAACCTAACACACAACTTAAAAGGTCCACCCTGTTACACACTGCACTGTAAAAATCCCATGTAACAGGGTGGATACATTTCCTTGAAAGTTATAGTCACCTGGGTTTGATCACCGTTTTTGGACAAAATTTTCTTCCTCTAATAAGACTAAAAAAAATAAATAAATTACATGTGATTGTCTTTAAAAAAATAAAAAATAAAAAATAAAAATAATAATATTAATAATAATAATAATGTGATTTAGTGCAATTAACAATTGTTTTGATTGACAGCAAACATTTTATTATGTACTAGTGAATCTCAAAAATGAAAGTAAACAGCGAGCCCATGTTCAAAAGCAATTTCAATGCCCTGTATATTCATAGCAGCTCACTGATGCCCACAAGTTATATACAGTATAATTACCCTACAATAATGCAAGAGAAAGCATTGAAATATTTTTTTTTCTCCCATCTCGTATTTATTCCCTTTAGGGGTACCGCAGTACATTTCATTTCTGTTCATTTCGGATTCAGGCACATCCCTAATCTGTACCATATTGAATTGCATAGCATCGTATTTTTTCATTATATTGCATTGAATCGCATTGTGTTGAATCAAATCGAAATCTTATCGTACTCCATTCTAATAGGGGTATCCAATAAAGTGCATCCATCCATAATAAAAAGTGCCTTACATGGCTCCAGGGGGTGAATAAAGACCTCCTGTAGCGAATCGATGCATTTTTGTTAAATAAATTAATAAATAAATAAATAAAAATACTACATACATATTATAAAAACGCAAAAAAATCACTTTAATCTAGCTTGCACTAACTGTCATACATGCAAGCCGTTCTGGGCAAATGACATAGGACGTATGCATTGCACATGTGCTGCTGATCTCACGAAAACAGTAGCAAAGGAAGCAAAGTTACCTTACATTAGCAAAGGAAAATCAGTCTTCGCTTGGCTTATATCAAATTGCTTTGACATTTTTCTTTGCAAATCCTCGCTTTATACTTCTAATTCATGACCATTGTTTTGTTTTGCATTCTCCTCTATGCTTCCCCAATCATCACTTCTCACTGGTGCACATGCAGTGCATACGTCCTGCGTCATTTGCCCGAAACGGTTTCCGCATACGACAGTTAGAGCAAGCTAGAGAAAAGGGATTATTACGTTTTAAATATGGATATTTTTCTTACAAAAACACATCGATTCACTACAGGAGGCCATTATTCATCCCCCGGAGCTTTTTATTATGGATGGATGCTCTTTATTGGACTTATTTTGGATTGACGGACAGAAACCTCAAGGATGAAAGTCATATACACCTAACCCTTTAACACGAATATGCAAGTAGGCTACTGATCCAGGATAGCTTAAAAGAATTCAGGTCCATTTGGAAAAAGTACAATTATTTTAAATACCAGGACCTGAGGCTAATAAAGAACCTGTGTCTGAAGCACTTCATTCATTTATATAGATAGATAGATAGATAGATAGATAGATAGATTACTTTCCCATTTGATACTGTAAAGTTGCTTTGACACAATTTGTATTGTAAAAAGCGCTATATAAATAAAGCTGACTTGACTATTATGTTTTGACATTGTAATTTTTTTAGCACAATGTCATTAGTGGATCATTCAATAAAGCGTCATGTAGTGCACTCAAACTCATATTCATCATGCTTTTGAAAGACACGCCCACATCTTGACATCAAATCAAATCAATAAACGATGCACAAAGACCCACTCTACACTGTTTATTTTTTGAAAATCTGTTACACTAGGGCATGTACATCACCATACAGAATAAAACTGAGCATTGCTACTTCCATTTCATTGCTTTAATCATATTCAGGTTTCCATATGTGTTATATGGGGACCACAGCTGATCTAAAAGGATAGTAAACGTTGCCAATTTCAAACTGAGTTTCTTTATTCTGCTGGCTTTCATTGTATACAAAAATAAGAGACATTTTTCAAAATATCTATTTTTTGTGTGTGTGCCACAGAAGAAAGTCATATGGGTTTGGAACTACATGAGGGAGTAAATGATGACAACATTTTGGGGTGAACATTACTGTCCTGACTAATAACACAAAAACAGTAGAATGACTGGAATTCTTCCCACTGGAATATTTTGTTGACGCGACATTCACTAATACAGACATTTACCCCAGGTGCCTGTTAGAGGTTAGAGGTAAGTGAAGACATCTTGTACTTCTTTAAAGCCTGCAGCATTAACACTCTTGCCCCCAGAGTAAACCTGCCTGCTGACCCGCGGCCCGTTCAGAGCACTACACCAGAACCAAGAGCTTTTAAATCCAACCCCCATAGGGAGCATCCAAACCACGGCCTTGAACCAGAGGTGTGAAATGAGAAATAGCCTCTCGGCATCTATTCCTTCTTTTTAATCCCTCCTTTTATTGTTTGTATTTGCTGTGATGATGGAGATTACAGAGCATCAACATGAGAAACAAAAGGATATCAGCAAATCTGTGCATTTGCTCACCCATTCTACACGCTCACTTGACTCACTTCACCCGCTCTGGTGTATCACTATAGTTACGGTGCTGTGACCACGGGGTTAAATTACATTAGCACTCAAAGATGAGAGGATGTGATTGGCTCTTACGGCTCCATCTCTGTAGCGTGCATTTATCGCATCGGGCCCCGTGGCGGATGATGCGTCGGACGACCAAAATGGGGTCACGATGAGGATGTCACATAAAGGCATGAAAAGCTCAATTTCTTTGGCCGGAGGCACCCAGGGGAGGTGTAAGCCAGAGGAAGTCTTCAAGCCAAGAAAAGGTTACCGACAGCATGCATAGCAGAGGTCTGGATTTACAGCTGCCAGGGGTAAAGACTCGCACTGCTTATTTCCACAGCCAGTTAAAACAAATTACACTCGCGCTTCAACCGTAGGCCCCCGCGTTTTCCTCCAGCCTTCTTAGCTCTCCTTTAGTACAATGTTATTCTTCTGTAAACGATCTAAATTACTCCAAAATAAATAACATTACACCAGGGATAAGCTACGCTTGAGAAAAGCCCAGCCTTTCCTTTGCATGTGTATCTTTTGCTTGCAGGCCTTAAAATAGTTCAAAATTTGGTATTGTCATTAATTTTATTACAGAACAAAAGGTCTGTGATTAATTTCAACACAAGTGCTCATCTGGAAAAAAAAAGTTATGTGCTTAATATGCCTTTGTATATATAGGTATCATGCAAGACATACATATAAATACAGTCAGATATTATAACAATTATCATATGTAACCCTGAACCACAAAACCAGTCATAAGGGCCTTTTTTTAAATTAAGATTTGTACATCATCTGAAAGCTGAATAATCTAGGATCTGAGGGGTGCATACAAATCTAAATATTAAGATATTGCTTTTAAAGTTGTCCAAATTAAGTTCTTAGCAATCCATATTACTAATCAAAAAATAAGTTTTGATATATTTACTGTAGGAAATTTACCAAATATCTTCATGGAACATGATCTTTACTTAATAACCTAATGAAAAAATCAATAAGTTTGACCCATTACTTTGAGTTAGTGATGGAAGATGGACAGCTGTGACCAATATCAATACATAAAGGTAAGGCTGGAATACACTACACGAAGTTGATGCTAGTTGTTAAAAGTAGGAGACAGTTTCTCGATTTGAGTTAACAGATTTCATAGAAAAGCACATAGTGTATGATGGTCACAGACCTTGATTTCAAACTTCTAAAGTCAGGCAATATTGAACATGTTTGATATTTTTAATCGATTTTATAACACAAGGCGCATGTTTCTATGTGAGTCTATTGTTTTTGAGATGACTTAAAAGTCTAATAGAGTGTGACCCTCATTTGTTTAGTGTACGATGGCAAGTTTTTCCTCTATTGCTTTTTATAAGCAAGTGTGTGATGCACAGTGTTTTAAAATCTGTTCAGATTAAAAGCTGCATAGTGTATTCAAGTTTTCAGTTACACTGTACAATAGAACAAAGTTACAGGAAATGGAAGAATGCATTGTATCTTTTCCTACTATGTTGACTGGGATGCTGGACTTCGGTAACCTGAGAGACTGGTTGAGTTTGTCTCCACAGGGACCAGTGGTCTGTTTTTTCATGTTAACAATCAGAAACAGATGTGGTGGGGAATTATAGACCTGCGAGTGTCATCACTCAGACTGCACTCACAGACAGCATCATACGTGCCATTTATAAACCAGAAACTTTTTTAGATGCCAACGTGCATTAGAGTTCATAAAAGCAAGAAGACTTGTTGCAACTGTTGAAGAGAGTGGCATGATGGGGCTGAGCATAGCTCCCCTGCAATCCATGACAAATGATGTGCCGGTGGAGCCACTGTCTACAGGGGGCTTATTGGGAGTGCAAGTGGACACCAGGCCCAAGAGGGCTTGGGAGGCCAGCGAGTTAACTTGCCTGGCCTGCCAAGAGCGCCGACACAAAGCATTCCAGATCCAGCCAGGCCTCTGGGGAGGAGTTGGCCTGGCACCCATGTCATTGTGCTCTGGCCTTCAACGACTGGTGCCAGGAAGGGTGTTGCGTTCGGCCACACACTTGAAAACACAGGCTTTGTCCGGCAGCCAAAGTTTATTACTAGTGACAGGTTTCACACTGGGGCAGTGACAAATCTCACCACTTGTGACAAACAACCAGACAGATTTGTGTTGTTGGTTTTTTACCGTTTGCTGACAAACAGAGCAGTAAGGGAGGTCACGCTGTGACATATTTACCCTAAGGTTTGGCTTACGATGTGTGAGCTGCTGTGAAGATACTTAATATTTCTGGAAAAAAAGACCTAATGCTGTGCTTATTGCAATGCTACGAAGAGGGAAAATTGACCAAAAACATCAGTTTTGTCAGTAGCAGACAGACACTGGTACGTCAGGTAAGAACAGTAGTACCTTCTTTGAATTGCAAAGTTAATCCCCTTTGGTTCTTAACCAGTGGCTTCTGAATGTTTCCAAATGCAGGGAGGCTGGACATCAGTCCTGCATAGCTACTGGAAGATTTAAAGGTTTTGTAGCTGGAAGAGAGATTTTGGAGGATCAGTGTACAAAAAAAAAACAGCAAAGTTCAAAGTCCTCAACCAGATGAGGGACCTGTAAAAGTTCGACAAAAGAAAAAAAAAAAATACTTTGGATTGAACCAATTTGAGTAATGCAGAAGAATGTTGTGACTGATTTCTGATTATGCCTAAAACGTTTCATATGACATGATCACATAGCCCTAAAATCAAAACACAATTAAATATTCTCATTGCAGTGGGAAATCATCTGAAACTCCTTCTAAAAACTAGACACAAAGCTCCGCTGCAGTATACAAGTCAATGGCAAACCCTTCAGATTCATTTTTTGATCATATTTTAAAGCTACAGTTGTGTATGTTGTTTGATTTAGAATGGGGGAGGGGGGAATTCAATTACTTTTATTTATTTTTATTTAACCAGGAAGGTCCCATTGAGATACAGTATCTCTTCTTCCAGGGAGTCCTGGTCAATAAATAAAGAATCAAAATCAAATCAAAATTCAGCTACGAAAAATGCCAGTAAATAAATGTGGTAACCCAAGGACATTTGAGCTGCTCTTTTGCCGGTACTGTCATTCTTTAGTCATTTGGGAAGCTGGGCATATGCCTCTGCCACTCCTTTTAAATCCACAGGTAACAAGAGCCATCTAAGATCTTGCATTTATTTGTAATTTGTTTTCAATGCTGGTCCCCTTCACCTTTATTCCAATCTATATTTCACATCTGGTCCCTCCCAAGCAATTAACCTTGGTGGAAATCAGCAACCCTACCTTTGGAGTGTTTTTTTCCTCCCTGCTTTTTTGCTCCTGTATGTTACTTTTCAGCAATTGAACTGGGGGTAATGACTCTGAAAGGAAAAAGAATGTTCTTTCAATAGATAATTAGGGAGATTGGTTTACCAGGCCCACTCAAGACCCATTCAGACGCAGGGACTGTGCTAGCCTGTTGTCTGCAGGGCTGAAGAGGTCCCCGGAGACACATTCCCTACTGTTTCATTTCTCAAAGCAGGTGCCTGGCAGGTAGTCATTGGCAAAGCAGGGCCTAGAAATAAGACGCCAAGTAAAGAGGTCAGTATCATGGGGTCGAAGGTCAGGAATCCAAGGTCTTTAGGTCAATGGCCACTGCAGTGAACAGATGACATAAAAGAGTCTTGTAACATCTTCGTGTGGTAATAGATTTTATTGCAGGAAATTCATTCTAGAGAGGTTGTGCATCTATTAATTTGTTTGCTTACAGGTGGTGTATGTAACTTCTTCAATCCCAGGTTCATATGCAGAGTCAACTCAAGTAGCTGAAAAACTGTGGTACTTTCAAAACATTGCTCTGTCTGAGCATCCTGACCTGGGATGTGATTCCTGAAAGCATCCTTGAACAACTATGCAACTTGAAAGTCCCATCATTACCAACATGGTTTAACGACTCAGTAGCTCTCAAAACCAGCATCACAAGCATCTGGAAATGAGTCATTCCATGAAACCGGTACGATTTGAGTCCCTCTGACCTTTTTATGTGTATTTTGTCTACTGAGTCACCAAAATGTATTTTTAAAAGCTTTTCGTATCAACTGAAATGTCTCCTTTAACAAGGTCTAAAAATATGACACACATTTTATCTTTATATTAGAAATGATCATCTTTTTTTCAGTTGACACCACCTATTTTGTCATGTCCATGGCCTTCTATGAAAGTATACTTGGGACATGAATAATACAATTAGAAAAAGGTCCATACATTTTGCCATTCTCGTAAATGTCTATCTGTGTGGTTTTTTTTTAAAGTAAATTCATGATTATTCATTAAAATCATATTATTTAGTTCCATACCTCAGTAACCCCTCAACCCCGTTACACAAATTATATGACATCATTAACAGGACGTGACATCATATAAGTCTACTGAACAACATTGTGAGCAGACACAGGCCACCACCACCTTATTTTAGAACACTAATTTATAATATTTGTGATATTGTGGTTATCAAGCTTAACGACTCTAGTATAGCAAAAGTGTAAGATTAAATTACACTTAGAATACTTTTATATTTACAAATACTGAATTAGCGTGAGGGACATCTGATTAATAGGAAAATGTTGATTTCATTACAAATACCTTTATAATATATTTAGAGAGCTCCCATAGTGTCTACAACGTGGTTAAAGATAGAATGATGACCAGTAAAAATAGGGATTTGATTCCTGAGGTTAGGGAAGTTAAATATGTCATTAATGTTGTGGGGTGTTCAGAACAGTAATACATTTTGGTAAAAAAAAAAAAATAAAATAAAAATCCAAGTCGTACCTTTTTCATGGAATGACTCAAATATAAACAATCAACAATAGTCTTCTGTAATGTATGTTCTTTACAGCAGCGTTGCAGAGAAAGGTACTTACTGTCTTAAATGCATGTATACACGACTGATAAACAATAAAAATGAATGGCTTTTTGTTCATTACTCTACCTTTGAAGACAATTGTATTGCAAAACAAACACAGATGTGCAGTTACTATGATTTCAGGAAACAGCCGTGACTAGATAGTTTGTTTCTTCAGTGACGCATCATACTGTGGTGGTTAGGCAGTGAGTTAAGTTGTTGTGCGGGTCAATTTTGCTATTCTTTTTGGTGTCGCTAGTGGTACAGAAATGCGGTACACTCTTCACCCTTGAATGATAAATCTTATAAATGTTCATAAAACACTGATAGGTCTTTATTTACAAACCAATGAATAAACACACTCAATGATCTGCACAGCACTGGAGAGGTTAAATCCATTATTGCCCAGAACTGCTGTAAGGGAAATGCAAGATTTCACCTCATTCACCACACTTGGGGAGAACGGTGGTGTGGCTGAGCATCACAGAACCGGACAGATGAGGAGGATACTCCAAATATATGAACACTTTCAATCCAGTCAGCAATTCCCCGGGGATTAAAATATCAGCTCACCTTACAGAGGACCCTGATGAACCAGAACCTGCACTATGTCACTTGATCTCCTTACTACACATGTTGGGAGCTACAGGTCTGTGTCAAACGTGGTGATTACTGTAAGCTAGTAGATACGTTCTCAATGACATATCACAGCTTAGTTGACAAAAGCTGTTAGTAAGATGACATGCCATAACTTCTACCAGAAATAACTTCATCTAACTAAAATGAGCTAGAAGATCTGAGAAAAGTAGTGAGCATCAGATATACTAGATGCAGTCTTTCGTAGTCCACTGGGACAGGAAAGAGAAGCAACGGCCTTATCGACAAAGCTCTGGTTATAAATTTCTTAACATATCGGACGAGCAAGCATATGCTACTTATAGGAATACCGCTGAATATCGCCTAGAGAGGTCAAAGGGCTGTGAAGGTCAAAGGTTTCATCCTCCCCTCATCATAAAGTGCATTATCATCTTCTCCATGGCCATATCATCCAGATGGCAAAGCAAGCTAAAGACAGATGTGTTAAGCATCTTGGGAAACAAAATTGCCATAGAGCATATTTGATTCATCTTTAAGACATCATATTTCAAAAAGGCAATCATTAGTGTGACTTTCGAGCTGTGCCTTTCTAGTATAATAGGAGAGATAATGTTACAAAACGAATTATTAGATCAGATTAAATGTCGAAGATTTAAAGGAAATCGTCACTGTTTATTTTCTTGAGTGTAAAGTCACTTTTGTGTGGTTAATAAATGAATAGAGCCTTTAATGAAAGAGGGAATAGTGATAGCACTTGTATGAGCATTTAACTAGTATTGGCACAAGAGATCTCTATAAAAAAAAAAACAAAACAGCAATCTAAAGTCAGTCCAGATTTGTGTTAATAAAGAGATCCTGGTGGTGGGTCTGAGTGAAGGAAGTGATCTGGAGGTCATTATTCATGATGACAGCATGAAGAAAATTTGCCACCTGGTTTGTTTCTATTGGCAGCCGAGCGTGAGCAGAAAGACGGAGAATAATCTGAGCTAGAGTAACGTGCTAAAGATCAGACATTCAGTAATTGTGCTTGTTTAACCTTCTATGGTACGGTGTTGTCATTTGACCACAAACCATTTTTCTTCAATTTCTGTGTATTCTGAAAAAATATCTTTTTGATAACAACTATTAATAATAGTAATTTCCATATTTTTTGTAGATATATACGTTTTCAGCATTTTACCAGATTAGTAACACGTAGCATTTACTAACCTGTTGTCAACTGAACAGAAACTTTAAGGTCTCCTTGCTATTTTCCACCAAAAGAGAAGACTGAAGGTAAAGGATTTAAGACATACATATGAGTATTGTAACTTGTAGAGTAAAATAAAATTATTACTACTGTAATGTACCATTTGTATTATTCTTATTATTTTATAGTACAATTGCATGCATATAGTAACATTTGTTTTCATTTTTTAATTTATTTTGTATTTTTTATTATATTAAATAGTAGTAGTAGTAGTGGTAATAGTACAGTCATGGCCAAAAGTTTTGGCAGTGACATAAATTTTGTGTTTTGAAAGGTTTGCTGCTTAAGCTGTTGTGGTGTTCACTCACATTGTTTCTAGATTATTGTGTAGAGTGATCAGATACATTTTATATAATTGCTAAAAGCTTCATTGGTCAAAAAAATTTACTTTGCACAAAAAAAAAAAAAAAAAAAACAACTAATATTAATCATTGTGTTCTTGTTAGCAATTGTTACCTCCAAAGAAACACGAGCAGCCATCATCGCTTTGCATCAAAATGGCCTCACATGCAAGGAAATTGCTACAAAGATTATTGCACCTGAAAGAACCATTTACCGGATCATCAAAAACTTGAAGGAAAGAGGTTCAACTGCAGTGAAGAAGTCTTCAGGACGTCCCAGAGTGTCCAGCAAGCACCATGACCATCTCCTCCTGAGGAGTCAGTTATGGAATTGTGCCACAAGTAGTGCAGAGCTTGCTCAAGAATGGCAACAGGTGGGTTTGAGAGCATCTGCACGCACAATGAGGCGAAGACTTTTGGACAATGGACTGGTGTCAAGAAGGGCAGCAAAGAAGCCACTTCTCTCCAAGAAAAACATAATGGACAGACAATTCAGCCTGAAGTACAAGGCTTGTACAGTAGAAGACTGGCGCAAAGTTTTTTTCTCTGATGAAGCTCCCTTCCAACTGTTTGGGACATCTGGAAAATCGATTGTCTGGAGAAGAAAAGGTGAACGCTACCATGAGTCCTGCATCGTGCCAACAGTGAAACATTCTGAGACCATCCATGTGTGGGGTTGCTTTTCAACCAAGTGAGTGGGCTCTCTCATAATTCTGCCAAAAAACACTGCCATGAATAAAGAATGGTATCAAAACGTCTGTGCATTTTCCAGCATGATGGAGCACCATGTCACAAAGCAAGAGTGATAAAGAAGTGGTTTGAAGAACATGACATTGAAATTTTGGATCCTTGGCAAGGCAACTCACTGGATCTCAACCCCATTGAGAACCTGTGGTCAGTCCTCAAAAGGCGAGTGGACAAGCAGAAGCCCACAAATTGTGTTCAACTCCGAGAACTAATATGGCAAGAATGGATCGCCTTCAGTCAGGATTTGACCCAGAAGCTAATATCCAGTATGCCAGAGCGAATTTCAAAGGTTATAAAGAACAAGGGTCAACACTGTAAATAATTACTCATTATAATTTTTTGCCAGTAAAATCCTTTAAAACTTATAATATGCTTATCATTGTTTTTCAGTATACCATAGAAACGTGGGAAATAATCTACAAATTCTGAAGCAGTAAACTATGCAAAACACAAAATTTATGTCACTGCCAAAACTTTTGGCCATGACTGCAGTATTCAAATAAATTGGGTTCCTAAAAACAGCAGGGTGAATATTATGTGAAAAAGCTTGGGTGTCCATTTTAAAGTGCAGCTTCAAAAAAAAAAAAAAAAAAAAAGCTTTTTTGTTTTGTTTTGTTTTTCAGTTTGATCACTGGTCTTGGTTGGTTCTTGTAAAGTGGGAACTATTTTGTATTTTGTTACTATTGTCAGACATCACAGAACTGCATGTGCATGTGTTGTTAAGTTACTGAAATATTAACTTAAAATCTCATTCTAGACCCTTTATTTATATGTCGAGTTTTTCTCATCTCTCAGCAGTTGCTCATGCCCTGAATACAAAATCCCCAAACCATCACCTGATCATTCGAAACATGCCTATAATCACAGACCGCTCACGGATCACTCACACGTCTTCAGTCACGGCTGCCGGATCACTGTTTATTAGCACTACTTTGGCTTGAGTATCGGATTTTAGGCTTCTGTTTGTGTGAGCCAGGCATGGATGTAAACATGCTGTTACTGACAAACCTGTTCCACCTGCAGTGCCACAGAAACATGGTCAATTCACACAACTGTCCGGTTATTCTGGCCTGAATCTCAAAGCCCTCTGTGACAATACTGATTTCACTGCAACTCGTCACGAGCATCTTGTCCACTGTACTTAATTTTATTATGCTTCTCCAAATTTGTGCCACTGTCTCCTTGCGCTGGCTAGACGTCTAATTAACATGCTAAACACTAAGAATGAGGAACAGGCCCTCATTCAGTCAATAGCCAACAGGAGGAATGTGTCCACATCTTTGGCCTGTTCTCTATGATAACATCAGTCTCGGAGCAGACACCGCCATGGGCCACAAGACAGACGTTTATGGACGTCTATCTGCACAACTGATCAACACGAAAGCCTCTGAGAGCAGCCAACCTGTTTATCCCCCCATAGCAGGAGACACAAGCCCTGCATTTCAACCTGTGTAAATCAAGCCTATCAGTGGCAGAGAACATTACCTCAGGTACTTTGAGAAAGGCCTCTATCAGGTGCTCTGATTGAGATCTCACAGGCGGCAATGCAGGAAAGTCTGAAAGGCTTTTAATGTTACTGTGTTTTCAGCTTTTCTACTAGGTGTTGGCAACACTGTCACTGAGTCTCATCTGATATCTGTACATATGCACATATTTTCACATCATAACACTGTGCAGATGTTTTTCACTTGGAACATTTCTGATAAATTACAGACTTCTGGATATTTTAGAGGCATGGGGTGAATTAAACCGAATGTTTATTTAAATACATTATTATCTGAAACTGATACTGTGTTGTTATTGTTAACTAAAACTAATATAAATAGTTTTTGATATTTATTTGAAATAAAATACAATATATATAGTTTTATAAAAACTACTCAACATTAAAAATTGAAACACAAATGAGGTTGTGTGGACAGCACTTATATGGAGATTGTCATGCATTTTCTAATTTCTATGCCACATCCAGAAATGAAACCTGGAATAAGTAGCTATTCTTTAAAGTTGAAGTTGAAGTTGAAGTTTATTGTCATTGCACCATTTACATGTACAACGAAATTCAAAAGTACCAACCAGTCAAGTGCAACAATCCTGCATACATTCTATTAATTCAAAGTGCAATCATTTAAGGTGCAGCAATCCTACATACATTCGATCATTTAAAGTGCAATCATTTAAAGTGCAATAAACATTCATACATTCATACTCATCTCATGAAGTATATCTATCTTTGATTATTGAGAATGGCTATAACTGTTGGATAAAAACTGTTTCTAAGTCTGTTTGTCCTAGCTCTAATTGTCCTGTATCGCCTCCCTGATGGTAACAGTTCAAAGAGATTATGTCCAGGGTGTGATATATCTTTAAGGATACTTTGGGCTTTCTTAATACAGTGTGAGCTGTGTAGCTCTTCCAATGTTGGGAGAGAGCAGCCGACGATCTTCTGTGCCCTGTTTATGACGCCCTGGAGCATTTTCCTCTGAGCCACTATGCAGCTGGTAAACCATATTCCAATGCAGTAGGTTAGGATGCTCTCTACGGAGCACCGATAAATGGACACCAGTAGTCTCTGTGTGACATTATTCTTCCTCAGCGCCCCAAGGAAGTAGAGTCTCTGTTGGGCCTTTTTCTTTTTTTTTTTCTTCACATAGCCATTTGCGTGTTCTTGAATTAACAGTACACCTCAAAAAAGCAGGCCTGTAGGCGGCACTTGTGTTTTATTTAACCAACTATGTAGTATCATTAAACAATAAACAGTATATCAATGTGCAGTTCGTAAATATGTGCAAATTAAACGCTACTTACAATTAATGCAACTTCGTGCTGCATGGTTTTGGTTTCTAGATTCTTAAGTGACACGATTCCATAAAATGAGACTGAACATCCATCTTCATGAATGCAAATTTGTCTGTCAATCCGAACTGTAAAAAACTATACTAGACATCTTTTAGCTATTTTATGTTTGTAATATACATTAATTAATTAACTAATTAATTGAATAAAAATCTAAAAGTAGATATAGTAATTTTGAATTCATTAATTATTTTTGAAGAGATAGGGAAATAATGGTCCCTTCATTGTCCAATGGAATTTGAATTTGTTCTGCCACATCATTATTGGTTGGTGTATTATACACTGGAGATCAAAATTAGAGAACAATTTATAAACAATTGAACAATTCTGAAATAATGTCATCTTCACTGCTCAACAGTTGAAGGAGTTTTTGTCCTGTCTATACCATGCTACCAGAACACCTTTTCCATTTCAACAGAGGCATTTCAACAAAAAAACATTATTTTGCAGAAAACACACTGATCAAAATTAGAGAACAACAATGACTGTAGCATGGAAAAAGATTACAACAAAATTTTCTGAAGGTTACAACAGTCAGCAATTAGTAGGAAGTGTACAGGCTCTGAATGACTTCAGCACATCTGCGGCCACAGGACAGCACTAGTCTCTCACACTGCTCTGGTGTGATTTTGGTCCACTCTTCTTTCAGTCTCCTTCACAGTTCGGTGACTGTAGTGGGTTTCTTGGCCATAACTTTGTCGCCAAGGATTTTCCAGATGTTCTCTATTGGGTTGAGATCAGGACTCTGGGCAGGCCATGTCATTATTTCAATGTTTTCAGTTTCAAGGAACTGCTTTACCCGTTTTGCTGTGTGACATGGAGCGTTGTCCTGCATGAACACTGTGGGCTGATTGGGTGATGAACGCAGGGAAGGAACCATATGTTGTTGAAGAAGGTTCTGATAAACATTTGCATTCACTCTGCCATGTAGCTGTATAAGAGGCCCAACTCCTGCTGCAGAAAACATGCCCCAAACCATGACATTTCCTCCTCCACTTTTCACTGACTTCTTTACACACTTTGGGTTCAGTCTTTCTCCAGTTTGTCGCCGAACATAATGTTTTCCATCGGACCCAAATAAATTAAACTTGCTTTCATCACTGAAGTGAACTGTGGACCAGTTCTCCTCTGTCCACACAACATGCTCCTCAGCAAAGCTTAGTCTAGCCTTTTGATTCTTTCTGCTAATGAGAGGTTTGGTCACTGCAGAGTGGGCTTTCAGTCCAAATGCTCTTAAACGTCGAGACACTGTATGACAAGACAGATCCTTACCCTGTTCAGCGCTGAACTGGTGAGCAATTCCAGCTGCAGTGTGGAAACGATTGCCCATTGAGATCCTCCGCAGTATCCTGTCCTCTCTTGTATTTGTCTTCCGTGGACGACCAGCCTTCTTGGGTGACTTGAATGAGTTTGTGATGTTGTAAAGATTCAATATTCTTGAAATCACAGATTTGGAACGACCAACTTGTCTTGCTATGGCTGATAGGGTCATCCCTTTGGCCTTCATCTGGACAACCTGCTGCCGAAGGCTTTCAGTCACTTTAGAACGGCCCACCATCTTGCAGAGTCAGTGAAACTGGAAGTTAGGCTGCCAGTTAAATAGGGGTTGACAGATAATCAAGGAAATTAGCACCAGGTGCCAGATTAATACCAATAACTGGGAGGTATCTGAAAGTGTTCTCTAATTTTGATCAGTGTGTTTTCTGCAAAATAATGTTTTTTGTTGAAATGCCTTAGTTATTTTGTAGAAAAGGTGTTCTGGTAGCATGGTATAGACAGGACAAAAACTCCTTCAATTGTTGAGCAGTGAAGATGACATTATTTCAGAATTGTTCAATTGTTTATAAATTGTTCTCTAATTTTGATCTCCAGTGTATACATGACAAAGGTCATTGATGAATTTTGTATATTTTCTTTTAAATATGTATGTGTGATTTTTTTTTTATTTTTTCTGAAATGACACAGTTCGTTTCCTGACTGCTGTTGTAAACAGACAGTATGGTCATGATTAGTACTGTTGATATAAACTCCTTGTATTTTAATTTTACAATGAGAAGAGTAACTACAAAAAAAAAAAAAAGGTTAACAAACAAGCTAGTGGTGTCAGATGCCAAGAACACAACCAACATCTGAGAGCTTCCTTACTGTTTTTTTTTTTTTTTTTTTTTTTACTTTTTCATAGAATTTTAAAAGCATTCAAAAGTATTTTGTTTTTTTGACCACAATATTACTGTCAATGATTATTAAGAGAGGCCATTTTGATCGTGCCAGGTCCCAGGTCAAGCTCTGAATCTGTTGTGCTTCTAGTCCTTCTCACTTACTGTCCTAATAAATGTCCTAATAACGCCACAAACAGTACTTTAAAAAGTAGATCCAATGTAACATCATTAAAATGACCACTATTTACAATTATTATTAAAGCTGTTAAAGAATTTCTGCACAATTTGCGTCACCAAACGGAACTGCAAAAATACTGTTTTCAAACAGGCTTTAAACAGACAGATGGTCCCTTACCAAACTCATGGCATTAGATTGAGTCAATTAGCGTGTTAACATGCTCTCTAGATTTTTCCTTTCAAATATTTGACTGCACATCATGTCACATACACTTAAACAGACAGATGAAGCCTGCAGCTCATCTAGACAAACCTGATGTAGCTCCATCACAAGTGTGGTTATAAACACGCTAAATGTTGTGTCAAGCTGGTCAAAATACTCAGACAAGCAGCTTCCTATAGTTGACCTTGCTTATGTCATTTAATCACTGACTGACCAATGGAAGTAAAATACCCAAAGGTAGCCTTTGGTGTACAAACACACACACACACTTACACACACACAGCCAACAGAGAATTTGTGAGGGCCACTTCAATTTTTCTGATCCGTCATCTCTCACACATGCACTCTCTTCTATGATGGACCTTCATTGTAAGCCCCTCCTGGATGGTCCACTCTCAAAAAAAATGAGATGTGTTCTCCAGGGAGTGAGACTAATGAAATCAGGCGACCAGGGCCGGGCCCAAGATGCGCTCTCAGAGAATGAGGCCCTTTTGGCAGTCTGTGGCGCTTTTAGCTGGAGCAGCAGATTTCTTTGAGGCAGAGGCACCTTTACGGAGGGGAAATTGCAGCGGCCTGTGCATTAACAATACTGTAGCTCAAGCACATTACTGCTGCTGTCCACCACCAGGATTGTTCTCCCTTGTTAATATTTTGCCCTAACAGTGCTTTTGATTTTATTTTCATTTTTCTGCTCCTTGTCCAGAATCAGATTAGGATCGATTGCCGTGCAGGAGTACGTGGGGAGCCGAGAGGCGCGCTGTCGAACCGTGCCGGTCCTCCATTGAGAGTATTCAGGCGACTAAATAGAATTGTTTGCCCTTAGATGTCAAATTTCCTCAGAGACGAGAATGTCAATACCAATTAGATTGTCTGCAGCCGTGGCTCAAAGACCCTGCTGCGTTTTATGTTCGCCCGTGAGAGTGGTGGGCTGCAAAAAAAGCCATCTTGCTTCCAATTCAGTTTCACAACGGCCTCTGAGATGGCATTACACTAACTCTATTAGCTGGGCTGGGGGTGTGGCTGCAGGGACGCTGGACGAACGATGTTCTTTTACTTGGTCGCTTGGCATCCGATGAAAGGTCAGAGCTCGCTGAAGTGGGCAGAAAGTGAATTAATGAACAAATGTATTTAGGAAGTGAGCAGTCTGAGTGTGGTCTGTCTCCATCGGCAGCAGTGTTCCTCCTGTTCCACAGGCTAACGTGATAACATGACAAACACATTTAGCAGCTGCAGACCAGGCGTCACAAAGCCCTTTACATGCAGAGCGTGTAAACAGACTAGCGCTTGTTTCTTAATCACTTAACAGTGCTGGGTAGTAACTAACTACATGTAATCACGATTACATAATCAAGTTCCAAAAATTATGTTTTCCGATTACAGTTACGTTTTGTATAGATTACATGATTGTATACTATTCACACAATAATTTCACAACAGTAAATTATTAATAATTTATTTAATTTTTCAAAAATTCACATTCATGTTTACATTTTTCTGATGTTTGTTAAAGGTCACATGACATGCAGCTAAATAATTCAAATTCTTCTATTTTTATTGTTTAAGTGTTTTGTTTGGATAGTTTTTATTTAAAAGTGAGTTAAACAACGAGCTGATTTGTTTGTTTGTTTGTTTGTTTGCTTGCTTGCTTGCTTGCTTTCTTGCTTGCTTTTCATCAACTCTCAAACCCCCTGCAGTTCATTTAGGAACCCCAGTTTGGGAATAACGGACATAATGTAAGTTTAATACACTTCATGATGTTGGAATACATTTTCTTACTAGTTAGGCCTCAAGTAATCAAAAAGTAGTCTGAAAATATTACCTGTGTATTCCAGTAAATTGTTACAAACTTTTCTTTTTCTATGTAATATTAATTGGTCAAAATATTTTTTTTAAGGTTATTTATTTATTTATTTTTATTATTTATTTATTTATTTTTTTTTCAAGCAAATCATTTGAATAAGAATGAAAGCTGTTCAGTGTATTCATGCCAGTGGTTAGTTTGGTTTTTGCTTTTTGTCTAAAGTCTTTGAGAAGTACAGGGGGTAGCCTACTGGAAAACATTAGTCCTAAATCATATATTTTTGTTTCTTGAGGTACGTTGCAACAAATTAAAAAAAAAAGTACTATGAACAACAAAAAAAAAAAAATGCAATTTTGATCGAAACGTTAGCCATTTCTTAAGCTGTGGTTTTTGCAACCCAGGCTCATTGGAAATACCTCCACATACATTTCTGCAACACCGTAATTATGTACCTTACTGCACGTTTCGAGGCAGTTTCAAAGTGTAATGTCCAGAGAGTGGCGCTAAAACACATATTCAATACGTGACCGTTTTATTACGTTGGTACAGGCACGTGTTGCTGCGTTTTTATTATGCTGCTTGAGGTAAGTATTGCAGCTGTTCCGAATTCAAATATATAGGGCGTGTCGCTAAAGGTTAATGCTCTATGGTATTGGAAATATCCCCTACACCAAACTCAACCGATAGTGTTAATGCAAAATGCAAAGTGATGTTAAAAACATTTATTTGGATATGCATCGTACTATTTTAACGTTCTTATGCGGATTTGAGCTGTTTGTAGAAACAGTGGCTACAGAGCTCTGAGGGTTTGTACTAGAGCTCTTTAACCCCCAAGTGCAACGCCATATCGCGTGAGCTACTGAGCACACCGACTTCATTAGAAAACTCATGTTATTAAAAGTATACATTGTAACGTTAAAACGTTACAATATTTTTGAAGCCATAATATAATATTCTGCAGCAGTAATTTTTGTTTTCCATTAGCTCTTCTTTCATCTTAATAGTGTGCTGGCCTTTTTTGCAACTTTTCACCTAGTGTTGGTAGACACTTTTATCTAAAGTGACTTACATTGCATTCAAGGTGCGGTTTTATCAGTTTTACTTCCTGTGGAAATCAAACCCATGACCTTGACGTTGCGTGTGCCATGCTCTACTGTTCGGGACACAGTAAATATCTGGATTATTGTGGTTTACGCATCTGGACTCTTTGGACTTTTCAGGCATGGTAAGTTTTTGCTGATTTCTTCAGGTACATTGCAATTAAATTTCACTGAATTAGCCTAACTTTAATGCCACAACTATGAAGGACTGGCAAAGCACTGTTTCACATCTGCATCAAAGTCCTTTGCAGCAGTGCTGGTGAGCAGTCAAGAACAACAGCTTTCAATGCCATACTGTGTATAACGTTATTAGATTGATCTCAACTCAGCAATTAAAAGGATGTCAACTGTGAATATAAAGTGGTTTATTCACCTTGGAGGAATACAGAAAGCCAGAGAGCGAGAGACGTGCACAAAGTCAATATTTTGGCCTGATCATTTAAGAGCTCTAATCACAACAAATCCAATCATTATAAAAAGCCTCTAGTTGAACTGCGCTGCCATAGACTGCCACGTGCTCTTTGCTTAAGACTTGACAAATTGATCATTTGCTCAATAATCTTTAAAGTCAGAGAAGCCCAAGGCAGAACTAGCTAGTAACAGAGTGCACATCACTTCCATTGAGCTTTAGTATATTGTAAAGATGCCTTACCTCGCTGATTTACTGTAGACGGGCACATTTTTTTCTTTGTTGTTGACACATTTATCTTGTTAGTACTCAGTGTGCTGAATCAGAAGATCATGTGACTCTTAGAGGTATTGCCTTCGACCGCTAAGGGGTGCATTAATTGATAAAGAAACCTTTTTAACTTGTTTATTTATTAACAGAATGGCGGTTAATTGACACAAATATCACACAGCTGCTAATATCTGCAATTTAATTCACTGTGGTTTACTGACAAATATGATACATATTTAAAACATTTAGCAAGCATTTAATCATGGCTCCATGGTTGTATAAGCAATATAGTCTGGGGTCAGTTAGATTTTTCAATGTTTTTGAAAGAAGTTCAGTGCGTAGGCTGCATTTATTTGTGCTGAAAATAGACTAGAAACTAAAATGTTATTACAATTTAAAATAAATATTCTATGTGAATATATTGTAAAGTGTAATTTATTGCTGCGATCAAAGCTCAAAGCAGTGTCACATGATCTTTCAGAAATCATTCTAATATGCTGATTTGCTGCTCAAGAAACATTTCTGATTATTATCAATGTTCTAAACAACTGCGCTGCAGAAACTACATTCTTTGATGAATAGAAAGTTCAAAAGAACAGTATTTATTTGAAACAGAAATCCTTTGGAACATTACAAATTTCTTAACTGTCACTTTTGATATAGACATCTAGTCATCATTAATCATATGAAACTGATTTAATTTTTACTGATTTAAAATACAGCATTAAAACTAAACTGCAATGTGAGTTTGGTGTCATAAATTGACAGCGTATTAAGATTTCTTTGGTGGCAAAGTATAAAAGCATAACCCAAATCATATAATTTAGTGCTGGACTCATCTCTCAGAAAGGATAGGAAAGTTAATGCAAATCAGTTTTGTATCTACTGGGTGCAAATTGTTTTCAGTCTGTTGGATTAAAAGCTTCAGCCGTTTCAGCTCAGTCATCTTGCTCTATAGTGACCCCTGTAATGGAGAGAATCGATGATCTTTCATAAATTATTCTAAGCTAAGTAAACCATTTCTTTGAAGCCACTTCACTTGTCTGTCCTGCAACATGGAAAATCAACTGCTGCGGCCTAAAAACACACACTGGAAAAACACAGAAGTCCAGATGTTTGCTGCTGGTATGGCTGTCCAGAGACGTGGAGTCTGTGTCTATGCATTAATGAAGCTGGACATTCATATTTGAATCTGATAGAGACCATATGCTGCACGAAGAGATACGGCATATCCAGCATTCACATCTGGACGTAATATTGTGATGATGTTGCCACCTTCAGCAGATGAGCGATTTAAGAGCAGTTATGCTGAAGAGAAACCAAACCCTGAGGCACCAAAGGGAGGGACTGATCAGGTAGTTCAAGGTTTACCAGACCACAATGTTCACTGTTGAAACCATATATAAAAAGCACAGAACTGAAGAGAAGGACTGCAGGCAAATTATGCAATCATTTACCAAATGCAGTGTAAGTATTTGTGACTGATACTTTTCATTGCACATCTGATTAATGCACTCTGGCCTTTGGCAGTTATTCAAAAGAAAAACAATTTAAGGAGATATATACAGTGAGGCTTCTTGATGTATTCATTCTCTAATTGTCCTCATCAAATGGACTGAGACTCTGCGTCTTCACAAATAACCAGAGTAATTCTAGCTGTAATCAAGCAGAGGAAATGGCGTAGCAATCAGCTGGCGTTTTATCAGGAGATGAAGAGTTTGTTCATATGCACACTTAAAGCACAGTGTCTTCAAACAACCAAACACCTGCAACAGGCCTTTTAGGAATACAGATGTCAGCTTTTTCTTTCTTTCTTAGAATAACTGCATCTTTTGATGGCAGAAGGCTCTGTGATGGTAAATAAATGTTAAAAGCTTCAAGAATAATGCTTTTACACCAGATGATCTGTAATACAGTAACAAAGACTAATGAAATCTTCATGTCTAGGATTCTATGGTCTGATGAAATTGTTTGCATGCAATTTGACTTTTTTTTAAATCAAAACTAAAGTTCAGTGAAATGACTGACATTATTCTGAAGATCAACAGTTTCAAGTCATTGCTTTAACCTCAGCTAGTGTATTTGAACCACCTCTCAGAATAAACCCACGTATATCTGAGGAAAGAGAGAGAGAAGCAAGGCCTTAATCATATTCGTGGTCTGCACGTGTATCTCAGAAGAAGCAAATCTGATTTGATCCAACTGCAGAGTTGAGCATGCAGACACAGAAGGGCGGAGGGAGGCTGGAATTAAATGAAAATAATGTAAAGACTTTAAATGGAATGCTTCAGTTTAAACTAGCCATGAACTTATGAACCTCATCTCCACCTGACAAAATCTGTTTCCCCCCTGACATATTACATAAAGAGCTTGTTGCAAATCACATAAGAATGCAACAGATTGGAGCCGTCCGTCTGTGGTCTTTACAAACTGTTGTGTCTCTGTGCGACCATAGAATGGGAATATTTCAGATCAGTTACACAGGAATTTCAATATTCTACACTGTAAAAATGATCGTAATTTTAACTGTAAAATACTTATTTTATGGTAAAAACCTGTTTATTGGGAAATGGTAAGTTCCCTTATATGCTGAAAATTGTAATAAATCTGATGGGTCATTTCATGTAATTTCACAGTTTTTGCAAGTAAAAAAAAGTCACCTTATGTCATGTGTGTTACCATGATGTTGTTTTGTATTTGTGTGAAAGACACTGTGTGCACCTTCTGTATATTAGTATATACTTCAGCTGTGGAAAATCTGCTTTGAATTATCATGTGTCTTTCTCATGACCACATTTTTTTTTTTTTTTTTTTTTTGGTTGTCATTGTATTATAAAGGTTAATAAAATGCATGTTTTTGTTTGTTGTTGTTGTTTTTATTGTTAATCCATAAAACCTATAATATTGCTAGTGCATTTTGGTAAAGCTCTAGTAACAGCTTCTGTTTTTTTTTTTTGTTTGTTTGTTTGTTTTTACCATAATCTTAACAGTGTACAGTATCTAGTGTAGGCAGATTCAGCGGTATAGTTCCTTACTGTGTTATAATAGTCAGATCAACTCCTTTAAAACAGTGTTCTCCAATGTCCCTTATAGACTGTTATCAGATAAGGGAAATGCACAGTCAACAACATTCACAGTGCCAGTCTCCAAATCAGGCCTTAGTCTCTGTTAGTTTGTTTGCTGCATTCCTTCCAGCAGGAGCAGCAGTGCTGAGACTGAAGCCAATGAGCCACCAGAGCTGCTCTTCCCTGAGAAAAGCCCATTCAGCCCTCCTCTACCGGGACTGGTGTTGTCCAGCCATCTGCTCTGTGTGTGTGCGATGGCCACTGACACACAACATCACATTTCCCCACCTTAGAGGACAAAGGTTTGACATGCTCCAATCCACAGTGTGAAAAATGCATGTGTGAGTTTGCATACAGTCTCCAATCTTATACAATACTCGTCCAGTGCCACTTGTTTTATGGAAAGCAAGAGGCCTTCGTGTCTCTTTTTTTATTGGTCTGTTTCCTGCTGCACTGGAGGGTGCAGTGGCAGCCCGGTCTGCTCATTGATCTTTCATCAGGTCATAGAGCGAACTGGAGGCGAGGAGCAGTCGGCTTTTTTTTATGGCAGCTCGCTGGAGCCTGCCTATGATTGTTCCTAGTTTCCTCAGATTGTTTTGCTTTTGGTAAAGGCACAGTGCCTCTCGCACTTCGAAGGTAAAGCAGAGGACTAGTGACATATCACGGAGCACATCACAGCTTTAGACTGTCGGTAGGTAGATAATGGCGTATGGATTATTTGTGCACGAGTGTGTGTGGATGGGTGGGCGTGCCCAAACTGGTTTCTAAAAATTGGGTGAAAAGTGTCATAACAAATAAGGCCTCATTAAGATTCAAATAGACAGCTGAGTAGCTGACAATATAGATGCATGTTTTATTTATTTATTTATTTATTTATTTTTAATTAGTAACGTAATCTTATGGATTACACATTAAAGTAATCCAATCTGACTAACTTTTGATTACTTTTGGATGCCTTTTCACCTGATTTGTTAATCACATAGATTTGAATAGGATTATTTTGTACCACATTAATATAAAAATAGAAAGAGAATGAGAAAGAACGTTTACATTTTTCGCAAGAACATAAAATGCATTAAACATCACATTACATCAGGGTTTCTGAAACTGGGATTAGTGATTTGATGAAAAGCTAATACTTACATAGACTATATAAATATAGTCAAATAAAAATTAAGATAAATTTTGTTTAAAAAAAAAAAAAAAACACATTTACTAAAAACAGACACATTAATATTTTATTTGTTTACCTGCATGTCAATGTAATAAGAAATGTAAAAGAGAAAATAGAAGAATCAGGTTAAACTTTATTTTAAGGTCTCCTTGTTACAGTGTAACTGCATATACGGTTATGGTTAGGATTAGGGTTTGGCTGAGGGTTACTTGCATGTAATTATGCATAATTCATTGTTATTATAATAGTACATGTGCAACAAGGACACCTTGAAATGAAATGTTACCAAGATTTCATTAAATTAGGAATAATTTGCTGTCTGAATAAGTGAATAATATGTAATCATGAAATCACTACAACTGTAGTCTGATTATGAGCATTTTATTTTAAAGTGGAATATAATGTAATTACAAGTACTTAATTATTGTATTCTGTAATAATTTACCCAGCATTGCTTCATATATATATATATATATATATATATATATATATATATATGTCATGGCTGCAAGCTCATCTGGACACACTGATACCAAATATTGCAGTGTGACTGGTTGCTGCTTACTACTCTCAGGGGTAGATTGCTAAAGACGGGAAAGAAGCCTCACTCTAGACCATCAGATCAATTTTCACTGAACCCTGAATATTTCATGCAGCAAGTCTTACAGTAGAAACCCAGATGGGCTATTGAAATGGAAAAGCTACATGTCCATAACTCACACCCCTCCTTTCACCCAAAGGGACAAGCTTCAAGAATGATGTCTGGATCATGTTTCTGGTCACACCAACCATGTGGTTTATGTAACCTCATGGCACTGAGAAGCCGTTGCGTACAGCAGCAGTAAATTAAAATATGTGATTGCCACGCTATTATGGTTATGATGCAAAGAGTTATTATAACAAATCTCAGTGTTTAAGAGTGTATGGAGGATGGACTTAGTCTAATGTAACTGATCCCCAAAAGAACGCGTGAAGTTTGATTGGTCAGCTTGCCAATATTTAACCTCCCAGTGTCATTGATTCATATATTTATAAACTGATCCCATTTATAGCAAAAATAACGATTTTTTTTATGATTTGTACATAGTTACATATATTTTTTGTATTAATTGCATTCAACTGTATTAATTAATTAATAAAGTTAAAGCTATTTAGACCTATTTATAAGTGAAAAGTGGGCAGCAGCATTTCAATTACAATTTTCAATAACGTTTTAGGTGTAACTATTAAATATCCTCTGTCTGAGGGTAAACGTCGGACGAGAATCAATTTATTTAGTATATTTTTTAGTAATATTTTTCACCAAACATCGATATTGCACATGCTGCTGTGTTTGCGTGAATGAATGAATGAATGAATGAATGAATATATAATGTATAATGCATGTATAATTAGCGATTTATTTATTGATGTGAATATAAAGTCCGATAAAATCTTAAACTGGAGTTGACGTAAATACCTCTTTATTATCTTCCTCGTCATTTGTAACTAAGAGAACCTGTTCCAAGCATGCAGGCCTAGCCAACAAGGCAACATTGAATTTTAGATTACAAACGCACACATCCATAAAACCTGTTTAATGGCTGAGAGCAACCTGTTGATATTCCTAATTGAGAGGGTCCGTGGAGACGAGGGTAGGCTACTTATTTTTACCAAAGGTACTTTTAAAGATCTAACAATTGATAATGTTAATCTATGTTGTGGTATATAGTAATTCTCCTTAGGTGTTGCCTATTTTTTATAAAGTTTGCCACAAACAAGGCGAACTGTTGCGTTGAATAAACTTTACTAGACTTCAAACTTAAAGGTCTGCGCAAAGAAAAGTGTAAATAAATAAATAAATAAATAAATAAACAATTAGCCAAAGTAATTGTTTAAACTGGATGTAATTACTACTGTATAACTATGTTCGATGTACGACCGTGAAAACAAAAATGTGTCATTTATTGAACCATAGCTTAAATTTTATTTGTTTTGAGTTTTCTTATTTGTTCAGTTTACCATATTGTGTCTCATAAATGTGCATAAATATTTAAAAGTGATATTTTTACACGATAAGCAATACGTCCTTTTTATTTGTGTTAATTATTTGCACTGAACCGAAGAATTCCTAGTTTGAACAATTTTTCTGTCGATTAGAACCAACGACATTCTGTAAATTTCATCTAAAATATATGTAATGAATCCACAATTAAACTGTTAACTGTTAAACTGTTAACACCGTTCATTTTTAGTTTAGTTTTAAACCTAATATTTCACTGATTTAATATATATATATATATATAGAGAGAGAGAGAGAGAGAGAGAGAGAGAGAGAGAGAGAGAGAAAACAGAAAATTGCAACTGTTCTCTAACACCAAAAAAATGAGAATATGAACAATGTCACATCATATATTTTAATACTTAAATTAACATCTCAAATACTTAGACTGCACATGTCACTGGAAAGTTTAAATATATGTATACATTAATACATCCTTTTCCTCCGACATAATGAAACATGGGCTCTAGTAGCCTGCTGGTTACTCGAAGAGGAAAATAGGGAAGTCTGTCATAATACGCCTTTGCCTGCCAACTTAAAAGGCTTGTTGAGAAATTACTCCCTCTAACCGGGAGTGTCTTGGGTCCAGTGACCCGCATCGGACTGGAGTCTCATAATCTCATGACATAAAACACTTTCCTACGAGAGCAGAGACGCGCTGGACCGGCAAGTACATGGAATAATGTTGGCGCTTTCATTTCGCTTTACTTTCGTTGTTTGGTTTGCGTTCATTGAGGTTCGCTTCATAGTGCATGTACGAGCGGCGTTTTGCTGATCATTTTATCATGTTTAATCCGGATTTAGGGTGAAGTAGCTCACGGGTTCCAGACAACCTGGCTCCAGTAGTCTAATCTATGGGCTGAGGGGCTGTCTGTTCGGGCAACGAGACAGGTGTAAATCTCCTTGACAATCTTTGCTTTTTGATTGCAAGAGTCATATCTGCAGGGTAGGGAATGAATCTGAAATGGATCATTAAAATGTTGGTCACATTTGTTTCTTGTTTGCTGATGCAATATCTAGACTGCTGTCTACCCGTTAGGCTACAATAAAATTAGAAGTTGTGGTGTGAGGATCATATATTACAACGGCGAAATATGCTATTGGATTAGTTGGTATTAATAAAGGCATTCATTTATTAAAAGATTGTGTGTCCACTGTATATTTTTGGAATGATTCGATTAAAGCACAGTCTTAATTTCTGAAAGTGGACATCACGCAAACGTTAATTTTAATGTTTAACATTAACGCTAACATTAAATAAACCTAGCATTTAGCTGAAGTAACAGTCATCAAAGCAAGTTTAAGTCAGCTTCAATTTTTTAACATTTGCGTTGACTTTTAACACCAACTGGTAGTTTACCTACTATACAGCAAACCATTGCCAGCATCCTTAATGTATTCAGAAGTTATACGGAATTACACAATCACACTGTTAACTGCTTCTCATTCATCTTTATGGACTCTAAACAGAATGCCGCAGACACTTCCCTCATTTAGTAATTTCTTTCCACTGTTACTGTAGCCTGCATTTCGTGTAAAGGCAAGAGAGGAGGTGCGTGCGTGCGTGTGTGTGTGTGTGTGTGTGTGAGAGAGAGAGAGAGAGAGAGAGAGAGAGAGAGAGAGAGGGAGGGAGAGAGAGAGAGAGAGAGAGAGTTCGGTGCCATGCTTGATTAGGGCTTGCCCCCTAAAGATGGCGAGAAAAATGAGATAATGAGGTCCTGCGATTACGTTTTTCCCATGGACTGGAGCTGTCGCCAGTTCACAAAACCACACTGTACACAGGCACAGCGATACTCACTTCTCATTTAACACACACAAAAGCTGATCTCCAACAACAAACTGGGGACTGGGGACAAATCATATAATGTCCACCCTTATCCAATCGCCACTAATTAACTGGAATCCCACCTTCCTCGTTAATACAGTGACCAATTAATTTTCTATGTATGTCAAAGGTCCATAGGCCACAGTCGGTCGTCAAGGACATTTGTGCAGCCTCTTTGTGGGCCGTGGATCTTATTAGTACATGACCCCGGTGCCGAAAGGTTACGGGCTATTTTCTGGAAAACCTGAATGTTTCCTAATCGGATTTTAATTATTTTGTTGAAAGGTGTGTTGGGTGTTTGAATGGGATGTACCAATGCTATGATGTACATGTTGAAATCAGAGAAAGTATGAATTTGTTTGTTTTGATTAAAGAGTCAAACACAATTATGTTGTATCATATGTGAACCTAGATGGATGCTAAAAGGCCTATTCCAAAGTTACTAAATACTTAAATACTAGGTTATTTATTTATTCAGACACGTTTCTTAGAACCATGTACATCTAGGACTAAAACAGTCTTAAATTCTGATCTTTTCTCCTTGCTTCCACAGTCATTAGAGAAAGAGGATACACTTAAACGATTTAATGCATTGCAAAGCCAGTGCACAGTACATACGGAAATAAAAAGTCCAGGTTAAAACAGTAATCCAGTAATAAATTTGCAGTGCATTCAACGTGATAGGCCTAAATTTGCATGACACAAAACAAGGTGTTATGTAGGTCTGCTTGTGGATAGTATGAGCATCTAATTCCAATAGAGAAAATAATATAATCAATACTGATAGTAATTTAAAAAAGAAAACTATTAAATCAATGTAGAAACTGAGTGAGCCTGAGCCAAATAATAGCTCCCCACTTTCTCTTTCATCTCTTAGTCATATTTTTTCTTACAGTGCCACGTTAAAATTGTTCCAGTTGTAGGTTATGATATAGCATGTCAGTCTTGCATGATGGCAGTTACTGTACATGAACAGAGTGCTTAGACCTTGAACCACATCACCTATGAATAATGAAAGTGCCCCCCAATAAGTTAACAATATACAGATCTCAAATGGAGGCTAAATGACTAGAGGTGCGTTTCCCAAAAGCATCTTTAGCAAACTATGGTCGGAAGTTACATTTAACCCAGCGACGGAATCTTGCGACCATAGTTTCTTTTGGGAAACGCACCCCGGATCTCTAAATCTAATGTCACCTGCACGTAGGCTAAGCATTTTACAAACAGGCAATTTCGTACAATTTCATACAATGTGTGTTTTAAATACAATTTGTGTATACAAAATAATACTATTAATAATTAAGCATGAAGCTGCACCCCAACTCCACCAACTTGCAAAAACGTTTCATAAGACTTTGTTGGCAATTTTCGCTGTTTGGTAGTGTAGTAGTGTTGTGTAGTGTTGTAGTCTGGCGGTAGAGAAGCGTTTGAAGATGTTGGCATAAATTCAGCACCTTTGAATTTGAAATCTCTCGTAAGGAGGCGCTTAAGTTTTATTTAATAATCGATAGGTTATACAGTATTTAGTAAAGCATTTTGAATTTAAAATAAGTTGAATAAAATTGACCTTTGTGTGGTTTGGATACTGCGTTAAAAAAAGACTTGTCCTACACAGTTGTATGTGAGTCCCATCTAATTGTTAAAATTAAAAACATTCTGTAGCCCTGTTTTGTGTGTCAGTGAAAAACTAGAAGTCACTGGCGCTTGGCTGTTTATATTGCACGTTTAGACGAGTGAAGCTATTTCTTTAGTTCGCTTCCATCTTATTCGGCGCTTTCTGGTCCAATCAGCTTCGCTAGAGTCTGAAACACTCCCCCTCTTCATGCAAAACAGCTGTGGGAACTTTAATAGATGAAAGCTCAAAACCGCAATCGACTTCCTTTTGTTTTCAAGAAGTCACTTCACTTCAGCCATACTGAAAACAGACATTCAAACCATTTAAGATAAAGTGAGCACTGGAGATTAAATTGCTTTCTTAACACGCCTTATGTATTCAGAGATCATGATACTATGCATAGGCTAATAATACTTTCCACACATATGGACAAAGTCATTGATGTGTATTTGAAATTCGAAATACCTAAAGAGGCTTTCTTTAATGACGTGACATTCTAAAAGACTTACCAGAATAAATTATTTGTCTGCACGCACCCAAAAAAGAGTCAGGTGTCCATTAATGAATGTTATTATGCATCTCTGATACAAAATTCTGTACGTAAATAAACATAAATAGCACAGACAGTTATAGAATTATAGAAAAAATTAAACTACATTTTAGACAGAAAATGCTCTATATTATTATACTCATGGGAGAAGTAGATTTAATAGAAGGTAATTTACTAGAATTATTAAAACAGGTAGATTACCTTATGATAGATTTTAGAGTTACTTAGCCTTTAAAAGTTTGTTTTTATCTGCATCAGATATTTAGATAGATATCAGGATATTTAAATGATAAATAGATAGTTATAACAGACACATGTGGCAACATCTGAGAAAGTACAATATACAACATACACTTCACTCTCAAGCAGATTACACTGATTATAAAGGATAAGGTTATTACAGCCTCAAGAAGCTTCATTATAAAAGCAAATATTTACACGGAACATATCAAGATTAGATTATACTGCTCTTAAATTAGTTAATCAGTGTAATAGTTACAGTGACCCTGCTATAGCTCCCATGTGTCATCAATCATGTATTAAGGAAAATATCCTGGAAAAGATTGTTTACTTTACCATTCACTGTACTCTGGAATTTCATATCTAGCTCTAAAGGATGTGAAGAAAAAAAAAAAAAAAAAAAAACATTACATTTCTGAAGCATTTATGAAATAAAAATTTGGTAGTGCTGGAAAGAAATCCAAACTTGACAGCTCTGCAGTGAATTTACAAGAATTTCTCGGTAGTAAATACCAAATCACTGTAGTTCAAGCACATGGGGCACAAGGGGGAGGTTTCCATTGACTGGAGCTCTTCTGTGATCTAAACCTTCAGACCAGAGGATCCCTTTGTTTATTATCTCATTTGAATGAAATTTCAGTGAGTGTGTGCTTATAGTTTTGTGTCATTTAGAATAAAGTTTTGGCAAATGGGCAGTTGACATGGAACACTTCTGAGAAGTTGACATGTCCTACATGGTATGCCCCATATTTTAAACATAATTTGCTAGTTCTTTTATAATTACCATGCATGCAGTTTTTGTGAACTCATATTTTTGAAAGGTCACATATTTGTATTTAAAAATCATATTGAAAGTCACACCCCAGGACCATTAGAAATTAATTTGTATTGGCAAAAAAATAAAAAAAATAAAAAATAAATAAATAAAAATAATAAAAATAAAATAGTGCAAGACTAGACATTGTTGCCACTTAAAGGATTATTATTTTTATTATTATTATTATTATTTTTTACCTGAAATCTTGATAACACAAATTTTGTGGACACTTTGTACCACTGTACACAGGTTTATGATTTGTTGATTGTGGTGAAAATTCACAAGACAAGTTATGAACCATATGAAATGTGTGTGGCATTGTGTATGACCAGAAAGTCTTTAGTGACTTTAAGGTCAACAAACCATGACAGATTCTCTGTCTGAACAGAAAAAAGTATATGTTGTACTCTACCACAATCCAGTTCTAATCCAACTTCTGTGTGCCATTAGATTAAAAAACTTCTAAGTTAAATCTCTGTCAATGGGAAAATTTCTGAAAACCTCAGAAGAATGCAGAGGATTTGTCTGCTTGGTATGTATGTACATTCCTATAAGATTTAGGAAACCACCTTATGGAGCTACTGCATCAAGTATGATCTGTTTTTAATGATTGATCATGAAGGCTTTCCCATGAACCGTTTGCCTTGTACATCTCTTTGAACCTCAGTGTATTTGTTCACAAATCAAATCAGGAAAAACATCACAAAATAATGTTACAAGTTTCGCAAATTGTGGAAATGTTGGGCTCAGTTTCATAAAAAAAAAAAAAAAATACTGATAGGACTGAACCATTAACAGATAATGATAAATGTTTCAGTGGATTCAATTAATGTTTACTTTCTCATTAATCTGTATTATATACAGATAGCTTTTCCTGTAATCTATGAAAAACACAACATATTGACCGATCTCTAGACCGATCTCTAGAGGTTGCACTGTTATTAACTTGGTAGCCATTTAAAATCAACAAAGATACCACTGTAACACTCTGATCCCTTCCTTTTGCATCAGTTGGAGATGAATATTTAAAATAAATTAACCCCCAGGCAAAAACAGAGAAATCAACAGATTAAGCTGCTGATGCATCATCACTACAGTCGGGAGAGCAGCGATGATTCCGGAACATGGTTTTAGGGTTTAGACACACTATAATATCTATTAGGTAAATTAAATTATTTAAAAGAATAATTAAATAAATAAATATTTAAATATTTATTTTATTAGATTTGTTTACAATTAACAAACACGTATAGCATAATTACTCTGATGGGTCTCACACACGACCGCGCGCACATAGGCTATCGATGGAAAATAGTATTTCAGAATCATAATCATACTTATTACTATAAATAAGTGGGACACCAGACTGCATTCCACAGTGTTTTCATTAACTGCATAAGCAATCCGTCAGGGTGGGATGCGTTTTTTATAAAATTGACATTTTAGCAAAAATGCACACAGACTCCATAGGTAATAGGAACCATAGGATTAATTATCTCATAGCCTTTCGTTTAATGTTGGTATTTGTTAATTATCTTTGCCTAGTAGCTAGCGTGCATTAGAAAGTCAAGGTGCTTATTACTGCATTATTGTTTACTGGACCCAAACCTGCGCAGAACAGATATACCTCTTTTTGAGAACACATGGTTTAACATAAGCAGCGACAGTGGTATTTGGCCACTTGATGAAGGGTGATAAATGTTACAAACTGGTTCTCTGCTCTGCTGACTAGATAATTGAGTCAGTGTTTAGGCACTGTTGAACTCAGATGTCTGTCCACGACCCTCTGTTGTTTACGTGTGAATTAATCCAGTGTTTTGTGTCGGGCGCCAGTGTTCGGCTACTGCACAGACACTGACAAACAGGACAGATCGGTGAGCTGCGTTCACTTATCGACACAACAATGTAACATGCGACCTGTCTGCGGCATTTTGAAAGAGAAAATTGAGCAAGAAACTGATAATTGAGTAAAAAAAAAAAAAAACCCTCGCCTGTTCTCAAGATATACATATGTTAAATCTAATCACATTTTCCTTCATTTATATATATATAAATGCGAATTTAGTGTAAAGTATTTGCCAGACACCTTTCTTCTATACTTAATCTAATTGATATATATATATGTATGTATGACACTTATATCAAAGAAATCTGTATAGTCTCATGTAAGCTTCACCAGTGTCAATCTCACTGCCAACAGGATGCGGCACTGATTATGATAGATATGTATTGTTAGATATGTGTTGTCACAATATGACCACAATTTGGTCTCCACATCTTAAAAATGTTTTATAAATAATAATAATAATAATAATAATAATAATAATAAGACGAATAATTGTACAGATGAGATAGCTACGATAATTCGCAGCACAACACTTTATTTGAACAAAGATTATTTCCCGCATAACATTAACGCTGATTATCTGCAAGATCTCCAAATTAATCATTTGCATCTCTTAACAAATAGCAAAAATTACTTTGACGTTCCTGTCTGTTTCTCGTTGCATTTCCAGGTAAAATACGCGTCTGGAGCGATATATGATCTTCTCTGTGCGAAAAGAGGCCAACAGTGACGCTGTGCGCACGAGACTTGGAAGTTCAGCCTCTCTGGGTCCCACAGACCGACAGATGCGTGTCCTAATGATGTTGACATATTCACACAACAGCAAGCGAGGCAGCGCTGTTTCGCGGCAGCAATAGAGTTCTCAAACACCTTTTTATAAGTCTGAAGTCTTTCCCCTCCACCCGACCTGTTAAAACCACGCCTACAGAGCAACACAATTGGTCCGAAAGCGTCAAAGAGCCAATCAACAGAGAGCTGCTGCTCGAAACATGCAACACATCCACACCGCTGAAGCCTATGGAGTTCAGAAGCACTGGGAATATCTCTGTGCTGGACCCTGTTCTCCGCATATCTGCTGAAATGTGTGTGCGCGTGAAAGGGCGAGAGAGAAAGTGTGTGTGTGAGTGTGTGAAGGTGTATACCTCCAACAAGTAAAGACAGAGGAATTATTTCGAGGCAACGAAATATTTCAACACATCTCTTTGGCAGGACTCGGGACGATCTTATTATTACCGGAATGTCTATTTTAAA